>VZQC01002728.1:554905-669905 GCA_009823505.1 Rhizomys pruinosus
CTCTTTATGTTCTTTAATTTCTCTGCATAGGTCTGCAATTATTCCTCTAAGATCTGTTCCTTGGGTCTCCTCCAACGGGTTCCCATTGTAGCTGTCTCCTACAGGTTTGGTAGAGCTTGGTGCAGGATTATCCTGTGCCTTTCCCATGTTGTCCCTTCGTCGTGTCCCTGGCATGTGGGCTTCCCTTTTGTGGTTTAGATCACAAATAGCGGACGGTTTTGCTTTCCTCCTTCAGATGCCTTTTTTATTTTTTGTTCCCTTTCCTCCTCCTTGTTTATGGAGTATGGACTTGTTTGCTTTTCAATTTTGTTGCTATATTGGATATTGGAAGCCAAAGCACTCTTCTCTTCTTGTTCTGAAGGTTCTCCAAATAAAGAGTTGACTTGGATTCTCACCGATGTCGGGGGGGGGGCGGGTATGCCTTATCTAGCCCGTGCCCCGGCAGCCTGCCCAAAGGCGCAGCCGCACCGGCCACCCGCCCGACTCTCTGGACCCTCTGGCCCTCTGGCCCAGCGCCCGGTCCCGCCCTCAAGGCCCCGGGAAGAACCCGGCTCCAGAGCTATTTGCCCAGGTGGCTTCTGGGTAGCCTGCCCAAAGGCGCAGCCGCACAGGCCGCCCGCCCGACTCTTCGGACCCTCTGGCCCTCTGGCCCAGCGCCCGGTCCCGCCCTCAAGGCCCCGGGAAGAACCCAGCTGTGTTCTTTATTACCCTCTTACCAGACCTTTGCTCCAGAACCTTAGGTGGGCTATGGTTATATTTTCTAAGGAGAGAATGGAATGGACAGTTATTTGCTAGTCAGAAATTTCCCAGGGTTGAGCTACAAAGGTGGATTGTAGTTCTCTCCTTATGTAAATCCCCAGTCTAAGTAGACAGAAAAGCTTTGTGACTGAGAATTTGGGATATGGAATTGAATAACATCAGCTGTGTGAACTTGGACAAATAATTGCTAGGCATAGAAACTCAGTCCTTCATTTATTCTATCAAAGCAGAATTTCTCCTTGTATCTACAGCTCCCAACATGGTCTTTTATGCGCAATAGGTTTGCAGAAACAGAAAAAATCATTTATGATAAGACAGTTAAATTGTTCTTGTTTGTTCTTTCTTACCTAATGAACATTGAGCACATTCCATGTGCCTGGTGCTGCTCTAAGGGTACAGCAGTGAGCAAGGTGGACTTGATCCTCTTCAGGGACCAGGATATGGAAAGGGCAGGCAGCTTTCTTCTGTGAGCTGGTGAGAGAGGAGGTGAATTGTTATCAAGTCTAAGTGAGTCCCAGGGGGTGGAGGAGAAAGGGCTGAGTGTTCCAGGAACCAGGGAGAAATTGGAAGGAAACGAGGTCGGCATGGTTTTGTTTCCCCTGAGCCTAATGGGCAGCCATCAAAGCTTTTAAGAAGGTTCTGTCATTATCAGATTTGTTTTCTGATTGAAAAGTTCGTTCCAGCCGCTGTGTGGCACCTGGACGGGGAATGGCCATTGTGGAAGAGAGGACCAGCAAGGAGGCCACGGAAGTTGTTTTGGCAGCACACGAAGGTGGCTTGAAATAGAGCGCTGACAGAGCCGTTCTCTGCCTGGCCTCCTGGGCTTCTTTCTGAGGCCCACAGAAAAGCACCTGCCACCCCCAAAGGACATGAGTGCAGTGACCTCGGTCGTGAATACGTTGGAATCCTCGGTCGTGAATACATTGGAATCCTAACTCCAATACCTTACTATATAACCTTACTTGGAAATTTACAGATGATTAGTAAAAATGAGGTCATTAGGGTGAATCCTAATTCAGTATGACTGGTGTCCTTAATAAGAATGAGGCATTTGGAACCTGAGACAGGTGTCGCAGGAAGATGATGCAAACACATGGGAGAAGGCGGCATCTCCAAGTCAAGAAGAGAAGCCTGGGATTGCTCTTTCTCTTGTGGCCCTCAGACAAGCTGGCTCTGCTGACTCCCACATCTCCTCCTTTCACTCCCAGAGCTCTGAGATCATAAGCTTCCTTGCTTCAGCCATCCATTTCAGATACTTTTTATGGTGATTCTGGCAGAGGAACCTGCCCTTGCCTCTCATATAATAACTGGGGGGAAAGACTTCCAATCTCTCAGAACACCCAGCTCCCACTGTGTAGATGTGCAGACATGGTAGTAGCAGATACTGTTCCTGTGATGCTGGTGAGCACCTTAGTCTAGGGAAGTGTGAGCCAAGATCATAAGCCTCACATAAGTGTGAGCCAAGAGCACAAGCCTCACAGGCCTCCCTCTGTCCACCCACGGCCTTGGTCCTCAGCTCATCACAAAACTCTGTGCTTGACATCATTATGTCTCTAGATGCCTTTAAGAATCCTTTTTTTTTTTTTTTTTTTTTTTTTTTTTTTTTTTAATTTTTTGGTCTTTTCAAGACAGGGTCTCCCTGTAGCCCCAGCTGTCCTGGAACTCACTCTGTAGACCAGGCTAGCCTTGAACTCACAAAGATCCACCTGCCTCTGCCTTCCAAGTGCTAGGATTAAAGGCGTGCGCCACCACATCTGGCACCAAGAATCCTTTTCAAAAAAAAAAAATATCCTAGCCGGGTGTGGTGGCACACGCCTTTAATCCTAGCACTCAGGAGGCAGAGGCAGGGGCAGGCAGATCTCTGTGAGTTCAAGGCCAGCCTAGTCCACAGAGTGAGTTCCAAGTTCAAGGCCAGCCTAGTCCACAGAGTGAGTTCCAGGACAGCTGGGGCAATAGGGAGATCCTGTCTCGAAAAGACAAAAAAAAAAGAATCCCATTCAGACTGGGAATGCTGGTACATACCTGCAATCTTAACACTTGAGAGACTGAGGCAGAAAGATGAGAAGTGAACTCCAGTCTTGGCTACATAGTGAGTTCAAGATTTCCCAAGGCTACATGAGACTATTTCAGAGTGAAAGTGTCTCCTTTTCACAGGGTGACCAATCTTGGGAAGGATCCTGCAAGCATCAGTCCTATGGAGTCAGAGAATGAGGTTCTGTCATTTGCTGACTTTGTAAGACAATGATGTATCCCGAGCCTTAGTTTATCTGAGGACTGGAACCGTCATCCTTGAAAGCCCACTGTAAGGGTCCAGGGGAGGGTCAGGGTAACCATATGGCTGAGCAACTTATGTCCTGTGCACAGTGGAGAGAGGGAGTCAGGGCTGGCCTTTGTTACTAGCTTGTGCTCTTTAAACTTAAGTAAAAGTATCAATGATTCTCAAGATCCTCACAGTGGTCCCAGCTTATACTAGATGTTCAGCAAATGCTTACTTTTTCATTGACCTTAGTGTCCATTATGCTCTCGAGAGACTATCTTTCAGATTTAGGGATGTCTGCTTCTCCTCCCTGGCAACCTGATAGATGTTACAGTGCCTTTCCCTTTTGTTGGTACTGCTGGGAAGGGCAAGCTCATTAATTCTCATGTTTGCACAATTGTATTCCTCCTTCCCCTGGCTCTAGGTTATTATGCTTTATTTATGTTGCACCAGTTGATTAAATACATTCTTTGTGATAAGCTACCCCAGTCCCTTTGGAGAAAATGCTTCTATGTAAACACAATGATTTTAGGTTTGGGGGAGCACATCTTCTGACTCTTCTGGACTCTGTACCCTACAGGAAATCAGAAGTAAGGGGTATATACCTGGCACTTGCATGTTGTTGAGCGTGAGCCCCAAGGATGTGGTTTGAGGGGGGCTATAGAAACTTCATGAATTATAATGCTTTATACAAGTGAGTAAGAATTGTAAGAATAACTTGAAGCATTTGTGGAGCTGGGCAGGGTTAGCAGTGTGCTCTCAAAGAGGAGTGGGAATTCTCTCGCTCTTTTGGTTCCATGGTTCAGTTGACCCAGGCTATGTCAGTGGACCCTGAGTGACTGCCTGTTGTCATATCTGTCATCATGACCATCATTCCTTGCATGGGACTAACCAGCTGCCTGCCCAGTATCCTGCATGTGGTCCTAGGGCAACTATTGTCCATTTCAGTGTGCTGCTTAAGTAGTGGCTTAAGAATTTCCTTTCATTGTAGTCTATTTGTCAAGGACTGTACGGGTATTTCTGGATGTGAACTGGGGGCTTTAATCTAATCAAGGAGAGAAAAGTTGATGACTGCAATGCATTGTGTCCCCGGAGGAGTCATTTTGAGTGTGGACCCAGGGCACTGAGAGCTCTGAGATTTGCAAGTGTTTGTGGCACCTGCTCTTATCTGAGTATGGGGGGAGTTGAGGGGAGGACAGTTCTGGCTTAGTTTATGTCACTAGAAAAGTTCCATAACTATTGTGGATTATTATTTTCTTATTTCCCATATTTTCTCTGCTCCAGAGTGGAAGGCTTACTTCCTATGGGCTACAGCACCACAAAGATACATTTGGGGCTACAGTCAGTACAGAGGTAGATTTGGGAGGCTGTAGTCAGGGCAAAGATGTGCTTAGGCAGCTGCAGTCAGCTCAGAAATGGATAGGGATGATGGCTGTGTTATCTGGAACACTGGGTGTCTTTGATGGAATGAGCTCCCTTGGTCAGCCCCAGGCTGTCCTCCCTCACTGCTCGTTTGTCTCTTCCCACTCCTCACTGTGTGACCTGCCTGAGGCAGATGTGTTGCCTCCAACACCCGAATTCTGGCCACAGTCAGCCTTGGGAAGGAAGAAAAGCTTCACTGATCTTCTCATCAGCCACTTCTGTGGGGCTTTGCCACGTGGACATCTTCACACATTGTATCATCCCCATAATGTAGACATGTATCCCATGTGCAGCAGAGGGGCTAAGCCCAGGCCAAACATGAAGGAGAACATGTCCCAGGCAGTGTCCTCAGCTTCTGCCGGCCTTCCCCGGAGCTCGGTGTTACCAGATAGGAGACTGTGTTGGAATCTTGTTCCCTGGCAGTGCCTGCCGTTTGGACATACATCCTTCCGATTGCCTTCCACTTGAGGCAAGAGAAGGAAAATGGTCCTCTTGGTGTTCACAGAACACTAAAGGCACAGCCTGCTGATCAGCTTGCATTATGGCTGCAAGAATCCAGCCACCCTGTGTTCAGTTTTTCTGAGTCCTTGGAAATTCTACATTTCTGTCTTGCCTGTCACATCAAGGAGACTTTGTCACCCGAGGGCAGAATTTTATAAATTTTATAAATTCTATAAAATTTATAAATTTTATAAATTTATAAAATCTAGGACACAGAGATGAGGTGATAAGCTTCTCAGCGTTCTGCCCTACAGCAGTTGTGGCTTCTCCTTGGGTGGCCTCTGGGACCCTGGGACAGCGGGGCCATTTCTGGGATGTGAGCCTAGTGGGGGGGGGGCAGCAGGGATGCACACATGGGGTTCCACAGGGAAGATAGGCAAGTGGGTCAGATTTCTGACAAGGAAGTGGGTTTCTGGAGGAGCCAGAATATGGAGGTTCCTCAAGTCAGTGGGGGCTGGGAATAAGCCACCATCCTCCGTGGAGAGCCACATGTGGATCTGCTTAGTATCTTACAGAATTTTTATTTAATTTATTGCCTATATGACAGAAGGTGGTAGTCTGTCTTCACCCACTCTGGTGCCATCCCTACTCCTGGGAGAGCCATTCTGCAGCGTCTGACGACAGGCCATGGTAGCATTTGTATCAGCAGAGCACCATCCAGAGTCATGACTGATGGGGCTCAAAGTACCCAGGAGAGCACATCCCTGTATGTAGAGAATTGCTTCTGGAAATGATCACAGTTTGATCTCAGATCATTTTGTTTTCAGTTGAAATCAGAACAAAAACCTGATAATCAAATTAGAGAAAATAGACATGTTTATGTTAATGAGCAATTTTAAAGGAGACAAGAATAACACAAACATGTTCAGATCCAAAACAAAGTGAGGCTCACAAGGCAGAGGCTTGGGTTCTCTTAGACACACTTGCTGACCCAGCAGGGAACTGGAAGTGAACAAAGGCCCGTCCATGTCCTAGGAAAGCTCTCTTGGCTTCCTGGCATTCTCATAGATGGCACCTTCTTTCTCAATGATAGCTTTCAGAAGAACGATAAATAAAAAACATATGAGTATGTTATTATGGTCATGTAGACAATAGTAACAATAGGAAAAAATCCCTTGTCTATTTTGGGAAGAACAAATTTTGAGAAGGATGGCTGTGAGGGAGACGTTAACCATGAGGAAGGAGGGCTGTGAGGGAGACGTTGACCATGAGGAAGGATGGCTGTGAGGGAGACGTTGACCATGAGGAAGGATGGCTGTGAGGGAGACGTTGACCATGAGGAAGGATGGCTGTGAGGGAGACGTTGACCATGAGGAAGGAGGGCTGTGAGGGAGACGTTGACCATGAGGAAGGATGGCTGTGAGGGAGACGTTGACCATGAGGAAGGAGGGCTGTGAGGGAGACGTTGACCATGAGGAAGGATGGCTGTGAGGGAGACGTTGACCATGAGGAAGGAGGGCTGTGAGGGAGACGTTGACCATGAGGAAGGATGGCTGTGAGGGAGACGTTGACCATGAGGAAGGAGGGCTGTGAGGGAGACGTTGACCATGAGGAAGGATGGCTGTGAGGGAGACGTTGACCATGAGGAAGGAGGGCTGTGAGGGAGACGTTGACCATGAGGAAGGATGGCTGTGAGGGAGACGTTGACCATGAGGAAGGAGGGCTGTGAGGGAGACGTTGACCATGAGGAAGGATGGCTGTGAGGGAGACGTTGACCATGAGGAAGGAGGGCTGTGAGGGAGACGTTGACCATGAGGAAGGATGGCTGTGAGGGAGACGTTGACCATGAGGAAGGAGGGCTGTGAGGGAGACGTTGACCATGAGGAAGGATGGCTGTGAGGGAGACGTTGACCATGAGGAAGGAGGGCTGTGAGGGAGACGTTGACCATGAGGAAGGATGGCTGTGAGGGAGACGTTGACCATGAGGAAGGAGGGCTGTGAGGGAGACGTTGACCATGAGGAAGGATGGCTGTGAGGGAGACGTTGACCATGAGGAAGGAGGGCTGTGAGGGAGACGTTGACCATGAGGAAGGATGGCTGTGAGGGAGACGTTGACCATGAGGAAGGATGGCTGTGAGGGAGACGTTGACCATGAGGAAGGATGGCTGTGAGGGAGACGTTGACCATGAGGAAGGAGGGCTGTGAGGGAGACGTTGACCATGAGGAAGGATGGCTGTGAGGGAGACGTTGGCCATGAGGAAGGATGGATGTGAGGGAGACGTTGACTGTGAGGAAGGATGGCTGTGAGGGAGGTGTTGACCATGTGGACTGCTTTTCTTGATAACTTGCTAGGCATTCCCACAACTCCTGAGTACTTAGTTGGAAGCTGTTGACTGTAACCTTGGACCAAAAGCCAGTCTTTAGAATTTGGTGGTCTAGGTGTCTACACTTAGACAGAACTCACTGGCTTTTCTTTTGAAAATGCTTGTTTGCCCATAAGCTAATCCCAGTGACAGGTGGGGACTCCGTGGGGTCCCCTCAGGCACCTGAGATTTTTTTGATACTTTCTTTTCTGTATGACGAAGGGTGAAATGAAGACTTTCCCTACTTTGTCCCTAACTGTTGATGAGAGGGAATAACCTTTTGGTCAAGTAGAACCGAGTGGAGCCTGGAACAGCTGGGGGGTAGGGAGGCTATCGATGTACTTCTTGCCCTAGACCTCCATAAGAAGGACTTCAGAAAGGCCCAAGATAGCCCAGGGCTTACATCAGAATAAAATGTCTCAGAAACAGCAGAAACATGGAACTAGATATGGGCCAGCGATTATTAGTGGCTGTGGTGGAGAGGGGGAACCACTGTGTGTGGAAGGTGGTGCCTGAAAGGGGGGCAGATGAAAGGGGGGACTCAGGATGTCAAGCAGGGCTCTTTATTTATTTATTTATTTGTTTGTTTATTTATGGATGGTTCACAAACTCATCAGATAATATACAAAACTGATTCGATATAGGATCTTAGAATGTATTTTGGCTTAATGGATGAAGGTACCAGCCTTACCTAGCAGCTAGAACAGTGTATCAGAAGTACCAAGGTAAAATCTGATATGGAAAAATGAGAACTATTCCACTTGAATGCCATTTGCAGGCTGGAGAGATGGTTCAGTGGTTAAGAGCACTGACTCCTCTTGCAGACGACCTGGGTTCAATTCCCAGCACCAACATGGCAGCTAACAACCATCTGTAGCTCCAGTTCCAGGGGATCTGATGCTCTCTTTTGATATCTGTGGGCATTGCATGACACAGGTACACCTACCTACATGCAAGCAATGCAGTTATTTGTACACATAAAATAAAAATAATAAAATTAAAAAGGCCAATTGGAATGTTTGCTGCATAATTAAAAATAATACTAGAGGTTGGCATTTATTGTATTCTAGATGCTGATCTGACATGATGACAAAGCTGTTTTCAGATACCATTGATCTGACATGATGCTAAAGCTGTTTTCAGATACCATCTCACTTAGCATTCATGCTTTCTTATAGCAGAGGCAGAGGAAATGGGGGAGGGGTGTGCCTGGAAAGTTGGCTCAGTAGTTAAGAGCACTGGTTGCTGTGGCAGAGGATGAGGGTTCAGTTCCCAACACCCACATGGCAGCTAACAACTATCCATAACTAAGGGATCCGACACACTCTCCTGGCCTCCATGGGCATTGGATGCATGTGGCACATTTACATACATGTAGGCAAAATACTCCTACACATAAAATTAAATAAGGAAAATATTTGAAGAAATGGCTCGGGCTTATAACCAAAGAGACAAAAATGAAACTGAGGGTTGGCCTTTAAGTGAATCTCCCTAGGTTACATGGCAGTGTGGACTAATAAGCAGAACAAATATTCATTCCTTTCTCCAAATTCCTATTGATCCATTTACCGCTGCGTATCACTGATACTGGACCTGGACATAAACTTTGGCCAGTGGCACATGGACAAACATGAAGTACAGACTGGGAGTCTTGGTGTTAAGTGGCAAGCCCATTCCCAGCTGCCTTCCCACTTCTGACCACAAACAAGAGGAACGAGCCCTGGATCCTCAGGGCTGTCCAGCTGCCCCTCTGCTCTTCCAGTGTGAGGAATATATCTTCAGTACCTGTGCCACCAAGAGCTTCCCATTATTTGTCACTTAGTAACACTGATACATATTGTTAGTTTATATTTCAGCTGTTCTTTGATGCTTAAATATAGTTTTTTGAAAGAAATAAGGGCCAGGTGTGGTGGTGCACGCCTTTAATCCTAGTACTTGGGAGGCAAAGACAGGCAGATCTCTGTGAGTTCAAGGCCAGCCTGGTCTACAGAGTGAGCTCCAGGCCAGCTGGGACTAAAGGGAGACCCTGTCTCAAAAATACCAAAAAAAAAAAAAAAAAAAAAAAAAAAAGAAAGAAAGAAAGAAAGAAGGAAAAATAATTGAGAAGGCCTTTTGTAGTCCTTGTAATATTTTAAAAATATTTATTTGTTATAATTTGTTTTCTGTGTATGTGTATATAAGTATACCCACATAGTGCAATGCCCACAGAGGTCAGAAGATGGTATAAGATCCCTTGGAACTGGAGTTATGGACAGTTATTAGCCACTATGTAGGTGGTGGGAACTGAACCTGGGTCCTCTGCAAGAGCAGCCAGTGCTCTGAACCACTGAACCATCTCTCCAGGCCCCTGCTGTAATATTTTAACATTTATTTTGATTGTGTATATGTGCGTGTGTGCATGTGTGTGAACATGTGTCAGTATGCATGTGTAGTGTGCATGTGGATGTCAAGGGCAGCTTGTGGGAGTCACTTCTTTCCTTCCACCATGTAGATTCTAGGCATTATGACTTAACCCTCTGATCCACCCTGCCAGCCCAGCCTGCTGCAGTCTTTTGACTAATTTTCTAAAGTATATTTTTAGTTCAGTCCTTCTGCAGATCCCTGTTCGATTTTTATTGGATTTTTACAAAATGATTAAAAAATAAAACTAGAAATGGGAATCTGTTTCAAATAAAAATGCTGAGAACCTGGGAAATAATGGAGACCGTAATTAACAGAATTTGGAAAGCATAAACCAATAGTAATTAAATCAGGGAGGTACTGGTGGAGAAGATCAATGGAGAGCAATAAAAGGCAGTCTCGGCCGGGCGTGGTGGCGCACACCTTTATCCTAGCACTTGGGAGGCAGAGGCAGGCGGATCTTTGTGAGTTCAAGGCCAACCTGGTCTACAGAATGAATTCCAGGACAGCTGGAGCTACAGGGAGACCTTGTCTCAAAAAGAAAAAAAAAAAAAAAAGGCAGTCTCAAAGAGATCCTCTACACAAAACTGTTTAAAACAAGGCAAAGAAGGATCCTAAACTGCAAAGAAAGGAAAGATTGTGTAGTAAGTGATGTGGGCAGAGTATTATTTGAAAAAAAATACATGTCTTATTATGAAGAGAAAATCAATATTTCTATTAAGGAATTGAGTACTTTAAAAAAATTAAAGAAAAGTGGCAAAAAATAGATAAGATTTTTTTTTAAGGTAGATTCTTAAATTTTCAAATGGTAAAGATATTAAGGAGTTAGATAGTCTACAACTTTATAAAAATTAAACTTTCTTCAGGAAGACAAAATGTCAGTAAGAAATGATGGTATGAAAGCTATTCGTTGCGAATACGACAAGTTAAAAATATTTTCCAAGCCTTATCCAAATGAATGAGGTGAACATCAGCTTCGGATTTTAAAATAGATGAAGGTGTGAAGGACAACTGCCATCAGAAGAAATGCAGTGCTGCATCACGCCCTCCTGTGTCCCTGGTTCTGGGTTAAATGTGAAGATTTCAAGCACAAACACAGCAAAGCAAATAGCTCCAGAAATCATCAAAGCATTTCAGAATATGATGAACCCCATGGAATCTTGTCTATTATCCCATGTCTATTATATCTGACTAAGTATGATAATACTGTCAAAGTTTCAGTAAACGTGGTATCTTCATATATTGCTGGTGACCATGCAACTAGAAGGAGACATTTTGCAATGCATACTTAGAATCATTAATATTTTCTTTTTGGTCTTTTCGAGACAGGGTCTCCCTGTAGCCCCAGCTATCCTGGAACTCACTCTGTAGACCAGGCTGGCCTTGAACTCACAAAGATCCGCCTGCCTCTGCCTCCCAAGTGCTAGGATTAAAGGCGTGCGCCACCACGCCCAGCTGGAATCATTAATATTTTCATACAGTTGCTCTAATTTCTCTTTTAAGAATTCAAGTTAGGGGGCTAGAGAGATAGCCCAGTGGTTAAAAGCACTGGTTGCTCTTTTAGAGGACCCAGGTTTGATTCCCAGCACCCACAAGGCAGCTAACAGCCATCCATAACTCCAGTTCCTTACCTCCGCAGGCATCGCACAACACAGGTGCACTTACACACATGCTAGCAAGACACTCACGCACACACAAAATTAATGAAAAAAGAATTCAGCAGAGTAGCATAATTTAAATGAGAAATATGTTGCTAGATAAGGAGGTTCCTGCAGTGTTACATATCATACTGAGAAACTGAGAGCAGCCTATGTGTTGAGTGTAGGGATGGTTAAATAAGTTATAGGGTGGGCACACAACAGATTGCTCTATAGCTAATGAAAATGACAATTGTAAAGACTATGGGGAAATGTTTATTATATTATAGTAAGCATAAAATAGCAAAATTGTATCTGTGAGGTGATTATAAGTACATAAAAATTAAATATGTAAGTGGCCAGTGACTTGAAGGCCATGGTGATTGGTGGGATGGGAGGCCTGGAGGAAATCGTCCTCTTCCCAGTGGTGAGGGATTTCTGTTATGATTCCTAAAATTTGCACTGACAAATAATATTAGTAATAACATTAATTCTTTCAAGATATAAAAGGACTGAATGAGGACAGTGAGGTCTTGCTGTGCACAGGGTGAAAAGAAAGAGGGTGTGTTGGTGTATTCAAGTATGCTATACCATCAAAAGTATGGGTCAGTAAAAAATTAGAACAGTTATGAAATACTCAGATGCTTTTTTGGAGATAGAGCATGACAACCAAGGACATGAGAGGCAGTGCAGCCACTCTGCAATCCTGGTCCTTTCTATAAAATTTAACTTTATTTTGCTCTTTTGCTATTTAATTGATTTTAATTTTAATCATTTAAAATCATAGTTTGGTAAAGTATGTGAACACTCAAGCACACAGTTGAGTGCTTGTGTGTTTTATTTCTGCACATATTCATGTCTGCGTGACTTCCACCCAGAGCAAAATATAGAACACAGTAGCATAGAGGCTTCGTTATGCTCCTTGTATTGTTGCTTCTCATCCGTTCATCTCTTGGTATTAACTACTGTTTTTTATTCCTTCTGAGCATAAATAAAATTATTCTTTCACATTTGGCACCTGTCGGGCAACATAATGTCCGAGAGTTCCTTATGTTGCTATAGCTACATTTCCTCCAAACTTTGCTTTCCCAATTGTCCTTTTTAATTTGTAGTATACTTTTATAAAAGTATAAATTCTGAATATGGTCACAGCAAACTTAAAACATCTTTCTTTGAATGAAATCTGATTTTTTTTCTAACGAAGTAGATCAAATTGAGAAAAAAATCTGAGAAAAATGACATCAATTTGGAACAAAACAAAATCAACAATACTTTGATTTCCCACTCTGCATATCTCATAGCACTTTACAGATGAAGTAATTAATTGTTATAACGAAGAGAAGATTACCACTTTTCCTAAGGATGAGTCTTTTTTGGCCATGTGCATTATGGATGAATGTCTAATTTTTTCTTTTCATTTTTCACTCTAGTCAGCTCTCTTTTGAGGGCCAGCAGTCATTCATTTTTAATAAAGTGTAGATGATCAGTATTTTTATCATTGTTATTCTCTTCAATACTATTTAAGAAGACTTTGCCTACCTTCAGGTCACAAAGCTATTTTCCTTTTAGATGATTTATTATTTTATCTTCTGCACTTAGGTCTAAATTGCATGACTACTGGGAAGGTTAGCCACTGGGGGATCTCTATACCTTTTTCTGAGATGTTTAAAGTTTACTTGTAAGTTTGCATCCTTTTTCATGGTGTTTTAAATTGAATTGTTTATAAATTTCACTTTTATTTTCATGCTAGCTTAAAATACAATAGCTGTCGTATACTGACTTCATATCCTGCAGCAATGCAGAATTCATTGACTGTTCTAACAGTTTTTTTCATGGATATCTTAGAATATCTGTAAATAGTCATAACTTTACTCCTTTTTTTCTTTGTACTTCTGGTTGTATTTTATTTCTTTTCCTTGTCTTTATGTTTTCATTTCTAATTGGTATGTCTTAGAATCTTCTGCATAATTTTAGGTAGAAGCTGCCAGAGTGGATATGCTTTTGTTACTTTTGAGTTTTCTATCAGTAACTATGATGTTGTCTGTGGGTGTTTCTTAAATGCCCTTTATTATAAAGACCATTTCTATTTCTACTTTTTGAATGATTTGGAAATTTTAAAATCATGTAAGGGTGCTGGGTTCTGTCAATGCCTTTTCTGCATCTTTTTAGGTAGTCACGTATGTGGTTTCAGGTAGCAATGTATGTAGTGTTGATTTTTTCTTCTGATAAGCTGTATTAATTGCATTGATTTATTTTCAATATGTTAAATGAATTCTGCATTCCTGGGAGGTAGGTTACTGGTATTTTGCTTTCTTGTGATGTCTGTGGCTGATTTTAGTTTCAGGGTACTATTCCTTCCTCTTTTATTTTGGGAAGCGTTTATGAAAAGGCTTTGGAAGAGCCAGTTTAAGCAGGGAACCTGGCAGATTTCCATAGCTCTTCCTTCATTTTGGCTTTATCCCTGTAGCCTCTCCTTCAGCCTTTCTTTGGGGTCTGGCATGTGTGGTAGTTCCCTGGGTAGTTGCAGGGGGTGTAGATGCTGACTGCAGGAGTGTGGCACAGCTTTGGACATTCTGAGGTTATTCTTGCTTCCTTTTTTTTATACTCTAGCTTTTTACCTTTATCAACTGTGTTTATTTTCATGTCAGTCTTTCCCTTCCCTTCCATTTCAGCTTGAAGGACTCCTTTTAGCTTTGTAGGGAAGATACGCTAACAACAGATATCTCTTCTTTGGTTGTGAGTATCTTGGTTGGACCTTCTTTTTTTTCATGAATAGTTTTGTTGCATAGAGAATTCCTGATGGACAGTCTTTTTCTTTTAGCGTTTTCAATATGTAGCTTCATTGCCCTCTGGCTGCGATTGTTTCTTTTAAGAAGTTAGTTGGCATTCTTGACCTTGTCTCTGGTGGCTCTGGTGACTCATTTTTCTCTTGCCATTTTTACAAGTTTTTCCCCTTTCCTTTCTGTGACTCTAATTTTGCATACATTGATATGCTTGGTGGCCACCCGAGGCTCTATTTCTCTTCTCTTCTCTCTCTCTCTCTCTCTCTCTCTCTCTCTCTCTCTCTCTCCCTCCCTCCCTCCCTCCCTCCCTCTGTCCCTCTCTCCCCCACCCCCGTTTGTTTATTCTTTTTGAGACTTGCTTTCCCAGGCTAGCCTCAAACTAGTAATCCTCCTGCCTCAGCTTTGGGAAAT
Organism: Rhizomys pruinosus; assembly: GCA_009823505.1. Classification (NCBI taxonomy): domain Eukaryota; kingdom Metazoa; phylum Chordata; class Mammalia; order Rodentia; family Spalacidae; genus Rhizomys; species Rhizomys pruinosus. The sequence goes on from VZQC01002728.1 coordinate 569,379, forward strand.
GCTGGGATTACAGATGTATACTGTAGGTCCTAAATCATTCTTTTTCTATTCCTTAGAAAAATCTCAAGTAATCTATAATCAAGGTTTTACCAATTAAATTTAACCAGCATCTGCTTTACCATTGTAGATTATTTTTCACTTCAGCTACTGTAGCTTTTGGATGTCACAATTATAGTTAATAGTTTTTAATTTTTAAATTTCTGTCACTTTATTAATCTTCTAGTTAAAGTGATACTGTTGTACTTACCTTATTTCTTTAGACGCGACTCTCTCTGTCTTTCTCTTTCTTCTCTCTCTCTCTCTCTCTCTCTCTCTCTCTCTCTCTCTTTGTTTTTTGAGACAGGGTCTCTTTATAGCCCCAGGCTGGCCTTGAACTCACAGAGATCTGCCTGCCTCTGCCTCCCAAGTGCTGGGATTAAAGGAGTGTGCCACCATACCTGTCCTTAAAAGTGATTTTCTTTACTTCATTGAAAATAGTTATAATTGCTGATTTAAAATCTTTGTCCATTAATTTCAACATTCAGGGCATTTCATGGACAGTTTCTGTTGAATACATTTCCCTCCTTTTTTGAATGCTTCATGAATTTTGTTGAAAAGTGGGCATTTTACATAAGAATCTCTGGGACTCAATTCTTTCTCCCTCTTTAAGGTCTCCTCTCCTCCTCTTCCTCCTCCTCCCTTGTCCTCTTCCTTCTTCCCTTTTTTTCTCCTTCTCTTCCTCCAATAATAATAATAATAATCAGCAACAGTAGTTTTGTAGTCTTGCTGTTTCTGTACATTTGTTTAGTGAATTCCTGGACTATTTCTCTACCCTCTCTATTCTGTGTGGGGTATGCCCATTAGAATCTCTGCTTAGGTTACTTACTAGGCAGCTGATGAGTGGTCAGATATCCCTTTAAATAAAATCAGCCACTAGCTTCTTTCACCCTTTCCTGAGGGGTTTTGTATAGATTAGGGCAAACTTTTGATGCTCAGACAGGGCATTACAAATCTGTATTGGTCTTCATTTACTGATTATTTAGGTCCTTCTAAGAGAGAAGCGAGATACTGGGGTTTTCTAGGCTCTCCCGGGCCATGTTTGTAGCTGTGCCGGTTCATACAGCTTTTTAAATAATGTGTGCGATGTCCACATCTCTCTATGAACATTTCATTCTCCTCGTTTCCTTTAAAATTTTTGCCTAAGTTGTTTTTGGCCCAAATTGTATTATACCTCCAGACACTTATGAGGCTATGGGCTGAATGCTTTTTACAGATCTCTGAAGGGCCCTCCTCCCCCCTTCCAAAGCTGGGTTCAGCCTGGTCAAGTGGCAGTAACCTGTAAGAATCCTCCGGGAAGCTGAACAACAGTCCTCAGGAATAGAGCTTGCTTTCTGGGCGGCCCTCTTGTCTACCCCTTTTGTAGCTTCACGGATGGTGGTTTTCAGAAGCACCCAAGTCGAGAGGCTCATGGCCTTCCAGGATGCTCTGGAGTGGAGGAGAACATGATAGAAATAAATAAGCCAAAGTGCCCAGCTGATGATGTCATATCAATGTTCAGCAGTTTTCTTTGAATAAACTTTTCTTAGGTTATCAGAAGCTTTAGGTTCCAGTGTTCTTGAAAAGGCTTTTTGAACATTTGTTGCTTATGTTTTAATTGCTTTTTTTTTTTTTGTCTTTTCGAGACAGGGTCTCCCTTTAGTCCCAGCTGTCCTGAAACTCACTATGTAGGCCAGGCTGGCCTTGAACTTAGAGATCCACCTGCCTCTGCCTGCTGAGTGCTGGGATTAAAGGTGTGTGTCACAACACCTGGATGTTTTAATTGCTTTTATAGAGCTATTTACTTGTGAATGCCCTCAGGCGACCATTCCAAAGTCCTGTTTCAGTTGTTTTTATGTTCTTCTAAGTCATTTCTTTGTGCTCTGACCTAGGTGGTATTGGGAGAGAATGAGAGGGAAAATGACAAGGAGAGAGAGATTACTTTAAGATGATGTATAATTTGTATATAAAACAGAAATAAGTTTCAGCTTTAATATTTGGCTCTAGCATCAAGATACATTATTACATATATAAAACCTTTTTATTTTTATTATTTATTACTATTATTATTATTATTATTTTTGGTCTTTTCGAGACAGGGTCTCCCTGTAGTCCCAGCTGTCCTGGAACTCACTCTGTAGACCAGGCTGGCCTTGAATTCACAAAGATCTGCCTGCCTCTGCCTCCCAATGCTAGGATTAAAGGTGTGCGCCACCGCACCCGGCTTATAAAACCATTTTAAAGTAAGAAAAGTATACACTCTCTGAAATACTTTTGTTCCCAAACATATAGGGTAAAGGAACCTCTGTTACACGTGGGGAAGATGTCTGGGTGAAGCAACAGCAGGGGATGTAGTGGTTAGTTCTATCTTGGGAGCACAATATGACCTGGAGAAGTTGTGGGGGGATAGGTATACACATAAAAGTGTGAACTGATCTCATGGTTTTGGGAGTTGCTTTGGAATGAAGGCTAAGAAAATGGCCTCCTGTAAGGAAGGGGTTCCATTTCCTTGAAAAGTTATGGGAAACTTTGGTAGGTACTGAGTGGATGTCTGACTTGTTTGCTGGAAGTTAGGAGAAGTCACTCCAGAAGCCGCGTAGAGGGTGCATAGGAAGAAGAGAGGGACCAGGGAAGAGGGTCCCAGGAAAGAGTGCTGTCATCCTGACCAGGCAGAGAGGGGACGGGGAGCATCTGGGAACATGGCAGGGACAGTGGATGAAGGAAGGAAAGGGGGAGAGTGGAGAGAGAATTCAGGAATGGGATCCCTGGGGCCCAGTTGCATTTGGAGAGAAAGGTCAGAAGAATCAATTGTGTGTTTAGAAGAGGCAGCTTGTTCTTATGAAGAAGGCCACATACTCTAGAAGGCCTAGAGTATGTGGCCTTCTTCATAAGAACATGTGTCAGAGTCTATGATGCATTTGTAGCAAGGGAGATGGACAGAGCAGAAGCAATCCTCAGCACTCCCCACACTCCCCTAGCTGGGTTGGGCCTCTCTTCTCACACAGGTCCTGCTTTTTTTTTTCTCCAATGGATAATTTCTCATGTTACATTAAAAGTGGTCTGTTTAGGTGCCTGGCCTTCCCTGTAAAAATGTGAACTCAGTAATCCTGGGAACTAAATCGTCCTTCCCATTGCACTGGTAACTGTGCTGGATAGGTATCACAGCTTCAGCTGTTATGATGGCTGATCTTTGTTGTCAGCCTGGTCACCTGGGAAGAGCAGACCTCAGCTGAGGAATTGCCACACCACATTAGCCTGTGGGCACGGGTGCCATTTGCTTTTCCTTTTCTTTTTCCCTTTTTCTTTTCTTTTTCTTTTCTTCTCCTTTCTTTTCCTTTCTTTTTCTTTTCTTCTCCTTTCCTTTCCTTTCCTTTCCTTTCCTTTCCTTTCCTTTCCTTTCCTTTCCTTTCCTTTCCTTTCCTTTCCTTTCCTTTTCTTTTTCCCTTTTTCTTTTCTTTTTCTTTTCTTCTCCTTTCTTTTCCTTTCTTTTCCTTTCTTTTTCTTTTCTTCTCCTTTCCTTTCCTTTCCTTTCCTTTCCTTTCCTTTCCTTTCCTTTCCTTTCCTTTCCTTTCCTTTCCTTTCCTGTCCTTGTCCTTGTCCTTGTCCTTGTCCTTGTCCTGTCCTTAACTTTCCTTTTCCTTAACTTTTTCCTTCCTTTTTTTCCTTCTCTTTTCCTTTCTTTTTCCTTCCTTCCTCCCACCCTCTCTCTCTCCCGTCCCTCCTTTTTTTGTTGACAGGGTCGTAGCCCCAGCTGGCCTGGAACTCACTATGTAGACCAGGCTGGCTTTCATCTAACAGAGATCCATATGCCTCTGCCTCCCAAGTGCTGGGGTTAAAGGCATGTGACACCACTTCCAGCATGCGTGACATTTTCTTAATTGTTGATGAATGGGGGAGGGGCAGCCACTGTGGGCAGATGATTCTGGGTTGTGTAACAAAGCTAGCTGAGCAGGCCAGTAAGTAGAGTTCCTCCACGGCCGCTATTTCAGTTCCTGCCTCCAGTTTCCTACTTTGGCTTCTCTCTTTTTTTTTTTTTTTATTAATTTTTTAAATTTATTTCTGTATATGTACAGATGTACTGTCTGCATGCAAGTCTGTGCACCCGTGTCGTGCAATGCCGCGGAGGTCAGAAGAGGGTCTCGGATTCCCCTGGAACTGGAGTTCTCCTGGAATTGGAGTTTCAGACAGTTCTCAGCCGCCATGTGGGTGCTGGGGATCGAACCCAGGTCCTCTGCAAGAGCGGTCGGTGCTCTTAACTGCTAGGCCATCTCTCCAGGCTTTTCTCAAGGATGGACTGTAACGTGTAAACTGAAATAAACCCCCAAGTTGTACTTTATAGATGTTTTATCACAACATCAGAGAAGCAAACTAAGACAATAGAGGCTTAACAACTATCTGTTAGTGTCTAAGTCCCTCTGCAAACTCAGTGCTTCCCGAGTCTGAGAAGTAGCTTCAAAGCCTTTGCCCTTGAAGAGCCGGGAGGCCACAGATGGGTGATCTCTGTGTCTAGGGATCAGTGTTTAAGAGTAGGCAGCATCGAAGATACACATCGAGTAAGGAGCTTCTTCTCTAAACTCAGCATGGCCAGTTGTACCTTGAGGACTCCCTCATGTGCCTCCTTAAGTCCTTCTGTTTCCGGGTACCATCATGTGACCCCTCTCCCAATCTCTGTTGCCTTTTACCTAGGCAAGCTCCCGATGAGCCAGTACTGAGAGGAGGGAGAGGACGCCAAACTAGGATTCCTAGGCTGCTTAGCAACAGCGGCCTCTTCTAGGGCAGGGCATTTGTCTGCTGATTAGGCATGTGTTTGCAATAGCACTACTTTAATGCTTGAGATTTTCAGCGTTCCTGGAGCTAAGGGTAGCCTTTTGATCCACACTGATTTCTCCTGAGCCACCTTCTTGCACTGAATAGCTTGCAGTATATCTTGAGGTCTCGTTGTGCTGGACATAACATCTGCTATGGTGTATTTGTCTCCCTGTCCATTTTGGGAGCTGATATGGCTGCAGGAAGTATAACCTTGCTGAACATGATTTGCAAGTGGAGTTTTCGAACAGTCACAGCATTTGCCAAAGACTAGTGCTACTTTGTTGAGCAGGGACTCTTTCTGATTTTAGAGACTGATAGTTTCAGGCTGTTTTCTCAAGGAGAGAAGCAGAGTAGAAACTGGCAGAGAAATGTGTAGGGGAAAACCATCCAGGCTCAGCCACTAGATGCTGAGGAGCTTTGTAGGTAAGAGAAACGAGCCTGGAGAAGCTGAGAACGGACACTGGGAAGGAGGGAAGAAAGGAAAGAACTTAGGGAGGAAGAAAGAGAGGGAGGGATGACAGCTGTGGTCCATGGGTCCTGTGGTCTGTGGCTTGTGGCTTGTGGCTTAAAGCCTCAGGGCCAGGGTGGTGGATACCCCTATATCTGGTCTAGGCTTCACTGTGCTCATGGTTTGAGAGTCATTGGTGGGTGGTGTCAGTGAGTCTGCTCATGTCTCCAGGCTCACTGAGACAGTATTTGTTCAGCTAATGAGGCTGGCTCTGGAGGGGCTGGAGGCAGGCAGTCCAAATAAGGAGAACCAAGTACTGCATGATAATAGGACCTTATCTTTGGGGAGCAATTTAGTGTTTTCAGAGTACTTTCATATACATTATCTCACTCTACCCTCAGAGCGATGCTGGGATGTATTATTGCCGCTGTTCAGAGGAGAAAATCTAGGCTCACAGTGGCCTTGTTGCTCAACTGACATAGGGGCCACTGCTGAGGTTTGTGGGCCTTGCTCTGGGCCCATTGTTCCCAGATCAGGACAAACACATGAGCGTCATTTGCAGCTGGAGTACAGAAAGACTGTACAAGGAAATCCTGGCTTTTCCTGTCCTCAGGGAGGAGGCAGGGTTAGTAAAGAGCTCTGTGGAAGTCCCTTGTCTTTCCCCAAGCCACCCACATGCATCTGGGAAGTTCTCAAAAGGACAAAAAGAATATTTTCTCCAAGGGAGATCAGTGCTTAAAAGTTGGTACCTGGGTGGAAAGCAGGGCTCGAATTTAGTGAGGCCACAGAGTGACTGAAGTGATTAACCCAGGCCCACTCATTACTCAGTTGTTCATCGTACATGGACCAGAAACTGGTAACGCCAGACAGTGAAAGATCCTTGAGTAGAACTCTGAGAGAGAGCCACAGCAAAGAATACAAGGCCCTGCCCTCAGCTGGTAGCAGGTAGGAACACACACGCACGCACGTACGCATGCACGCACACACGCACACACACACGCGCACACACGCGCACATGCGCGCACACATAAGCACACGCACACACGCACACACAACATGCACACATGCACACAACACGCACACACACACATGCGCACACGCACACACGCACACACACGTGCACACATATGCACACGCGCACACACAACATGCACACATGCACACAACACACACACATGTGCGCACACGCACACACATGCACACACATGCACACGCACACATGCACACATGCATGCATACAACACACACATGTACACAACACACATGCACACACACGCGCACGCACAGACACATGCACACACGCACACACGCACACATCACGCGCACATGCACATGCACGCACACACGTGCACACACACGCCCACATGCACACGCACACACACGCACACATGCACACGCACACACGCACACATGAGCACACATGCGCACACACGCACACACACATGCGCGCGCACACACACTCACACGCACACACACACATGTTGCCACCCCCTCCACTTGATGTGACTGTGTTGCATAGCCTCCTGTTACCATTCACACTGGAGATGCAGAGGTGAACTCAAGAGGTGGAGAATGGTGCAGGAGAGAGGAGCTCAGGACCTGGCCTGGAAGGCCCGCCCTACTGACAGCTGTAAGTTCTCTTCATTGTCTTGCTTCTCAGGCCCAGGGCCACACTGCACACTGCAGCTGCCTGTGCTGGAGGAAATGCAAGGTGGTACAACCACTTTGAAAAATAGTTATTTTTTATTAGAAAGCCAGTCATAAATTTACTTTACCATACATAATAGTTGCCAAATAGTTACAGAGAAGTGAAAACATACATCCACACAAAATGCTTTGGTATGAATATTTTATGCGGCTTTATAGCAAAACTAGAAAATGATCTGTCTACCAACAGGCGAGTCAATAAGCAGATGTGGGATTTGCTTGGGTACAGGGAAATACTCGGTCATGAAAGCCTGTTGGTATAACCAGCAGCATGGATAAATCCAAAACATTGCGTCATTAGAGTCCCTGAAATACCAGAGTGTTAGTCAGTTTTCCTGTCATTGTGACAGATACTTGAGAAAAATCATGCAAAAGAAGAAGGGTTACAGAGGTGTTAGTGCAGCTTGGTGGGGGAGGCATGCTGGGACAGAGCAGTCATGTAATGCCAGGGAGCAGGCGGAGAGGAAGGGAGAGGAGGAAAGAGGGGGTGAGCGTGAGCATCCGTGTTGGTTCTTCCTTTCCCCTCCTTCATACTGAGGTGGCCCTCAGCCTATCGGACGGGGCTACAAACATGCAGGCCAGATCTTTTACCTGTATTAATCTTCTCTGGAAACACCCTCATGAACACATAGGCTTGCTTTACTAACCTAGACATTTCTTACTTCAGTTAAGTCAACAATCAGGATTAACCATTGCACATAGGAAATACTAATCTGATCTGTGATGATGGTTGCCTGAGGTGGTGGTAAGATGGGAGATGGACTAGGCATGGCATAGGGAGGCTGCCATTGATATGCAAGATCATGAGGTGATGTTATGATTAGCAGTGGTGAATGCACACCCGGGACCTCCACACACTGAAGGAGAGGCTGTGAGAGCACTGAGGCCACATCTTGGAGATGCCCTGCTTGGCCATGCGTTACTCTTTATATTTTCCTGCTCTGAGAAGGTCCACAGTTTCTCAGGGGCAGATCTAGTGTGGCAAGGACAGGGGATGTGTCTCACTGAACAGTGTGGTATTCATCAGGGTCTTCCAGAGAAGCAGAGATACAGGATGTATATACACAGAAAAATTTATTGTAAGGAATGACTCTCACACCTGTACAGCCTGACAGGTACTATTATCTGCAGCTGACAGCCAAGGATATGGGAACATCAATAGTGTAAGTTCCACTTTGAAAGAACCAAAGGTTTAGTTAGAATCTAAAGGCTGAAAAGGCCAATGTCTTAGCTCAGACATGCAGACAACCAGATGTACTCTTTTAGTTCTATTCATACCTTCAGCTGATTAATTAGGCACACTCCAGGAAAACAGTTTAGACACACCCAGCATAGTGTTTGACCGTTGGCCAGATGTCAGATAGACAGAGGAAATGAATGGATACCGATCCCAGGAGACACCAAGGGGCCTTGAGGCAGCAGCTGGATATGGTAATATTTGATATTCACACATGCTCATTATACCAGGGTGCCTAAAATGAAGGGAAGGTAGTTTGTAACAACCTAGGGTCCCTGTCTGAGGAGACTGCCAGGCAGGAGAGACTATCATGATTAAAAAGTCACCTTGAACGTGAAACTCATATTGCAGCAATGTCCACCAAAAAGCTATGTGGGCTTCAGGAAGGCCTGGCGACCCGACTGAGCAGGAGCTCAAGGTCAGTCGTCCTGGCTCTGTGAGGTTGGTCCTCTCTGTCGGTGTGTTGGGTTTGCCCTCTGGCCTGCTCTCTCTCCAGCCGGGTTCCCAGCCTCCTCCAGTCAGTTAACATGTTCCATTCTCGCTTTAGTCAGCTGGGGGAGGTCCCTTTCTAGGTTTTCTGGCACAGATGGCAGACAGGTTTGCAAAGTCTGCCTCCAAGTGGCTAGTCACCTGAAAACAAGAGGGCCACCCCAACCTAGCTTCCTTTCTGTTAGTCCCACCTCTCCCAACCTCTGAGGAAGGGTCAGTTGGGGGAGTGTAACTATCTTTAGGTTGGGGCACACATACAGCAGGCTTGGGGGCCTCATACACCAACAAGGGCTGAGAGCCAGGTCATCTGAGCAGAGGATGACCCTGACCAGTGGAGTCTGTGCTGAGAACCCCTTACTTTATTTCCACTGGGCCTTTCTTCCTTTCCAAACCTCTCTGATTTGCTTTGGGAGGACTTTCGCTTGCCCCTGTGTAGTCTGGTGTGTAAGTTTATGAATTTACAGACTATAAATGGGATAGTCTTCCTACCTAGTGCAATGAGAAGGTGCAGCAGCCCTTAGTTAGGCTGTGTTCTACTGAGGTTTGGCAAATTTGAGGACCGAAGAGCCACCTTGAACTCATCCATAGTGTGTGTGGACTGGGGGACACTGGCCATAGTACTCCTCATGGGGTATGTGGACTGGGGGACACTGGCCATAGTACTCCTCATGGGGTGTGTGGACTGGGGGACACTGGCCATAGTACTCCTCATGGGGTATGTGGACTGGGGGACACTGGCCATAGTACTCCTCATGGGGTGTGTGGACTGGGGGACACTGGCCATAGTACTCCTCATGGGGTGTGTGGACTGGGGGACACTGGCCATAGTACTCCTCATGGGGTGTGTGGACTGGGGGACACTGGCCATAGTACTCCTCATGGGGTGTGTGGACTGGGGGACACTGGCCATAGTACTCCTCATGGGGTGTGTGGACTGGGGGACACTGGCCATAGTACTCCTCATGGGGTGTGTGGACTGGGGGACACTGGCCATAGTACTCCTCATGGGGTGTGTGGACTGGGGGACACTGGCCATAGTACTCCTCATGGGGTGTGTGGACTGGGGGACACTGGCCATAGTACTCCTCATGGGGTGTGTGGACTGGGGGACACTGGCCATAGTACTCCTCATGGGGTGTGTGGACTGGGGGACACTGGCCATAGTACTCCTCATGGGGTGTGTGGACTGGGGGACACTGGCCATAGTACTCCTCATGGGGTGTGTGGACTGGGGGACACTGGCCATAGTACTCCTCATGGGGTGTATGGACTGGGGGACACTGGCCATAGTACTCCTCATGGTGTGTGTGGACTGGGGGACACTGGCCATAGTACTCCTCATGGTGTGTGTGGACTTGGGGACACTGGCCATAGTACTCATGGGGTGTGTGGACTGGGGGACCCTGGCCATAGTACTTCTCATGGGGTGTGGACTGGGGGACACTGGCCATAGTACTCCTCATGGGGTGTGTGGACTTGGGGACACTGGCCATAGTACTCCTCATGGGGTGTGTGGACTGGGGGACACTGGCCATAGTACTCATGGGGTGTGTGGACTGCGGGACACTGGCCATAGTACTCCTCTTCCAGGTTCTTTTTATAGTTCATTCTCTACCAACCCAGCCTCCTTCTCTAGCTTTTGGCAGCAATCTGTGAATTCCCAGATTCCTCCTAATTATTTTCTGACTGTAATTAGAATCCGTTTCCTTTGCTTATGCTGAGGGACCCAGTGGTGAAAGCTTCCTGGAACTGTTTCAGGCTGGTGTTTCCCACCCTACCTGTGTCTACATCTACCCCCTCACAGGGGAGAGATGTCTTCAGTCAGACTCTCAGTGAATGGCTTTTGCTGAGAATTTGCTGTACATAATGCTGTCAAGGGCTGGTCTTGTTCCACCACTGAATGCAGGCAGCTTAGTGCTAATCAGACCACGTGAGCGAGCCCAGAGCAGGCTAAGATGCTCCCTTAGGGTCAGTGCTGATCCTAATCCCCACCTGCCTCCATTTGAAAACAGAAATCCTGAGCATCTACTTTATACTTTTATTTAATACTTGGCACTTACATAACTCATCTCTTTGAAGATGGAAATACCCTCATAAACTTTGAGCATTAGCAGCTTTAAGTTCCTAGGGAAGTGTGTTGGGGAGGTTAGGGCATGCAGGGACTGGCTGAAGTAGGAATTGGTCTGGAAGGCCTTGACATAGCCCGCTAACATCTCTAAGTTCCATGGTGTCCAATGATGGAGCACCCTCTGGGCTTCCAGAGCCAGGGCTTCCCCAGCAGGAGCAGGCCAGGGGCCGCTGTGGCTTATACTTGGATTCATGAAATTGTTCAGATTAAAATTAAAATGAGGTCACTATTTGGATATTCAAGCATGGGTATTATGAGTATTGAAAAAAGAGGCAAGTTAGTGAAGCTGCCCAGTGGCTTGGGCATCATGGATTCCAAGTACCTACATCAAGACTACAGCCCATTACTTTGAGGACCTGAAACTTTATTCTGCCAGGGTGTGTGGGGTTGACCCTGGTCCAGCCCATAAGAAACTGCTACGCATTTCATATCTGACTTTTTCTGAGAATGAGGATGGACCTAGAGTCTCAGTGCCATCTCTCTTCTGATGGAAGCTGGTCTGGGAAGGTTTGGTGCCTGGAGCGAAAGGGAAGAGTCCACCCCAGGACCACACTCTCCACTGTGCCCGTAGCAGAGGATGGCAAGGCATCTGCCATGGAGTGCACTCAGGAAGCTGCTGACCAGTTGTCTGGTGGAATGAGTGGGTCAAAGAATAAGAGTCGGAAGCTGCTGCTGCTCTGTCCCAGGAGACATTTGGGGCTCACTGGGCCCTGTACTGGGTGGCCAGAGATCTCTTATTTTGTATGTCAGGCAAAGCTTTCTCTCTCTTCACTATTCTCAGTTTCTTTGGTTCAGGTTCTCTATTGTTCCTGCTTTGAAGGCATTCATCGTATAGGCTAAGAGCCAGAGCCAGAGCCAGGGCTGGGGCAGGGACCAGCCAGACCCTTTACCACTGATTTCAGCAGTCTGACTGCCACAGTAGGCCTTGAATACAGGTTCTTGGTGCTTTAGCTGCCATCTGGCATGACTGTGGCTTGGCAACTTGGATGTAGGTACTGAAGGGCCTCCCAGCACCTCCATTCATTGCTCGCTCATGGCTAGAGTTTCTCTTCTTTGGTGTGGACCACTCATCACTCTGGGCTAAGGCTCTTGCAAGGGTGGGCGAGCCTCTTTGTCCCAGCTTCCATGAGTGGACAAGTTCTACCCTGAAATACTGAAGGGAGAGGTTGGTGGAGTCCATCCTCAACCCTCGCAGTCAGTAGTCACTGAGGGGGTGAGTGTTCAGGGTTATCTCCACTATATTAAGTGGCGAGGGACCAGGAGGTGACATGCATTATAGCATTTCATGCCTGTAGGAGTCAATCTTTTAGACCTGTTTCAGAGTTTGTGTTAGAAAAAGATGTGAGGGGCTGGAGAGATGGCCTAGTGGTTAAGAGCGTTGACTGCTCTTGCAGAAGTCCCGGGTTCGATCCCCAGCACCCACATGGCGGCTGAGAACCATCTTTAACTCCAGCTCCAGGGGAATCCGACACCCTCTTCTGACCTCTGTGGCATTGCATGACATGGGTGCGCAAACCTACATGCAGACAGTAATTCATACACATACAAGAATAAATAAATAAAAAAAAGGGATGCGAAACAAGTTCAAGTGTCTACGGTTAGTTGACACTTTATATCCACTGTCTCGTTTAAGTTTTGTAACAGCATGGGAAGCTGGTTGTCCGAAGGATTAAATGACTTGTTTTGGATTACATGGCTAGTGTTGGAGTTCATCCCTCTACAACACTTATCAGCACAACTTACTACCTGGATCTTCATTTTTGGTGTTTAACACAGTTCAGCAGCTTATGAATACCTGAGAGGCTGCTGAGGGACAGGTATCACCTGACTTTTCTATTTTCTGCCTGTTGTAGAGTATTACACAATTTGTACGGAACTGCATGATATGATTCTGTCCATATTTGAGGATAGATTTTTTTCAATTATATCAAGGCCCAAGTATGTGTATTTCAGGAGCGAGTTCCTTTATAATAAGAAAGCATAAAGGTGGTACGAAGGCTATTTTTTCATTCTTAGAATGCTGATTAAAGAGCCGTTTGTATTTGCTGTATTTATGATTCGAGTTTTCATATAGACCTAGTTTCTGGAGACATCTCATTGCTGCAGGTTACTCTTGCAGTCCATTAAATATTTAGAGCCCAGGATAGGGAGAGGTGAGCTTAGAATCACTCCGCATACCTCTTCCATTCAGTGACTGGTAAAAAAGTGATGGTAAGTGCTTTCGGTTGGACTTCAGATTTATTTCCCCCTCTTCTGTCATCAGCTTCCAGTCCTGAGAGCGTTTGGTTTCCTTGTCTTCATTTCTGTCCTTTCCTAGGGTGGCTTTCTGGGGTCTGGGCTTGTGCCTCCCTGTTTGTTGTCCACTTGCTAAGTTCAGGTCATTTGCTGTAGCTCCTATAAATTGTCACGTGGTCAAAATCTCCCTTCACATCTGACTTGATTGTAAAGTGCCAAATTCCAGTTTTGGAAGGATTTGTTATTTGGAGATTATTTTGCCCTCTTTTGTAAATTAATTTCCTCTCCTGCTAAGGCAGCCAAAGCACTGCAGTGATTTTCTACCACAGAGAGGTAATGAGGCTTAGGGGAAAATGCTTATAGGAAAACATTGTCCCACACTGCGAATTAGGAGCTCCGGATGGAGAAGCAGCCGATGAATATTAAAACCAGACAGTGTGATGTTTCTGCTGAGGGTTTGTGTGACAGTGTGCATGCATTGTGCCCGGAAAGTTTTTCTATGCCTTCAAGCTTGCTAGGGGTGACTACACATGCAGAGGGACTGGGACATGGTTAACAGCTCTCAAGCATGGAAGCAAGGAGAGCCTGTGGTAGAGGGGTGCTGGGCAGCTAGGGGAGCCTGTGGTAGAGGGGTGCTGGGCAGCTAGGGGAGCCTGTGGTAGAGGGGTGCTGGGCAGCTAGGGGAGCCTGTGGTAGAGGGGTGCTGGGCAGCTAGGGGAGCCTGTGGTAGAGGGGTGCTGGGCAGCTAGGGGAGCCTGTGGTAGAGGGGTGCTGGGCAGCTAGGGGAGCCTGTGGTAGAGGGGTGCTGGGCAGCTAGGGGAGCCTGTGGTAGAGGGGTGCTGGGCAGCTAGGGGAGCCTGTGGTAGAGGGGTGCTGGGCAGCTAGGGGAGCCTGTGGTAGAGGGGTGCTGGGCAGCTAGGGGAGCCTGTGGTAGAGGGGTGCTGGGCAGCTAGGGGAGCCTGTGGTAGAGGGGTGCTGGGCAGCTAGGGGAGCCTGTGGTAGAGGGGTGCTGGGCAGCTAGGGGAGCCTGTGGTAGAGGGGTGCTGGGCAGCTAGGGGAGCCTGTGGTAGAGGGGTGCTGGGCAGCTAGGGGAGCCTGTGGTAGAGGGGTGCTGGGCAGCTAGGGGAGCCTGTGGTAGAGGGGTGCTGGGCAGCTAGGGGAGCCTGTGGTAGAGGGGTGCTGGGCAGCTAGGGGAGCCTGTGGTAGAGGGGTGCTGGGCAGCTAGGGGAGCCTGTGGTAGAGGGGTGCTGGGCAGCTAGGGGAGCCTGTGGTAGAGGGGTGCTGGGCAGCTAGGGGAGCCTGTGGTAGAGGGGTGCTGGGCAGCTAGGGGAGCCTGTGGTAGAGGGGTGCTGGGCAGCTAGGGGAGCCTGTGGTAGAGGGGTGCTGGGCAGCTAGGGGAGCCTGTGGTAGAGGGGTGCTGGGCAGCTAGGGGAGCCTGTGGTAGAGGGGTGCTGGGCAGCTAGGGGAGCCTGTGGTAGAGGGGTGCTGGGCAGCTAGGGGAGCCTGTGGTAGAGGGGTGCTGGGCAGCTAGGGGAGCCTGTGGTAGAGGGGTGCTGGGCAGCTAGGGGAGCCTGTGGTAGAGGGGTGCTGGGCAGCTAGGGGAGCCTGTGGTAGAGGGGTGCTGGGCAGCTAGGGGAGCCTGTGGTAGAGGGGTGCTGGGCAGCTAGGGGAGCCTGTGGTAGAGGGGTGCTGGGCAGCTAGGGGAGCCTGTGGTAGAGGGGTGCTGGGCAGCTAGGGGAGCCTGTGGTAGAGGGGTGCTGGGCAGCTAGGGGAGCCTGTGGTAGAGGGGTGCTGGGCAGCTAGGGGAGCCTGTGGTAGAGGGGTGCTGGGCAGCTAGGGGAGCCTGTGGTAGAGGGGTGCTGGGCAGCTAGGGGAGCCTGTGGTAGAGGGGTGCTGGGCAGCTAGGGGAGCCTGTGGTAGAGGGGTGCTGGGCAGCTAGGGGAGCCTGTGGTAGAGGGGTGCTGGGCAGCTAGGGGAGCCTGTGGTAGAGGGGTGCTGGGCAGCTAGGGGAGCCTGTGGTAGAGGGGTGCTGGGCAGCTAGGGGAGCCTGTGGTAGAGGGGTGCTGGGCAGCTAGGGGAGCCTGTGGTAGAGGGGTGCTGGGCAGCTAGGGGAGCCTGTGGTAGAGGGGTGCTGGGCAGCTAGGGGAGCCTGTGGTAGAGGGGTGCTGGGCAGCTAGGGGAGCCTGTGGTAGAGGGGTGCTGGGCAGCTAGGGGAGCCTGTGGTAGAGGGGTGCTGGGCAGCTAGGGGAGCCTGTGGTAGAGGGGTGCTGGGCAGCTAGGGGAGCCTGTGGTAGAGGGGTGCTGGGCAGCTAGGGGAGCCTGTGGTAGAGGGGTGCTGGGCAGCTAGGGGAGCCTGTGGTAGAGGGGTGCTGGGCAGCTAGGGGAGCCTGTGGTAGAGGGGTGCTGGGCAGCTAGGGGAGCCTGTGGTAGAGGGGTGCTGGGCAGCTAGGGGAGCCTGTGGTAGAGGGGTGCTGGGCAGCTAGGGGAGCCTGTGGTAGAGGGGTGCTGGGCAGCTAGGGGAGCCTGTGGTAGAGGGGTGCTGGGCAGCTAGGGGAGCCTGTGGTAGAGGGGTGCTGGGCAGCTAGGGGAGCCTGTGGTAGAGGGGTGCTGGGCAGCTAGGGGAGCCTGTGGTAGAGGGGTGCTGGGCAGCTAGGGGAGCCTGTGGTAGAGGGGTGCTGGGCAGCTAGGGGAGGGTTCAGCACAGGGAGGCCACACTTTTTCTTTGCACATAGTCTGGAAATTTCTTCCCACAGAATATCCCCCACATTCACTATACAGTTCTTCAAGGTGATATCCAGATCAGTGGGAAAGAGAGAGAGGGAAGGAGGGAGGGATGGAGGGAGGGGGAGAGAGAGAGAGAGTTCAGTTTTACAAGGCAGTGTTTTTCTCCTTTCTGTTCCTCCCCCTCTGTCTTGTCCCCCCCCCCCCGCAAGCTTTGTTGATAGGATGAGTCAAGTTTTGCAGAAAAGCATCCTTACAGAGTTGACTCTGGGCAGGCCTCACCCATAGTCCTTACAGAGTGGACTCTGGGCAGGCCCTGCCCATCATCCTTATAGAGTGGACTCTGGGCAGGCCCTGCCCATAGTCCTTGCAAAGTGGACTCTGGGCCCATCATCCTTACAGAGTGGACTTGGGCAGGCCCCACCCATCGTCCTTACAGAGTGGACTCTGGGGCCATCGTCCTTGCAGAGTGGACTCTGGGCCCATCGTCCTTACAGAGTGGTCTCTGGGCAGGCCCCGCCCATCGTCCTTGTAGAGTGGACTCTGGGCAGGCCCCACCCATCACTCTGCTGGCTCTGCTGTGCTGCCTCCCAAGTGCCGTTTCCTCACACATACATGCTTTGGAGAATTCAGAAAACAATGAAGAGGATCAATACAGGAAAAGATGAATTTCTTAAACTGTAAATATTCGTGCCTAAATTTTCCTCTGGAAGGAACTAAAAAATAAAAGGATCCTTTTCTCTGTAGTGACTGAAAACTGTTCATCTGTTCTGGAAGATATTCGCCCTGGGCTGGTTTTCCAGCACAGTACTCTAACATTGGGCACCCCTTGGTCTCTGCAACACTCCCCTTCTACACACCCTTCATGTCTCCATCCTGCCCTTCCCATGTGTTTTAGAGGCTCTTCCCATGCCGGCCTGTGCTATGGGAGACAAGAGGATGAACAGACCTACAGCTGAATCTTAAGAAGCTTGTTGGAAAGAAGGGCTGTTAGCATTGGAGATCACATCTCCCTGGGGTGCAGAGTCATTACGACCTTACACCTTGAAGGAGAGGGAAATTCATAAAGAGGCCTCAGGGAGGTAGGGAGGGGAAGAGGCGAGCCCCTCAGGCTTTGGTGGGACTCCAGGAACAGAAGTGGCACTTGGGGGGGGGTGACTTTGAGACAAGCAGTTATTCTCCATCTCTCTGCCATGGTCTGAGGATGAAGCTCTAGGGGAAACTCCCAGACACCTCTGGGTTTCTCTTTGCACAAAGGAAGGCGGTGGGGATGAGTCTTTAGCCACTCCTATAGCCGCCGGTGAGAGGGATTCAGGGATGTCTGGTCTCTGTTGCAGATGAGTGAATACGTAGTTTTAAATCAAGGTAGAAAATAAGACACGTTACTGGCAGAAGTATGAGATAGTGTGCAGCGGGAACTAGGGAGGTAAGAGGGGAAGCCGAACTGGTTTGGAAGGACTGCATAGGAGACACAGCATGGGAAATTGTGCGGGGAAGTTTGAGCTGTTGGGTCTTGGCAGGGAAAGATTCTACCTAAAGCCAGCACAGGCGGAAATGCAGACAGGGAACATGCGGACACCGCAGTCAGAGGGCCAGGGGTTCGTGCTTAGAACGTTCTCTTTCCCGTCTCTCTTAGCACAGCACGGCTCTGCGTGTTGTTTGCTGATCTGGTTGTATCTTGTCACCTTCACTTATTCCTACAACATTCTGCAGCAGGTGCCACACAGTAGTCTCCCCCCACCACTTCTTAAGGAGTCCAGAGGCTGGTTCTTCCCAGGATGGGGATGATGGTGACTGGCAGTCCCAACCTAAGGAGGTAAACCGAGTCTGACCCTATGTTCATCTGTCACAGCTCTTAGATTCAGTTTGGTCTTGCTGAATTTGGACTCCTAAGTTTTTGCCCCTTTACTGGATTGAAAAATGGGAAGTTCCGGTGGCCATTCCCGTGTAGGAGGGGGGCCCACAACAGCTCCGTGAGCTTGTCTCAGACTGTGTTCCCATGGCACAGTGACCAGACAGGCTGCCAACTTCAAGTTCTCCCACATGCTACTGCCCCATGACTCACGGAACGGGACTGTTGGAGAGCCAGGTATTCTGTGATTAAAGTGTTGGGTATGTGGAGACAGTAGCACCGGTCTGGCTGGGACCTGAGTTGAGTTCTGGGCCAGGATCCTGGACTTTACTCTGTGAGTCAAGGAGGATGACAGGCCTGCTCTGATCAATGGTGGTGCTCTGGAGGATCCCACCTCAGGAAGCTGGATTCAGGCATAAGGTTTACTGGATGAGAAAACAGACTGACTTAAAGAACAAAGCAAAGGTGACTACAGGGCGGTGCCCCTGCTTCTAAATATTTTGTTATCTAATTGGCCTTCTGGCCTTCTGAGGTTTCTCCCCTCTCTCTGCTCCTTGCCAGGGTTGTTTATTACAGTCTGGTCAGGCTTGGGTTCCCAGAGCCTCTCCATCTATAGCCCTGTTGTTTTGAAGAGTCTCCGGGAACTGAGCTGTATCTTGCTTTTCTCTGATGGAGTCTGGGATATATTTGCTAATATTGAACTTTGCCTCTTGAACACATGCCATTGAGATGACAGGGCTGCCTTCTCCCCGTGCCTCTCGCTCTTGTTTCCTGAGCCACATGGTCTCAGATCCAGAAGAGCAGCATGTCCTCCATGACCTGCCCACTGCCCACCCGGGAGTGGGCCTGCAGGGCTCACTGGCTCCGCACAGTGATGCCTCAGTCGATGTACGGCTGCCATGGCTGCTTCTGTGTGTCTGTGTTCTCTCTGCTGCTGTGAGGAGAAAAGGAAGCAGTTTGTTGATTGATTATTAATTTATAAAATTCCTTCCATTCCCTGAGAGTGATAAGTAATTTCTGCGGGATTTTCTTCTCTTTCTCTGTATCCTTTCTCTCCTTTGTGTCTTTACACACACACATACACACACACACTTGTTAATTTAATTTCACTCGCTAATACAAATTTATTTAATTCACAAATATCCCTAGAGAGTTGACATTATCTCCAATTAAAAGCAGGAGCAGTGAGTTTCAAGAAGGTTAAGCAGTCTGTACAGATCCACAGAGGTAGTGTAGCAGTGTGAAGGTGGGAGCTCGGAGGGGACGACTGTGCTCCCCAGAACACAGGCACCCTGGGAGGCCCATTTGTAACAGCAGAACAACAGCAGGAACAGAGCAAATGAAAATCAATGGGGAATCAGATAAATACTTTATGATTCATCCATAAAACGGATTATAATGCAGCTTTCCAAAAGACTGAATCACATCTGTATGTACAAGGGATGGAAAATGGCCATAATCTGTTGTTTCATAATAATAAAGCAGCACATTAGAAAATGGCTTTTGTTATTTAAAAGGGTTTTTTAT
This sequence comes from Rhizomys pruinosus, assembly GCA_009823505.1. Lineage (NCBI taxonomy): Eukaryota > Metazoa > Chordata > Mammalia > Rodentia > Spalacidae > Rhizomys > Rhizomys pruinosus. The sequence continues at coordinate 588,547 of VZQC01002728.1, forward strand.
GTATTTCTTTTTATTTTATCTGTATGTTTTGCCTGCATGTGTTGTGCAGTGCCCAGAGAGGCCAGAAGAGGGCATCGGATTCCTTCTAGCTGGAGTTATGGATAGCTGCCACGTTGGTGCTGGAAATCAAACCTAAGTCCTCTGGAAGAGCTGCCAGTGCTCTTAACCGCTGAGCCGTCTCTCCAGCCCCTAGATAACACATTATTATACCATCCAGTTTCTGCTAAACTCTGAGGAAGTGAAGTTGAGGACAGAAAGTTTTCGGCTGAAAATTAATTAAAAGTTTTACACATGTTAATGATAGCTACTGTTTTCATAGTAATTTACACCTGCTTCCTGATGTGAAGGAAGGGTTGGGCTTCTCCTGACACCTGCAGCTGCTAGAGTCCCCACCTGGGAGAACTGGCATTTCTTTTCCCATGAGGAACACATTGTCTTTGTTCTTCTGCCTGGATTCAACTATTGTCTTTACATGGCTTGGGGATTCTCTAGTTTGTGTGTTCTCTGTGAGCTTAAAATGTCTTTCTGGAGCTGGGTGTGGTGGTGCACACCTTTAATCCCAGCACTGGAGAGGCAGAGACAGGCGGATCTCTGTGAGTTCAAGGCCAGCTTGGTCTACAGAGTGAGTTCCAGGCCAGCTGGGGCTACAGGGAGACCCTGTCTCTCAAAAGCAACAACAACAAAACATTATTACTTTTGCCTTAAATACAGCACATTGCATTAAGACAGTCTCCTTCTTTCCTATTCCAGGTTTTCTTATAACCCAGTAAAGCACTATTATTTACAAAGATTTCTTCAGCTTAGTAGAGTTATTTTAAGGTAGTGGCCACTTTCAATACAGTCCACAATGTGTGGATTCTTTGCAGCATCTCCAAGGTGCTTTTCTTTGATTTCTTGCTGATACTCAGAACAAAACAAGATTGAGATGGAAAAAGCTTTTAATATATTGGGATTCTCGATGTTCTTTTCTATCCCCTTTAGGAAGAAATAAGGATTTCATGACAAGGCTTCCTACTTTTACCACAACTTCAGGTTTTCCTCTCTTAGCAGACTTGATCATCTTTTCTTTTTATTTTTTTATTTTTTTTATTGATGCTTTGTGTATTTCATACATCATTTTCCAATTCAGTTCAAGCATATTTCCCTTTCCCTTCCCCCCACTCCATCCCAGATCATGCATTCTGCCATAACTGTCCTGCATCTTTCTCTCAATTTTTTTTCATTTTTTAGCAATAAGTGATAATTTATGAGTACAAGCATCCTTCATGTAAAACCAATTTGCAGGCTGTTGTGCCCAAACCCCTGCAGCCCCACCATCCAGCAGGGCGGGGGGGCTTGAATGTTTAATCAAGTTGATCAAATGAGTGTCCAGACTATATTGCTGTAGTTTCAGCATTCACCCTAATCGCAGCCCTTTCATTCTACCATGCCCCCTCTTCCGCAGATTGTTCCCTAGGCTTAGAAAAGGGGCACAGGTGGATGAGAAGTAAAACAGTCTACTTTCTCTGGAGCTGTTGTCTTGGACTCTGGTCAATTCTGGCTGTTTCCTTTCATGGGCTGACAGTTTGTCCAGGAATAACCTTTCGATCCTACTAACGAAGCACAAGCAATTAGATATATAGGTATTTAAATAGTACTAATAGTTATGATAGGTTACTTTGGTATAGACACATATGTTTGGATGGTATGTTAATCCATGAATTACATTTTTTTTCCTGTTAAATATGACAGGATCTTACTGTGACTTATAACATCTCCTAACCTATAGAGGATGTAAGCTTGTGGCATCAGCCATGGGTTATTCCTCCAAGGAGAGAGCCAATAGCCAATTAGATTTGGGATATACAGGCATATGGCTGCCTCTGCTGCACAGTATTTCCAGGCAGGTGAGGTGTAGCTGGTGCTGACGGTGGAGTCTTGCTTGACTCAAGGAGACCCGTATTTGCTTTATTGGTTTAGTGGCCTTTGGTAACACTCTCTGGTATTCCAGAGGCCATCTGTACACTTGCATGCGTGGTCTCAATACATCTTTCACATGTTAACGTCAGGTCTAACGAAACTTGCCTTCTAGGTGCTGCAAAGGTTTTAATATGAGAGACTTTCTTGCCTCCCCACCATAGAACAAGGAGAAATATGATGATGATGAGGTCGTTCTCCAACTGTAAATTGGAGACTATTGGAAACTATTATAGAGGTAATCTCTTATAAAACCGGTAAAACTGCCCTCTTTAATTGACTAATAGACATAAGAACTGTGAAAAGGGTTATTCTCTATTCAGAACCAAATATAATACTAAAGTACTTAAGCTATGCACTTAAGCAAAATATATTAATACAGGAGCTCTGACATCAGCAATGGATTATTCTACCAAGGAGATGTTGGCCAGGGGATCCAAGGCCCCACAAAAGGTAAAGGCACCTTGCCTCTAAACTGGGATACCTGCAAGAAGAGAGGCGATCATCTTCTTTAGTGAGCACTTGAGGAAAATTCTATAAGGTCGACTTCCTGTGTGCCTTCCTGGAGAAAAGCACCAGCACATCACAGCTGCTCTGTGACAGCCTGGAGGGCAAGAACAAGGCCCTGGCACAACACGTGAGCCTTTTAAGGGAGTCTGTAGCCATCACTTCATTCACAAAATTGGCTTTAAGCCCTTTATAAATATTTTTATAATACATTTGCTCTGAATTGCAAATGGCCAAGATAAAAAGAAGAGCAGTTTTGGGGGCTGGAGAGATGGCCTAGCGGTTAAGCGCACCGACTGCTCTTGCAGAGGACCTGGGTTCGATCCCCAGCACCCACATGGCAGCTGAGAACCATCTGCAACTCCAATTCCAGGGGAACTCCAGTTCTAGGGGAATCTGACACCTTCTTCTGACCTCTGCGGCATTGCACAACATGTGCAATGCAGACCTACACGCAGACAGTACATTTTTACAAATAAATAAATAAATAAATAAATAAGCAGTTTAAAGCTTTAAAAAAAGCACTAAGTCAGTGATTCACCTTGCTCCACTGTCCCCACATATCCCAGACTTTTTTAAAGAACTCCTGTAACAGCTGGAATAGACTCTTGCCCATTTCTATGAGGGTAAAAAGCCCAAACGTGCCCAGTGAGTACTTACCTGAAGCTACGGTTCAGAGTAAAGGTAGCAGAAGTTGTCATGCCTATGGCTGTATTTCATTTTTCTGCTGAGTTTTCTCATTCCCACATCTGGAGTCATAGTCCTGGTGAGTTTCCGCTCTTCTCTTTTCTACCAGAGAAGCTGCTCTGATTTGGCCATGGAAATGGCAGCGGGGATAAGGATGAGATAGTGAGGCCACAAACTGCTGTGTTCTAGTGTCACCAGTGTTCTGCTTTCTCCCTTCTGCATTGGCTGTCATCATGCTTGCATGCCCTGAGTTATCACATTTACACGTTTAGTTTGGAGAACTTGTGATCCTGTCCCTCTCATTCTCATATGTGTTGTCTTTGTCCCAGACTCTCTGATCACCGGGCAGTTCCAAGAGCACACCAGGGAGTGTGCTGGGGCTCCCTGAGGGCCTGCTATCTGTCTTGGATGTCTGGGAGCAGTGCGCTTGTTGGCATCACAGGTGCTAATGGAATTAAGGACCAGTCTCCTCAGAGCTTCCTGAGATGGATGTGGAGGTTTCCTATACATCTCTTGCCTTGGGTTCAGGGCCCAGGGAACCTCTGGCTCCGAGACCCCACTGGACTGTTACTCAAGTCCCTCAAGCTGTCTCTTCTGAGCATTTTAAATGTCTTCACATAGCATGGAAAGTAGTTTGTCAAATGTGGTGTTCAGACCAGCAGTCTCCAAAGTAGGTTGAGCCACTGGTTTCTTAGGATGTGAAAGGAACCATTTAAACTTGTTTCTGTTATCTTCAATCGAAAAGCAAAAGATCCAGGCTTTCCTAATATTAAATATGAGTTGGCACTAGGGCCCAATGGAGTGGATGTTGAAGGAGGATTGAGTGGTGACCTCACTGCCTGGCTGTCTACTCAGAGCATCTCATGAATCCCATTTAATCTGTCCTAGGATACCATTAGCTGATTACCATGATTGAAACAAGGTCTTCCCATGGCAAAGTTTTTACAGGGACTTTTAGCAAAAGAGGAACAAATATTGAAATCTTTTATGCTTCCCAGTGATTCGCCAAGGTCTTGTGACAAAGTGTTTAAAGACTTTGGAGCTAAGTTATTTTGCTTTCATAAAAAAAGACATTTCAAATTTGCCGATCTTCATTGTGATGAACCTATGTCACTGGAGTGGACTACTTGGCAGATATTGAAAGAAAAAGACATTTAATCTGTCCCATCAATGTTTTAATGAATGAGGAAGGAATTGCTCTTTGAAGTAAACTATTGTGCTAAGAAAGCATTTCAAAAATAAATGTTTAGAAGTATTTATTATTGGTTATCGCTTAAAACAGTATATGTCACTCAAGAGTGATAATTTTTTAAATTATATTTTCGTAGTGCAAAGAACCTCCTGGGAAATGGAATTTTCTAACTCTATATATTTTTTCTTTTTTTATTATTAAACTTTTTCCGTACGTCACACATCATTTCTCAATCGAATCTAGAATCACTTCCCTTTCCATGTACCCTACCCCACCCGAGTCCCTGCACTCTGCCATACATGTCCTGTATCTTTTTCTGAGTCTTTCCAGAGGTTTTTTTTTTCCAATTCTTTTGTTATTGTTCTCTCCAACTTGTATTGCTACAGTATATATACATATATATATACATACATAGTTTTATATATATATATATACACCACCCACACAACACACCACACAATATCCCTTGAATTGTAGGATTTTTTCTTTTCCTTTAAAAATTTTTTTTTTTTTTTTTTTTTTTTGAAAGATGTCATGTTTTTTAGGAATGAAGTGTCTTCCTTGCTACCCAAACAAACATCAACATGTCCTTTGCTTCACATGGGGTCCTCTCTCCCCATGGTCACCCAAATGTGAGTCCAACAAGCATTGTCCTGTCTCTTGCACTGCCTCCATGATACAACCAGTAGTCCCAACAATGGCAGTCTATATTCTGACAGAGGCTGACATCCCCCTAGCTGTTTAGTCCACAAGCTGGGTAATTCAGTGTCCCCATCTGGCAATGAAGGTTTTGGAGGATTCCTTGGAGAGACATAGTCTTCAGTCCATATGGAAGGTTACAAAGCTGTGTGTCATGTCTTTGAGGAGTGCCACAAAGCGGGGTGGCAGCCACAGGATTGATGCACTTTGTAGAAGATTGAAGACAGGCCAAACAACAGTGCTCTTTCTATGTCTGCAGTACAGTTTCTCTAGTTTTACTGATTATTTATATCTGATTGTACTTTCCTTTTGGATGCTTAAGGCACACACAATTGCCAGATTAACCAAGGTTTGTTTTTAAGGTCAGTTGATGATCTGGTCTCAGGGGTTCTCTTGGGGTTTTTTGGGGGGGAGTGGAGCACCTTGCTCCTTTCAGCTTATCATTTACAGTTCCATCCACTTGAGGACAAAATCAGGGCTTGTAGCAAGGCTTCTCTTTTGAAGCATGAGCGACTTTTCTTTATAGGCTGGACACTGGCTGAAGTCCCATTAGTGGCTCTCCAAGACCTCCCTGAACAGGAAGACTGGTGACCCATATTTGCAGGACATTTCAAGAGAGATGCCCCCATAGTTGTCCCCTAAGACTTGGTTGACCTCTGAGGGCAAGGAACAAAGTTATCCTTAGGCCTCTAGCCAAATTGGTATGGGCATTAAGTATGGTCGTTAAGCACCCAGAAAGGCTAAGTTGCACCAACCTATTACATTGCACCTATATTAAAATTGTATCCTTTGTAAACAAACTGCATGTTATTTCCATATCATATTTTTTGATTCACACCTTTTCATTTTAATCCTGTATAGAACCTGTTTAGGGATTCACAATGCAAGAGCACAGTTATCTTTAGATAATGAGGAATATAACATTAACATTGCTCAGATTGTGTTACAACTAGGAATTGTACTAGCATCCACAGAAGGGATACCATTCATCTTTGTTTTCTTGGATTGTGTTATTTCACTTAGCATATAAAATCTTCTCGTACACCCATTTACCTGCAATTTATGATGTCATCTTTCTTTACTCTGTTATTTCTTGGTGGTTGGTGCGATGTTTGTGAGCCACAATAAGAACTTGACCCTTTATAGAGAAACCACAGTTTGCGGATTAGCATGATATCCAAGCATCTGTGTCTATGCTCACAGCTTAGCTTGCATAAAAGTGGTAATGCTAAATGCCTGTACATCCAATAGCTTGTGCTTTGTTAATATGACTAAAAAGGGTATCACTGGGAAAGCTGCCAATCCATGAAAGGGAAACAAACCTGAATAGACTGGAGTCCAAAATGACAACTCCAAAGAAATTAGACTGTTTTCTTCTCACCCACTTGTGCCCCTTTCCCAAAGCCCAGGGAACAAACTGCGGAAGAGGAGGCGTGGTAGATTGTAAGGGCTGTGGAGAGATAGGGGTGAATCATGAGACTACAGGAATATAGTCTGGACTCCTGATTGATCAACATGTCTGTGCATACAAGCTTCTCCAACTGGACTATGGGAACCTTGGGTTGTTCAAAATTTGGACATAGATACTTGCAAAATGCACCAATTACCTGATTGTATGACATAATGAGTGACATCAATGCTATCTGCAAACAACTGTGTCATTGTATTGTAGAATCCCTTAAAAAAATTAATTAAAAAAAAAGCTCCCACACTGAAGAGTTTCCTTGTGTTTTGATAAGCAAAACTATGGAAATTTCAACATTCCTCTAAATAACAGAACAGTATTTTTTAATCTACATTTAAGAATTTTCCAGAATGGCTTTCTTTTTGCTGCTGTGAGCGTAGCCATGAGCATGCTCCACCTTCAGGAGACCCTTGCCTCTAGTGCTCTCCACCATGGCAGAAAGGTTGTATGCCAATGAGACCAACGAAATTGCTAATGCCAATTCACATCAGCAGATCTGGAAGCTGATCAAAGGTGGGTTGATTATTGGAAACCTGTGACTGTCCATTCCAGGGCTCGGTGCTCATTGGCATATGCCATGTTGTCGTAAACCTCCCCTAACTGGGAGATCGAGGTGATTGTCCCAGGCCATCTTCCCTGTTCTTCTTGTCCTTCTCTCCCGGATTCTTTTTCCTCTGTCTTCGATGGTGTTTTACCATAACATATGCAATTATCTAATAAATAATCCTAATAAATCTTTAATTTAATTTAATTAATTTATTTTTTTGTCTTTTTGAGACAGGGTCTCCCTATAGCCCCAGCTGGGCTGGAACTCATTCTATAGACTAGACTGGCCTTGAACTCACAGAGATCCGCCTGCCTCTGCCTCCCTAGTGCTAGGATTAAAGGTGCCACCACTCTCAGCTAATCTTTAATTTTATAAATTACTCTAAGTAAGTCTCTGGAGTCAAGGCTATACAACAGTCCCCACTTATTCTTTGGGGATACATCCAAAGATCTCCATGGGTGCCTGAAACTGTGGACAGTACTGAATCTTACGTAGATATTAGGCTTTTCCCTATGCACGTATATCTGTGGTAAAGTTTAATTTTATAAAATAAGCCAAAGAATTGATTAATGACAATAACTAATAAGAAAATGGAATCATTAAAATAAAAGTTGTTTAAAATACAAATTTATGAATTTTTTATTCCTGGATTTTTCCACTTAATACCTTTTAACTATGGTTGTCTGTGGGTAATTAAAACACCAAAACCAAAACCTCATACATAGATGGCTACAGTGTTTTCAGGCAGGGTCCCTGATAGCTGCAAAACCAGGCAGTTCCCAATGTCAAGTTCATTTCAAGTCTCTCCTCATAATGTATTTGTTAATTTCTTTTGACAAGTCACAGGGTGAATTAAGAAATAGATTTGGCTCCAGGTAGGAGGGGGAAGTTGTATGCACTGTCTATAAGCTGTCAGATGAGCCTTTCTCTACATTACCTTTTCAATCCCTTGTCTCCCTTTTCCTTAACAGTTCTATGAAAAATCTTTACTTACTATTACAAACCAAGTTTCTTCTTTCACTTCTCTCTTGGTGGTGTGTGTGTCAAAGAGTGTGTTTGGCAGTATTAAAGAGTGATCTGGAGTCAGGTATGGTGGGATGTACCCAGTTACTTAGAAAGCTGAGGCAGGAGGATTGCTTATGCACAGGAGTTTGAGGCCAGCCGAGATGACATAGCAAGACCTCATCCTGAAACCAAGAAATAAAACAGAAGCAAAAACATCTGGCTTATGATGTTCTTCCTTATTCTAAGATTTAGTAATACTCAAAGTACTGCTATTTCATCATTTTCCTTTACAGCTTTAGTTTCTCTGACATTTAGTTTTTAAATATATAACACATCTTACCTATCATTGGTTTATTCTAGAATTCTTTATTAAATTTGCTTATTGAATAATGTATAATTTTTTCTGTTGAGTTGACATTCTATTTTTGTTATCTCTAAACTTCTCACATGTAACTTGTTGGTAGAAGCTATTTGCCAATATCCCTTGATAAAACAATTCCACCTCTAAACATTTGTCCTTCAGCAACAGTGAATCAAATGAACACAAGGGTGTTCATGCATCATTGAGGAGTGAAAGATTGAAAACAGCTCCTCTATTTTTGAGACCAAGAGGATAATAGAATGACATTTAGCTATTACAATGAATATATATTATCCCAATAATGCAGACATATTGTTCACTGAAAAGCTAACAGTGCCCAAGCTCTGCATGTTATAATTCCATTATAGTCTTAGTAACTGCCGTATCTTATTCCCTAAACATAAAGACATATATAGTGACACATCTAACAAAGGTTAACATTCAGAGTATATAAACTACTCAAAAAACAAAGGACCAAGAAAACAAACAACCCAATGAAAAGATGGGCTAAATATCTGAACAGAGTCTTCTTAAGAGAAGAAATAAAGATGACTAAGAAACATCTTTAAAAAATGTTCAACATTGTTAGTAGTAAAGAAATGAAACTTAAAACTACTTTAAGATTTCATCTTACACTGCCGAGACTGGGTATGATCAAGAAAACAAATGATACCAAGTGCTGGAGAAGTTGTGGGGAAAGGGGAACATTCATCCACTGCTGGTAGAATCCAAACTCATACAACCCATATGGAAAGCAGTGTGGAGAACTCTTAAAAGACTAAAAATTAACCTACCATTTGACCCAGTCATACCACTCCTGGGTGTTTACCCCAAAGATCCATCCTATAGTAGAGGTACACGCACAACCATGCTTATCGAAGCTCTTTTCACAATAGCGAAGCACTGGAAACAACCCAAATGTCCATCAACTGATAAGTGGATAATGAAAATGTGGTACATTTACACAATGTACATTAGTAAAGAAAGACGACATCATGAATTTTGCAGGTAAATGGATGGAGCTGGAAGCTGTTATGCTAAGTGAAGTAACACAGTCTCAGAAAAACAAATGAGGTATGGTATCCCTCATTTGTGGATCCTAGCACCAAATCCTTAAGTCCATAAGTCAAGGTGGGTAATTTGTTAGTAGAAATAATACCACATTGACTGACATTGCTATAGATATAGCTTGAAGTTTATATCTCTGTTTTCTGCAGTTCTAAGATTTATGCAAAAGAACAAATCTCTTTTTTAAAGTACATTAAAACATATATCAACTTGCTATGTCCTTTATGAATATAAAGTTATATTTCTTTTTACCTGCATGCAGCTTTACTGCTGAAATGTGAATCCCTAAATGTGTTTATTTTATAGTTTATTTTCAGACTTTGTAATTTTGATGTACGAGTGGAGTGTATATAAACACATTTTGGAGTGATATAAAATTAAAGGGAAAAGAACTGACCAAAACAGTAAACTTTTGCATCAAAAAAGTTAAAAAAAAAAAGAAGACTGAGGAAAAAAAATACAAGATGGGACTTAACCTGTAGAGCAGAATGCATGAGTATGGGGAGCCATATGGAAGTAGGAAAGGGTCTAGCTGTGATTAAGAAATGTTGTGCCGGGCGTGGTGGCGCATGCCTTTAATCCTAGCACTCGGGAAGCAGAGGCAGGTGGATCTTTGTGAGTTCAAGGCCAACCTGGTCTACAGAGTGAGTTCCAGGACAGCTGGGGCTACAGGGAGACCCTGTCTCGAAAAAGACCAAAAAAAAAAAAAAAAAAAAAAGAAATGTTGTATGAAATGGAAAAAAACTCAATAAAAACTTAAGAAAAAAAATTAACACGTCTGAGGCTGGAGAGATGGCTTAGCAATTAACTGAAAGAGGATCTGGGTTCAATTCCCAGCTCCCACATGGTGGCTAACAGCCATCTACACTTTAGTTCTAGGGGATCTGATACCTTCTTGGTATCTGAGAACTGTGTTTCACTGAGGGCTCCCTGGGGTGGGCAGTGGACATTGGCTTTCAGGAGAAGGACAGTCATGGACCCCTTAGACTCTGTGGAGGTCAGCACCTTGACTGTGTGGATGTGGGAAGTCTCTCTGTAGGCCCCATCTGGACTCTATGGAGGTAGTGACCATCCTTGTAGACCCTATCTCACCTCTGTGGAGGTGGTGACATTCCCTAATATTCCTGAGTCAGGTGGACATAATTTTGGAAGAGTAACAGTTGATGGAGGGTGCCTCGGAACCTTCTGTGGATTGACAGGTAGATCACAGCCCACCTCAGTAAAATCCTTAGGGTAAAGTGAAATTCCAGGGAGGAGAAAGGTGGGGCTATGTAAGTCTGTTTTCTGTTGTCAAAGCCAAATACTGGAGACAAGACACATTACAAAGCAGAGACAATTTAGCTTACACTTCTGGAAATTATAAGTCCAATATCAGGTGGCCTCCAAATTGGCCAACAGAGAGGCGAATGTCATCTCAATGGCAGGACCATGTTCAAGAGGGAGAGATCATCTCTGAGTGCAAGAAGGCAGAGAGCAGCTCAGGGCTTGAGCGCATGAACCTTATGAATACCTCCCTCTTGTGAGAACTTCCTCACTCTGTGAGTACAGCACCAATTCCTTACAAGGGAGAGTGCCTCTAATGACCTAATTACCTCCTTAGACGCCTACTCTGAAAGGTCCCGTCTGCCTCTTCTTAATATTGCCACAGTGCAGATCCAGCACATGAGCTCTCGTGGGATATATCACATTCAAACCATCGCAGGTGGGCAAGGTTAAATCCACAGGAACAAGCCTTGTTTGGCTGAGAAAAATCCTTATTTTCCTGAACATATTCTCCATTGCTTAAAATTAAATTTTTGTGATGAGGTGCAATGGAAATTCAGAAGAGAAATTAACTCCAGAGGCTTCAGAAGGGTAAAGATGCTCTCTTTTGCACAACAGCTAAATTCCTGGCTTGTGAAATTCATGCCTTCTACTTGTATATTTAGATAAGCATAGAAAACCATCTGAAAGGAATCATAACAAGCTGCTCCCAGTGGTAGCAAAGTTTAATTTCCTACACTGAACATGGATCACTTTTGCAATAAAAATGCAAATCTAGAACAATATTTCAAAGTATTCCATGTTCATTGTAGGCAATTTGCAAAATATGAAAAGTACATTTAAAAAATTAAATCATTTGAATTTCTACTATGTAGAAATAACCATCATTATTATTTTTATTTATTTTAGCTCATATGTATGCATATCTATTTAATGCATATAGATATGCATGTGTTCAAAGTATATGCGTTCTTTTTATAAAATCAGAATTATATTGTTTCAGTTTATCCTCATCTATATTTTTCTTTCAATGCTGCTAATGAGCATTTTCCTATGGTATTAAATATTCTGTGAAACCCCGTTAAAAGACTCAGTGGGGCTTATACTATAATTTCTAAATACAGATGAGAAAATGAGGGTTAGAAAGGTGAAGTGAGTTACGCAAGCACATACTGCTGGCATGTGGGCACCTGGGACTCAAGCCCCTGCTTTCCCATTATTGAGACCAACCCTGCCAAGGACAGAAGAATAAGTGCGGAAATGTGACACGGTGGTTGTCAGTCAAGCACTTGCCATGGGCGGGTCCTTGATAAGTCCACTTACTTTTTTCTCTCACACCTTCCTGGTGTCACCTTCCACAACAGGATGAGTCTTATCCTTCACTGGGACCCCACCCCTTGGGGACAGTTCCAGTTCATACCAACTCTCTGAGGAAGAGCTGATTGAGGGAGCTGCTGCTTTCTAAGCCCTTTCCTCCATGATCTTGAGCCTCTGCTTCATTCTTCTCCTTGCCAAGGGGTCTGGCTCATGCCTTGCCCAGCCAGTTCCTGGCTCTGTGCCCTCTGGTACCATGTTTTTCTTCCAGTCCAATAGTGCTTTTGTCTTGGTCACCCAGGAGCACAAGAGAACTTCCGCACTGGACAGGCTTTAAATAGTCCAGGCAGCCAACGTTCTCCCAATGCCACTTTAAATTTAAAGTGATCAATCTAATGACTTTATTGTAGAAACAGTAACTTGGTTTCAGCTTGTAGAAACTGAGGGTCTATAAAATTGAGATAAATCATTCCAGCGGTATATACATCTAGAGCTATAATTTACTCAGACCGATAGAAATGAATGTTCTTCCAATTTCCTTTCTGGAAGCTACATCCGTGTGTCTGTTCCCCGGAGTCTGCACTCAGTGTTCACCCACAGTTTCGGAAAGACCGAAGATGGCACGGTTCCAGGAGCTCTCGGGATCTGTGGATGAGATTCCCTCCTGTCATCGTGCCTTCCCAGAGAAGAGCCGCAGCTAAGCAAGACTGTCCATCTCCTGAAGATGTCCTGGGTTAGAAAAATACCAGCCCCTACAGCAATAGAGTCTGGACACTCATTGGATCAACTCGATTGAACATATAAGCCCCCCTCGCTGGATGGTGGGACCCATGGGCTGTGTGGGTTTGGGCACAACTGCTTGCAAATTGATTTTACATGAAGGATGCTTGTGCTCATAAATTATCACTTATTGTTAAAAAATGAAAAAACTGAGAGAAAGATGCAGGACAGTTATGGCAGAATGCATGATCTGGGATGGGGTGGGGTGGGGTGGGGGGAAGGGAAAGGGAAATATGCCTGAACTGAATTGGAAAATGATGTATGAAATACACAAAGCATCAATAAAAAAATGAAAATTAAAAAAAAAAAGAAAAATACCAGCCCCACTGGAAGCAGAAATGTAAATGAGAGCAGAGGGTTGGATGGAAACAGGGGAGAACGGAGAGATTAGTAAAACCACGGGTCTGTCCCATTGAGACATTCTGATTCAATTAAGGAATTGTAATGGGGATTCCTCCAAGAGCTTTCTAGTCTATCCCAGGTTATTGGCAGAATAACAACTCCTATGCTAAGGTTTTTCAGGTCCTAACCCCTGGCATCTCTGACCACTTTACATTAAAAGACAATTAAGGTTGTAGATAGAGTGACAGTTGCTAATAAACTGACTTTTACTGCAGGGCCCTTATCCTGGATTATCTAGATGGGCTAAACATAATCAAATATCTAGATGGCACGCCTGTCATCCCAGCACTTGGAGGCAGAGGCAGGGGGATCTCTGTGAGTTCAAGGCCAGCCTGGTCTACAGATCTCCAAGTCAGCTGGGTCTAAAGGGAGACTCTGTCTCAAAAAGACCAAAAAAAAAAAAAACAAAAACAAAAAAACAAAGTGGAAGAACATCAGAGTCAGAGGAAGATGTGACAACTAAGAAAGGAATAGGACAAAGCCACATCACTGGCTTTGAAGAGAGGAAGGGACCATAAGCTGAGGAGCAGGAGCCATTCTCTAGCAGGCTGGAAAGAACAAAGCAAAGGCCTGTAACCTTGTGCTTCCAGAGGGGCCTTCTGTCCTGCCAACACCTTGGTTTTAGCCGGGTGAGACCTATATCAGAGTGGTACAGAACTCTAAGAGTATATTACTGTTGCTTGTGCTACTCTGTGGCAGTTCCTTGAACATCCAATAGAGACCAGTTGAACATAAAGTGACCAACACAGTGTTTGTTTCCCTAGCACCTAAGGTGGGAGTTTTTGTAAAGAAAATCCTGGGAAATAGAGACTGTGCTGCTTTTACACCTCTGAGTAAAGGGGGAACGGTTTATTACTCAACTGTATCTTACGCCATCTATTCTGATTTGCTGAAGCAGTGTTTACTGAATGAGCATCACCTTCCAAGCCTAGGTATCTTTTGTCTCATAAGGACTGGGGTTTGTCTTGGGCCCTGGGGTGACCTAATCTTCACCTCATGACCACTGAGTCTACCATGGGGAGCACAAGTGAGCAGCAGATCCTTATTAAGCTACTACTGTATGTAGTGGCTTCCTGTGTGTTGTGGTTTGGATGGGAATGCTCCCCCATAGGCTCCAAGTATTTGAACATTTGATCCCAAATTCATGGCCCTGTTTGGGGAGGGTCATGCAAGAGGAAACATGTCACAGGGGGTGGGCTTCGAGAGGTCATAGTTATGCCGATATCCAGTCTACCTCTGCTTCTGCTTCCTGTAACTGCTTGAAGATATGAGTTCTCAGCTTGCAGCTCTGACTTCCTCCCGCCATGCCTCCCCAGCATGATGAACTCTTGTTCCTTTAGAGCCTTAAGCCCAATAAATTCTTCCTTTTATAAGTTGCCTTGATCATGGTATTTTATCATAGCAACAGAAAAGTAACTAATGCAGTGTGGATCATCTCTGTAAGATTCATTGCAAACCTTATTTTCAGGGAGAAGATAAAAATGCACCATTAAAAATGGCCAGGCATGGGGGCACATGCTTGTGATCTCAGCTCTTGGGAGACTGAGTCAGCGGGAAAGTCCAGCCTGGGCTACCTAGTGAGTTCTAGGGTACCCTGAGTTTCACAGTAGGGCCTGTCTAAATAAAAATGCATTAGTCATTGTTATGCATGGCCTGTTCAGTGTTCCCTATAGGCACATGTGTTAGAATGCTTGGTTCTCAGCTGATGGAGCTATTTGGGGGAGGATATAAAACCTTTAGGAGGTGGGGCCTAGCTGGAGGAAATGGTTCACAAGGGCAGGTATTGAGCACTACAGCTTGGTCCCACTTCTGGCTGGTGCTCTCCGTCTGCTTCCTGGATGGTACCACATGGAAAGCGGCTATTTCAGCTCCTGCCACCTTGAACCAGAGCTGCTCCAGCTTCTTTGGCCACCAGCCTTCCCACCATGATGGACTGAGATCACTAAACTGTGAGGCAAAATAAATCCTTCCTCCCTTAAGTGGCTTCTGTCAGGTAATTTAAAGTAACTAATATGGTCATGGCAAACATGAGAGGTTAATGGACTTGGATGCATGCACAAACTTGTACGCTCCCCCCCCCATGCAAACACATATGCAAACACTTATGTACATACAACATATGCATATGCATGCACACCTGTTTACATTCTGAAAGATGTTTTCGCCTTTCACCAGAATCCTTGCCGATGTTTCTTTGCAGCTGGCCCCATGCTTGGAGTCCCAAGAAGCATGTCCTTAGAGCTGCCTGAATCTCAGGAGTGGCAAGCTCACTACTAGAGAGGTGCAAGGAACAGAAATATTTCTATTCTGGGAGGAGAAACCTTGGCATAGATTCCACCAGGCATCAAATTGGAGAAATTTTGGCCCACGGACCTTACATGTTTGACTGTTGAAGCAGATTTAGCCCTTCTATATGTAAAAGGATATGCAAAGTTGAAGGAAAATGAATAAGGGGGAGTTGTAGGCCTCAATAATCTGGAAGTAGGGTGAGCTTTAAGTGTTAGAACGGCCTGTTTAGCCCTTGTCCACAAACTGCATTGTGTCACAATGGTACTGATAATAGGAAATATAGTAATGAAAAGATGTAAACTCAGAAACACATTAAAACAAGCTCACAAGTAACCAAAGACAAAAGGAACCTTATGCCAGAGAACAGTTGCTAAGTCGACCTCAGCTGTGAGCTTCCATAATGCAAAGCAGCAAAGAAAATGGACAGACCACCTGGTCATTAATGCTTGCTGGAGATTAGAACACCTAGCCCTTAACGCTTGCTGGAGATTAGAACACAAGTCCATGGGGAAAGAGGTTTCAACGTTTATCTTCTTTTTCTTCTTAGCTTGGGATTTTGGGAGGCATTTATCACATGAGTGTTTAGATAAGGGACATGGAACAACATAATGGATAGTGTCTTTGCTTGCAGTTTTACAAACAATGCAAATGTGATTCCTAGGGCTGCTTCTTCTATCAGCCCTGGACGAAAGCCAAAGGCACAAACAATGTGATATTTTCGTTCAGTGCAAGTTTTGCTGTAGAAAGCTGAAATGATATCATCCAGACTTGGAGCTTCCTAGGGATTTGGCTTGGCACAGGACACAGTTTAAATGCTTTAGAAGAAATTAAAATTTGCTGTTTCTTAGCTTTCCTGGCTAGTGTCCACTTGATATTTAAGATCTAATTCCAACATCATCTGTTCTAAGACACCATCCCTGACTCCCTGAGGTCATGGTATGTCCCCTACTGTGTGCTCATACAATGCCCTGGGCACCACACCCCCCATAGTACTGCTCTTGATTATACTGTTTATGTGTCTGTGTTGAGGATAGTCAGCTTTGAAAGGTAGGTTTGATATTAGTTCTGTTTATACTTCTGGCTCTGACACATAGTAGGCCTTCATGGGCATTCATTTGGCATGTCAGTAAGATCATATGCAGAAAGGTCAGATTCGGAGCTTTGGCATCACATTGTCAAGTTCAAACTTGGGCCTTTATGCTTTGGATATTAAATTCTCCTCATGTGCTCATACATTTGAATACTTACTTGGTCCTCAGCTGATAGCACTGTTTTGGAGAATTATAAAACCTTTAGGACCTGGCATCTTGCTTGAGGAAGTAGGTCACTGAGTAGAAGTCAGCCTTGAGGGTTAGGGGCAAATTTGCTTCTGGTTGTAGACTTTCTGCCTCCTGCTTGCTGAGGTATGACTGCACCACCTGCCCCTGCTGCCTGCAGCTTCCCACTTCCAGGCCTTCCTCACCATAACAGACAGTATGTCTTCAAACCATCAGCCCAAATAAATTCTTCCTCCCCTAAGTTACTCATGCTTTTAAATTTTAGTTTTTATTTAGCATACACAATATTAGGTATCATTATGTCACTTTCAAACAAAACTTGTTTTTGTTCATTCTTTTTTTTCAACTATAAAATACTGATTTTATACTTTTCCTCTGAAACACATGTGATTAAATGGCAGTCTCAAGAGAAAATCAACATACCTTTGGAAAAGATCTCAAACTTCAGCAGAAATGTCACGGAGTTGGTAGACTGTGCCTCAGGACAATGAGTTAGAATGGAATATTGTCCCCTTCTCTTGTATCATCACAACAACCCCCCCTTGTCTCCATCTACCTTTTCCATAGCCTCCTTTGTGCTTTCATATCACATGTGTCCTTTTCACTCTTCTTCCTCAGTACCTCAGTGACCCCATTCGTCGCCTTCTTTCTGGTTTTATAGCCTATATCCACACTCACTCCCACTTATGTGTATACAAAGATATATAAACTAGCACCTTAGTTAATTTTCAGATGCTGTGATAAAATACCCAGAGAAAAGCAACTTAAGGGAAGAAGTGCTTATGTTGGCTCACAGTTCCACATGCAATCTGTCATGGGCAGGAAGTCATGCCTGTAAGGATCTCCAAGGAGCTGGTTGGTTACATTGTGTCCGTAGGCAGGAATACTTACTTTCTCCTTATTACATTATATAGGATCTCAACCCAGGGAATGACGCCACCTACACTCACAGAGGATGGGTCTTCCCACCTCAGTTAACTTAACCAAGGTAAGGGGCCACAGAAGCCCCTCATCCAAGTGCTTCTGGATATATCTCGTCAAGTTAACAATTGAGATTAACCATCACCATCAGGATACACACATGAGAGAGAACATGTGATTTTTGTCTCTCTGCTTCTGGATTACCTCATTTAGCATAATTTTTTTTGGATCCAATCATGTTCCTGCAAATTTCATTTTTATTTACAAGTGAATAAAATTCTAACAAGTATATGTGCCACACTTTCATTAATCTATTCATCTGTTGATGGACATTGGCTTCTTTCAGGTGTTTTATCACAGTGATGAGAAATGTAATTGTTATAAAAAGTTTGTACTGGGAAGTGAGATCATGACTGTTGCTGTGACAACCCTGCCCACGTGGTTCACAGGCCTTTGGAACTGGTTTGTGGGATGAATGTGGAGCAGTTTGGAGTTGCAGGCTGGAAAAGTCCTAGAATGCTATAAACAGAGGTTAATGGGCCATTCTGACAGGAATGAGGAAGCTCAGAATGTTGACAAAAATGTGGACATTGAAGGGCAGGCTTGTGAAGTTTCAGAGGGGAACAATTACTGTCACTAATTGGATCAGAGGCCATTCATGTTGATTCCTGGGGAAGCATCCAGCTTCTATGTTCTATGTTCTGAAATTATAAGTAACACTAAATTAAAAAAAAAAAATATATATATATATATATATATATATATGAAGAACTGAGTGGTTTGATGGAGGGCATTTCAAGAGACTATGGCACAGAGGATGTGGCACAGTTACTGCTCACCCCTGTCAGTCAGATTTACAGAAAGAAAGGTGAGCAGCAAGTCCAGCAGAAAGGTAAAACCTGCAGTTTGGCAAGGAAAGGAGAGACTTTGATGTTGAGGACAAAGTAGCTACAGACAAAAGGACTGTAACTGTAAAAGAGTTTGATCCCCTGGGAGAGAAGCTAGGTATTTTACACTAGGATGATAGGAACGATGTCTTGAGGACTTGGCCCCACACATTGAAAACACCAGGATGAAGACTCATTTGAAAAGTTTAATTTAAAAGGAAGGCATGTGGCAAAGCGCCCATGTATAGAGTGGCACAGCAGGGTTGTCACGGGAGTGCTTGCTGCTTTCCTGGACTCATCTACTCGGACCACTGCAGTTGGTAAATGGGGGCCAGATTACCTTTCAAGCAGGCAGAAGAATTGGGGATTATTGCCCATGTAGTGCTTGTTTTTCAGGTTTCCAAAGTGCCAGAGTTGCAAGGTCCTGGAAATCTGAACCAAATTTCCAGAATGCTGTTGAGGCCCAGACAATAAGTGGGAGTGTTGGATTCTCTGAAAGTGGTCCTAAGAGGGTCATGATGCTGTGAAGGTGAATCCCGAGTTATAATGAAGATCCCAGAATATTCACGATGTTAGGTAGACAGAAAAGCTGCAGGCACTGAGAGGAGACAGCCCAATAGAGAACATGTGCACTACAGAGGCAAGGATTTTCAAGACTGTTGGAGCCTGTCATAAACCTTGCATGCTGTACATAAAAACAAATGGTGTTTTGCTCTGCCAATAGGTAGAACCAACCTTCCTTCCTTCCTTCCTTCCTTCCTTCCTTCCTTCCTTCCTTCCTTCCTTCCTTCCTTCCTTCCTTCCTTCTTCCTTGCTTTTTCCCAGTCTTTCCTTATGATATTCTTCTTCCTCTTAGAATGAGAATGCTTATTCTGGGCCATTGTATTTCAGGAGTAACATTCTTTTAGATTTTGCAGGGAGCCACAGTTAAGAGGTTTCTTTGAGTCTCAGATGAGACCTTAGATTTTGGAGCAATATTGGAACTGTAAGACTATGGAGACTGTTGAATTTTATTGGATATATTTTGCATTATAAGATATCCATGAAGTCAGGAGAGGAATGTTATGGTTTGACTGTAAAATGTCCTTCAGCCACATGTACTTGAACACTTGATCTCCAACTGGTACAACTCTTTCAGGAAGTTGTGTACAACTGTTTTAGGAAGTTGTGTAACCTTTAGGATATAGGGTATAGCTGGAGGATGTGAGTCACTGGGATGTAGATGGGCTTTGAAGGTTATAGCTGAGCCTGCTGTGGCCCTGCTTTCTCATGCTTCCTAGTCTGCCAAAATATGAGCAAGCTTCTGCATATTCCAGCTGCCATAGAGTTGCCTGCCTCTGCCCTTCCCTGTAGTGAGACACTCTATCCTCTCAAACTACAAGCCAGAACAATCCTTTCTCTTTCAGGTTACTTGTTTTGATTATAATAACTGTGAGAAAAGTAATTTTGTTGCTATGTAGTTCTGTGACCTTGGACAATGGAAGAAATCTTTTTGAACCTTTATTTACTCACATGTAAGGATGGGCTAGAAATATTATAATCCCTCACCCCTTTGGGGCTACTGAAAGAACTAAGGGATTGGTACATGGAACACAGTACAGTGCCTGCTATGTAGAAATTGCTGTCATTGGTCATGATTGATTATTTTGTTCTTGCCTGGATTAGTGGGAAGTAGGGTGAACATAACCTATGCTTTAGCTGGTACATAGATGGTTATTGGTTATTCAAAATGGGTCCTAGGTGCAGATTATCAAACATACAGGAAACCAGGGAGTAGGCTGACCCTGTGTGTACTCTGACTCTCAGGGTCACTTAGATTAAGAGACCATGAGTCTTCACAGCTTCCTGTCCATCCACATTGAGGTAGGTGACAGGAATCAGTGCTCACTAACCTGGTCCTAGAGTTATTCAAGTCTTCAGTCCGCCTTTCACCTAGGCCCCAGCAAAGCGTGGTACTTGGAAGGGTAGCAAATATCTAGAGCTGATCTGACTAGCCTCCCAGGTCTCTGTGCACATCCCAGCTCTGGTGGGCTTCTTTCTGCCCTTTGCACACTAACTGCTTTCTTTACCCTGTGCAAGTCACACAGGTCTGATACTAGGAAGGGTTAGGAAAGAAACCTAAATACTGTTTATAACAATTGGGCAGGATATGATATGTGGAGTGGTTTTTTTTTTTTTTTTTTTTTTTTTTTTTTTTTTTTTAGTTTTATGCCAGGGACAATAGATGGGGGTCTGGAATCAAGAATATTCTAGTACCCAGATTTGGTCTACAGCTGTCCTGGTAGCTGTATCTTTTTGGTGAGCTGATTATCTTTGAACTTATAGTTTCTACGGGTTGAGTTTCTTCTCATTCCTATAGTGAGATTATTGTGGACACATGGATTTAGTAATTTGTTTATGCACTTACTGCTGGTTTTAGAAATGCTTTGCTCTTTCTTACCTTATGGGACTGTAAAACCCTTCTCCTTTTAAATCTTTCCAGACTCTTCCTTTTTCCAGTCTAGCATTTCCCTGAAGCCTTTCCCATGTGCCCAGCTGACTCTCAGTTCTCCCATTGCAAACCCCTCCAGACAGTTTCTCTTCCACAAAACTTAAGCACTATCTGCCCCTCTCTGCATTCCCCTCAATGGAACCTGGTTTGATTGAAGAAAGAGACCATGTGCAACTTCCCTTAGCCCTCAAGGTCACCCCCATGGATGACAAGATGTCTGGGATCCCCTCCTCCTCTATGTATGTTGAAGGAGTCCAGGTCTTCTGTTCTGTAACTTTTTAAATCATTCATCCTTCTAGAGGGATGTATTGATCAAAGTGAGCCAGTATGTTTGAACTGTTTCTTTGAACAGGCTGTTATAAATCCCCAGCCCTTATGACATCCGCCTGACAGGGTGTCAGTTCTGAGGTTACTGATGGATCCTCCCCTCCTCTTACAGTGCTCCTGATGTATGCTCATTTAAATGGGCTATTAAATGAAGCTGTTGTATAAGAATCTGACATCCTTCCCCTTTAAGAGTGATAAACAGGCCTGAGCCCAGATCAGACTGGTGGGCTTGATCAAGAATTCTGTAGGAAATTGTGTCTGTTCCTCTGCTGGAATCCAATGAACACAGACCACCCCCCCACCCTTGGCTTTTGTGGCTGCACATGAAAGCAAGAAGAGAGCCATCCTTCCCTCATCCCAAAGTCTAGGTCCATAGTTTCACTTTTTCAAAGCTCAGGAAAATACATTCTGTATTAAACATTTTGGACTTTACTTTTCTGCGAGTTTTCAGGGCGTGGTGTAGGCAAACAGCATTCTTTCCAGTTTTAGCTTTGGGGCCTAGTAGCTGTCTTCCATCAGCCCAATACAAGCAGTGGTCATCTCTGTCCTGCCTACTTCCATCCTCTGTGTAGAATTTAAATATTCCTAATCTCCTAATTTTAAATCCGAAATGTTCCAAAATCTAACCTTTGGAGTACATGAGTATCACACAAGAGATGTAAATGCTCCAAATAAAAATAAAGACTCAGAAATTTCCAGGCTTCTTATCTCAGGCACTTTCCATAGAAATGCACTCTTAGTTATCAGGGAGAGAAACCTGCTCCATTTAGCTTAAGCAAAAAGAACACTACTGGTTGACTTTCTGATTTTTTGTCTTTTAGTTGATTAGACAATTCTGATCATTTGTCCATGTTTATATTCTCTCCCTCCCAGAGTTTTTGAAATGACACAATGTTGTTACATTGTTTTTCAAAAATATTTTATTATATAAAAATTTTATGTTTATGGTGTGTGTGTGTGTGTGTGTGTCCCATGAGCATGGACTAGCATGGCTAAGTCCAAAGGAGTCCAGGACACAAATATTATAATACAATCTAATTTTATTAATTCCCACACAGGTTAATTCTGTAATTCTAATTCTGTCCTGTCCTAGCCTGTCTCCCCAAGGCTGCTCACTACATGGCATTCTCTTAGCCTCTTGGAAGCAACGGAGGTAGTCCACCTTAGGGAGTTCCAAGAAGCCTGTTGATTGGCTGAAGTGGATCTCTCTCTAGGACCACGGGCTGTGGCAGCTCAGGCAGCCTGGTCCAGGCAGCAGCAGTGGCCAGCGGGGTCAGCATGCACTTCAGGTGAAGCGAGTGTCAGGGAAGCAGCATGTTCTCAGCTGAGAGGTTCACAGTGGCATCTTACAGCAGGTCACCCGTGCAAAGGGGAAGCAAAGTCATTCTACACTTCCCAGGTTAAATAGGCCGCAGCCAGGAGTGTGGGGTGCACTGGGTCTCAGGTGCTAATCTCAGGCTTGTGCCTAGGGTCCCCCCTACATAGCAGGTGGTTATATTTCCTGTCTGGGGGTCGTGCCTCGGTCAAGGTGGGGGCCCAAGACTGGTTATCAGGTCCTTGTGTCCATGCCGCCTCTGGCCACCAATCAGTTGAGTATAGTCAGTCTTTTGGGCTCTGTTGAGCCCCACTGTGGCTGGCCTAGTGCTGAGTGCTTATCTCTAAAGCAGGCCTAAACTGGAGCAGGCTTCTTGCTGAGCTGAGTTTAACATTTGCTAATTTCTTTATTGTTACAACATTTCACACATTGTCTACTGTTAGTTTAATCCTAACTACTTCTAATTCACACAACTTCTATATGCTAAGTATGTTTCTAACAGTATATCTATGTTGTACAATGCCTGTGGAGTTCAGAAGAGGGATTGGATCCACTGGAACTGGAGTTACAGATTGCCGTTAGCCACCATATGGGTTCTGGGAATCAAACCTGGGTCTTCTGCAAGAGTAGTGGGTATATATCTCCAGCCCCCATGGTTATAGTCTTGTGACCAACAAGCTCAAAGGCACATAA
The DNA here is from genome assembly GCA_009823505.1 of Rhizomys pruinosus. Lineage (NCBI taxonomy): Eukaryota > Metazoa > Chordata > Mammalia > Rodentia > Spalacidae > Rhizomys > Rhizomys pruinosus. The sequence continues at coordinate 611,993 of VZQC01002728.1, forward strand.
CAGGAGAACATGGGAGCCTGGATCCATACTTAAGAAAATAGAAAGTGGGGGCTGGACAGATGGCCTAGTGGTTAAGAGCACCGACTGCTCTTTCAGAGGACCCGGGTTGATCCCCAGCACCCACATGGCGGCTGAAAACCGTCTGTAACTCCAATTCCAGGAAAACTCCAGTTCCAGGGGAATCCGAAACCCTCTTCTGACCTCTGCAGCATTGCATGACACGGTTGCACAGACCTACATGTAGACAGTAAATTCATATAAATAAATAAATAAATAAATAAATAATAAATAAATAAATAAATAAATAAATAAATAAATAGAAAATAGAAAGTGAATGGATGACCAGGCTTGATGACACATGCCTATAATCATAGCACTCTGGAGGCTGAGTGCTGTGACTTCAAGACCAGTCAGGGTTGCAGAGTAAGATCTTATCTAAAATAATAAAAAAATAATAAAAACAATGAATGGAGGAAGGGAAACTGGCATAGCAATGTGAGGATGTCACAGTTTAATGCTTGATAATAAAATGCTTTGGGGAATAAATTGATTTTTTTTGCCCACAAGCCTCAGAGCCTTAGCATTAAGACCTCAGGAAGTAGAGTTAGGAAAGTAGAAAGGAAATAAGCACAAGTTAATGTTGAAGAATGGGGACCATTGGGTTCTCTTTATTGCATGCTCCCAGAATGCTGGCAGAGTATACTTCTTACAGAGTGCATTAGTGTGCAGAGATCCATGGCTTCCAAAGACCCCTCGGCTAAATCCTTGGTCTCTGGCTATGCACTGCACTATTGAGAAATGGTGGAATCTTTAAAAGATGGAGTCTAGCAGGAAGTCTTTGGGTGGTTGGGTGTGTTCCCCTGAAGGGAACTGGTAGACCCCAGCCCTTCTCCCTTTTAGGAGTTTGTGCTATGTAGGCCTGCCTGGCCTGGGACTCCATATGTAGTCTATGCTTGCCTCAAGCTTGCAATAATCCTTCTGCCTTTGCTGAGGTTATAGGCAGGAGCCATCACATTCATCTCCCTTCTTTCTTTTGTTTCTCAGACATGAGATGGTTTTGCTTGAGTAGGGATTCCTGTTATGATGTCCTGACTAGGTATAGACCCAAGGAAATGGGGCTAACCTTTTCCTGTAAAAGTGTGAGGGAGAACAAACCTTTTCTCTTCATAAAGCGATTACCTCTCAAAGCCATATACAGGAAACCCACAGCCAATATCATCCCAAATGGGGACACGACAAAAGCATTTCCTTTAAAGGTAGGAATTTGGCAAGGCTGCCCTCTGTCACCATTCCTCTTCAATATAGTGCTTGAAACACTTGCTAGGGCAATAAGGCAAGAAAAGGAAATTAAAGGAGCACTAATTGGAAAAGAGGAAGTCAAACTATCCCTATTTGCTGATGATATGATTGTTTGTTAAGGGATGCTAAAAACTCCACCAGAAAACTCCTAGAAATGATTAAGAGCTTCAGTAAAGTGGCAGGATACAAAATGAGCCTAGAAAAATCAGTAGCCTTTCCTTACAGCAACAACAAGCAACTGAAGAAGGAATTCAAGGAGACCTTCCTACTTACAATAGCCTCAAAAACAATAAAATACCTAGGAACAAACCTAACCAAAGACACCAAAGATCTCTACAACAAAAATTTTAAACCCCTGAAGAAGGAAATTGAAGAAGACATAGGAAGATGGAAAAACCTTCCATGCTCATGGATTGGGAAAATTAATATAGTAAAAATATCCATTCTACCCAAACTCTTTTTTTTTTAATTTATTTATTTATTTATTTATTTTAAATTTTATTTATTTCTGTATGTGCATGAATGTACTGTCTGCATGCAAGTCTGTGCACCCGTGTCGTGCAATGCCGCGGAGGTCAGAAGAGGGTCTCGGATTCCCCTGGAACTGGAGTTCTCCTGGAATTAGAGTTTCAGACGGTTCTCGGCCACCATGTGGGTGCTGGGGATCGAACCTGGGTCCTCTGTAAGAGCGGTCGGCGCTCTTAACCGCTAGGCCATCTCTCCAGCCCCTACCCAAACTCTTGTACAGATTTAATGCAATCCCAATTAAAATCCCCAAGAGTTTCTTCACAGGCTTGGAAAAAAAAAGTCCTTAATTTCATTTGGAAAACAAAAGACCCTGAATAGCCAAAGCAACCCTGAGTGAAAAGAGCAATACAAGGGGGGACCTCTGTACCAGACTTCAAACTATACTACAGGGCTATAGTCATCAAAACAGCTTGGTACTGGCACAAAAACAGACCTGTTGACCAATGGAATAGAACTGAAGATCCAAACCTGAGCACACACAATTTCAGCCACCTCATATTTGACAAGGGGGCCAAGAAGACACAATGGAGAAAAGACAGCATCTTCAGCAAGTGGCGTTGGCAAAACTGGATCACCACTTGTAGAAGAATGAAATTAAACCCCTACCTCTTGCCCTATACAAAAGTTGACTCCAGATGGATTAAAGACCTCAACATGAAACCCCAAACTCTGAAGGTGATAGAAGAAAAAGTTGGCAGCAGACTACAAGACATAGGTGTAGGAAAAGACTTCCTAAATCAGACAGCAGCTGTGCAAGAATTAAGGTCGACAATTGACAAATGGGACCTCATGAAACTCAAAAGCTTCTGTACATCAAAAGAAACAATCAAGGAAGTGAAGAGAAAACCCACAGAGTGGGAGGAAACCTTCAGGGCAGATACATCTGTCAAAGCATTGATTTCCAGAATATATAAACTACTCAAAAACAAAGAAGAAAGAAAACAAATGACCTACTCAAAAGATGGAGCAAAGAGCTGAACAGAGACTTCACAAGTGAGGAATTAGAGATGGCTGAGAAACATCTTAAAAAGTGTTCAACATCACTAATAATTAAGGAAATGCAAATTAAAACCACTTTAAGATATTATCTTACTCCAATAAGACTGGCTAGGATCAAGAAAACAAATGATACCAAGTACTGGAGAGGTTATGGGGAAAGGGGAACACTCATCCACTGCTGATGGGAATGTAAACTCGTACAGCCACTATGGAAAGCAGTGTGGAGAACCCTTGGAAGACTTGGAATGAACTTGCCACCTGACCCAGCCATACCACTCCTGGGTATGAATCCACAAGACTTATCTTACCACAGAGATACATGCACAGCCATGTTTATTTCAGCTCTCTTCACAATAGCAAGGAACTGGAACCAACCCAAGTGCCCCTCAGCTGACTAGTGGATAGAGAAGATGTGGTACATCTATACAATCCAGTTCTATGCAGCAGTAAAGAGAGATGACATCATGAACTTTGGCAGGTAAATGGCTGGAGCTAGAATTCATGCTGAGTGAATTAACACAGTCCCAGAAAAACAAATGATGAATAGTATCCCTCATCTGTGGATGCTAGCACCAGTTACCTAATTGTATGGCAAACTGAGTAATGTCAATGTGATCTGGAAACAACTGTGCTCTTATATTGTAGAATTCCTTAAAAAAAATAAAGAAAGAAAGAAAAGTAATTCAGAGTAATAAAAATAACACATGGATATTTTCTCAACTGAATAAAAGCTGGATGTCATTCTACCTTATGTTAAATAATTTGACAGCAATTAACAACCCCATAACTTTTGAGGCAGGGACAGTTTATTCTATATTCATAAACAATCAAATGATGACACCTTGGGATCCTAACAGGTACGTAAACTGCACTTTTTACTACAGAACTCATGTAATCATTTACTCAAGATTGTTTGTATTTACTCACCGTGCATGTGGAGCTGCAGGTCTGCTAGAATCTTCAGAGAGAGTTTAAACACAGACTACTCTTCCTTCTCATTTAATAAGCCACTAAGTCCTACTATTCTTGTTTCACGAAGCTGAGCACATTCCCCTCAGTTCTTGGTTCTTCGTAAGCACTAGGAATCATCAAGGAAATGGTCTTACATTTGTTTCCTTGGAGGCAAAAACCCAGTGAGAGATGTATGAGCTGATGAGTTGCGCAGACTTCAAAATTTTACCTGCCTTATACTGGGATCTGTGAGTTCTCCCAGGGAGTTTGTCACATATTTGATGCCTGCTGAATTTTCAGGGAACCAATTAACCAGCTTAATTATCTTCTTGTTTCTGACTTATTTTCTCCTTAGTATAAGGTATGGTGTTGCTCTGATAACTTCAGAAAAACAATTCTGATCATGGGTCTTTTTGTATCTGAGACTGTTAACGAGCTCCACCATCTTTTCTGTTTTTTTTTAAAAAAAACCAACTCTAAATAACTTGGAAAATTTGTTAGAAATACAAATTCGAAATTAAAAAAATTTCTGATAAAAATAGCGATTACCTAAAGCACTTTTATAGTGATAGAAATCTGACTGGTATAATACTTTCAGGACGGGGCTGGAGAGATAGCCTAGCGGTTAAGAGCGCCGACTGCTCTTGCAGAGGACCTGGGTTCGATCCCCAGCACCCACATGGCGGCTGAGAACCGTCTGAAACTCCACTTCCAGGAGAACTTCAGTTCCAGGGGAATCCAACACCCTCTTCTGACCTCCGTGGCATTGCATGATATGGGCGCACAGACCTGCATGCAGACAGTACATTCATATACATAGAGAAAAATAAATAAAAAATTAAAAAAAATACTTTCAGGAATATGTTCTAGAGAAACAGGACAACTCAGGGAAAAGGAAGTTCACCTGCTGATATTGTGAGGAGTGTTTTCTAAGGCTAAGACAAGAATTTGCTGTGGTTTGAATGTATCTCAGAGTTTTATGTGTTGGAATCCTAGTTCTTAGTGCAGCTATAGTGAGAGGTGGGGCCTGGTGGGAGGCCATTAAGTTGTAAGAGACAGTATTCATGGAAAAGTTTAATGTTGTGCTTTCAGAACCATGTTTTGTTGCTGTGAAGAGCAAAGCCCAGACCCTGAGTCTCTCAAGCTGCCTTCTTAGCTAAGTGCCTCTCCTTCTGTTATGCATTTTTTTTCCCCAGGATGCTATTTGCCATTGTCTGGATGATGGCTCCATTTATATGCAGAACTGCAAGCTAAATAAACTTGTTTTACTTATACTTTATGCAACCTGAGGTATTTTCTTACAGGAAATGGACTAGGACAGAACCTGCTGGCTACAAGTGGCATTCCATGCCCTCAAAGACCTTTTCAAAGCCTCAATTTAAAAATGAAAAAAAAAAATCACTTAAGAACCATTACGGGGGGGGGGGGGGCCTGGAGAGATGGCCTAGTGGTTAAGAGATCCTGCTCTTGCAGAGGACTGGGGTTCGATCCCCAGCACCCACATGGCGGCTGAAAACCTTCTTTAACTCCAGTACCAGGGGAGTCTGATGCTCTCTTCTGACCTCTGTGGCATTGCACTACATGGGTGCACAAACCTACATGCAGACAGTACATTCATACACATACAAGAATAAATAAGAATTAAAAAAAAGAACCATTATGCAACCAGGCTTGGTGACAAACACCTTTAATCCCAGCACTTGGGAGGATGAGGCAGGTGGCTCTCCGAGTTCAAGGCCAGCCTGGTCTACAGAGTGAGTTCCAGGACAGGCAGAGCTACAGGGAGACCTTGTCAATCTCTCTCTCTCTCTGTCTCTCTCTCTCTCTCTCTCTCATCTTTTTGAGACAGGTTCTTTCTTTAGGGTTAGGGTCTCCCTTTAGTCCTATCTGGCCTGGAGCTCGCTATGTAGACCAGGCTGGCCTTGAACTCAGAGATCAGCCTGCCTCTGCCTCCTAAGTGCTGGGATTAAAGGCATGTGCTACCACACTAGCAGGGGTATCTCTTATATGACAGACAGATTATAGTTAAACTTGTAAAAGAAATCCAAAAACAAACTGACCAATATGAAAATTTCAAAAATCCCATTTGGTTAGGTTTAAAGATGTAGAAACCGATGGGTGTGGTGGTGCTTGCCTTTAATCCCAGCACTCTGGAGGCAGAGGCAGGAGGATCTTTGTGAGTTAAAGGCCAGCCTGGTCTACATAGTGAGTTCCAGGACAGCTGGAACTAATGGGAGACCCTGTCTCAAAAAGACCAGAAAAAAAAAAAATAGAAACCATTAACACATTAACCAAATATTGTCCAAAACAAAGTAGCAATTGAAAATACAAAAGGTGATAAATGAAATGCAAAATAAGTAGGTGAAATGTTAGAAAATAATGTTAAGTAAGTACAAACAAAAAGACAAAGAAGTTCATAGCAGAGAGGAAAGTCGATAAAAATATATGGCTCATTTCCAGAATTCAATATTCACAGAAGTTCTAGATTGAATACAGAAAAGGAGACAATGCTGATGACGATGACGACGACTACTACTACTACTACTACTACTACTACATATCACAGCTTAAGGACATGTATCTCCAGACTAAAACAAACATTAATGTTATTAAATATTATTCTCTGTGTAGATAACAAGAAGCTGCAGAGTGCTTATCCCTGAATATCAAGCTTCTGCCTCCCAAGGCTCAGAGATCATCATAGAAGAGTGGGTAGAAAGATTGTCAAGAGCTAGAGGTGATAGAGTACCACAAAGAAGCAAAGTATTCCAGATAGCTGGTCATTTACACATATGAACTCACAGCAATGCTGACAGCATATACAAGTCTGAAGCAAGTTCAAATCAGAAAAACATCTCATTATGGACCCAGGGAAGTAGGCCAATGACAGCCATTGTCCACTGGGAGGGGGAAAGTCAGTCTCATTGGGAGTGAGACTCTTGATAGGTTAACCAGGCTCCAATGGATAGACCCACACTGAAGGACATTTGGGGACTCAAATTAGACTCTGTGTGTGTGTGTGTGTGTGTGTGTGTGTGTGTGTGTATGTGTGTGTGTGTGTCTTTGTGTGTGTATAGTTTATTTTTTAAGCCAATGTTTTATCGAAGCTCTGTGCATTTAGTCTGTATATATTTATTTGTGTGTGTACCTTATATAGTTTGTGTGTGTGTGTGTGTGTGTGTGTGTGTGTGTGTATCAGGGTACATTAAATTGGAAGCAGCAGTACAGAGAGATGTGGTTAGGGGAGGGAATCTAAATAAGAGCAAAATATATTGTATGAAAATTACAAAATTATAATAAAAATTGTTAGTCACTAGAGTAAATGAAAAGAGTACCCGTGTGAGGATGTAGGTTAAAGAGATGCAGACAGAGGGAGGAAATAAAAGAAGAAAGGAGAGAACAGAAAGGGAATGAGGAAGAAGAGAGGGCGATGTAGAATGAATTGGAATTAGGCATTAGGATGCTTCAGAGTCACGCTAATATCAGAAGACACCCAAGAAGGATTATTTCTGTGGAAGAATTAATATGAACTTACTCTAGGCTAAGTGTATCTATTAATCAGTATGATAACCAAAAATCCATTCATGCAAAACTCAAAAGTTTACACATGATATACCTTTTTAAAGGAGCTTCCATAGGCTGGATTTCAGAGAAATAAAGTAACAAAAATTTACATTTAGCACTTACAGGTACCAGCAGAGGACAATGGAGAGTTTCAGGATAAGCCATCCAGTTACAGGCCAGAGGGTGAATCAGGGAGCTGGGCAGTGCGAGCTGTGATAGGTTGTTTCCATGGTTGTTGGATATCAAAAGCCTGTTTTATATGGTACAGCAAACATTTAGGAAAATATATCATAGAACGTGTGGACATCAATATAAATCAAGGTAACTGTTCCTGAAAGGAAAAAAACAAAAGTTGCATAAGCAGGATATACCATGATCATTGTCCACATATGGATTCTCTAAAGGATAGCATAAGGACTGGCTTGCGAGTTCAAATTTTAAATTATTTATAAAGGAGTCTTGTTGAAAGATGCCTTTCCAGTCGTACAGTGGACCCTTTGGACTGTGTCATCCAGTGGATTTCGGCATGTGCGGGGAGCTGCACAGCCGTCACCACCGTCAGCTTTAGCATCTAAAACCAAAGCTCCGCAGCCATCAGCAGCCGTTGCTTATTTCTTTCTCCAGCTCTGCCCCCCCCCCCATCCCAGCACTCCCTGCTTGTCAGGGTCCCTGGGCAAGCACTTAACCTACTCCCTTTCACTTTGTGTTTTTCAATTCTGGATGCATAGTTTTTAAAATAATATATATTTTTATTGAATTTTTGTGCATTTCAGATAGCACATCTTAATAATATTTAGATCCCTTCCCCTATCTGAACCCCCCACCCCCCCACCAGATTTCATGTGTTCTGTCATATATGTTAAGGCCTGTCAAGTCAAGTTCTTGTCCCCAGATGTCCCTCAGTGTGAGTTCCTTCACTGGAACCTGGTCAGCCTATCCAGTGTCACTCCCTTAAAGAAGACTGTTCTCTATTACCATGGACATCAGCTGCCAGCTAAGGTTGGGGCTTCTTAAACCCATTTCCCCCATTCTGTGGTGGGTTTTTTTCTGGTTCACGTTTGCAGGGTCTCGTGCATGCTCTCAGTATTGCACCGTTTCCTTGTGGTCATCCAGTTCACCCATCAGCCCTGGGTGGCAGAGGTTTAAGATAGGAGTCCTATCCAGGGACATACACTCTACAGTCTCTTATTCTCTACATATTGGCTAGTTGTGGCTTTCTTTTGTTATTCACCTTCTGTTGCATGAGGAAGTTTTGCTGATGAGAGTTGGGAGATATTAATATTCTCTCTATCCCCATTCTGTTATGTTCTGTGAGCCTTAGGTATAGAGGTTCTGTCATAGGTAAGACACTTAGGTTTGTCGTCTCACAGACAGTAGAACTCTGTAATGGTCTTCATCTGTTGCAGAAAGAAGCTTCTTTGATGAGTGGTGAGAGATATACTTGTCTGTAAATATAAGAACACTTTTTTTTTTAAGAGAACATACAAAGAAATGGGTTTATTATAGCATTTTCATACAGGCCTTCACATTTCATTCTGATTTGTTCCCTTTCCTTTTTTTTTCAAAGCCAATTTTTTATTGAAGCTCTGTGCATTTCATACAAATTTTCAAATTAAACCTAGACCCATACCTCCCTGCCCTCCCCACCCCACCAGAGCTCATGCATTCTGCCAAACATGTTTTTCATCTTTTTCTCAGTCTTTTTCAAAATTTTGGATGCAGAAGTTTACTGTTTCAAGCAGAAGTTCACTGTTTCAGTCAATTCTTTGACCCAGTCTTTTTGTTGTTGTTGTTGTTGTTATTCCTTCCAATATGCATCACTCCAGAATATGCACATATGCATGCCACATATTTCATAGGTGATTTTTTTTTTTAGGCTGAAAGATGTCATATTTGAAGTCTCCTTCTTGGCAAGCCCAAACCACCATCAGTTCTGTCCTTGTGCTCCACACTGGGGTTTTCCCTTCCCATGGTCACCAAATGAGGTCCAGTTAGCACCATGTCCTGTCTTGATCTTCCTGTACTGGTCTCCGTAGTTAGTCCAACAATGGCAGTCTATATTCTGAAGAGGCTGAAACCCCAGTAGTAGCTCAGCCCACAAGTTGGATGTCTCAGGAGTCCCCATCTAGCACTGAAGGTTTGGAGGATTCTTGGAGAGACATGAGGCTTCAGTTCATATTGGAAAATTGAAAAGCTGTGTCTCATGTCTTTGAAGGATGGCAAAAGCAGTGGCAGCCACAGGGTAGCTGCACTTACCAGTAAGACAGACAAAACAATTGTTTTTAGTTTTGTCTTTTTACTAAGATCTCAAGTTTTATACCTGAAATATAATTTCTCAGGCCTTACTAATTATTTATTTCTGGTTATACTTTCCTTTTGGATGTTTAAAACCACACAGCCCAGATTAACCAAGGTTTTTGTTTTCTCAAGGTTACTTGAGGATCTGGTCCTCAAGGGTCACTCAGGTTTTGGGGGTGGGGGTGGGGTCCCTGGCTCCTTTTGGCTTTTCAATTACCAGTTCCATCCACTCAAGGACAAAGTCAGGTCTTGCTAGACCAGGCTTCCCTTTTTGAAGCATGAGCAGACTTTCCTCTTTATAGACTGGATACTGGCTGAAGTCCCATTAGTGGATCTCCAAGACCTTCCTGCACAGGAAGACTGGTGACTCACATTTGCAGGACATTTCAAGAGATGCCCCCATGCATATCCCCTGGGACTTAGTTGACGTCTGAGGGCAAGAAACAAAGTTATCCCTTAAGACCCTTGGCCAAATCGGTATGGGCATTAAGTATGGTCGTTAAGCATCCAGAAAGTCTAAGTTACACCAGCCTGATACTTTTAACTACTGTATAATATTTTAGAAAGAGCTTGGACAAAAGTTCAAGCAGCCCTGTACAAGAAACACTAAGAAGCATTCCCATAAAATAAATACTGTGGTTAGACACAATGTCATGACAAACCAGGCTTTTCCTCATTCCTTTGATCTTATATTACTCAAAAATATGTATACATACCCTCCATCAATATACCAAAAATTCTGAAATAAATGGTAGCTTAGTTCTAGAACCTGTTAAGGGATTCACAATATAAGAGCACAGTTGTTTTCAGATCACAAGGAATATAACATTAACATTGCTCAGTTTGCCTTACAACTAGGTAATTGGTGCTAGCATCCACAGATGAGGGATACCATTCATCGTTTGTTTTTCTGGGACTGTGTTACTTAACACGGTATCTTCTAGTTCCACGCATTTACCTACAAAGTTCATGATGTTGTCTTTCTTTACCACTGCATAAAACTCCATTGTGTAGATGTACCACATTTTCTCTATCTACTCATCAGTTGAGAGGCACTTGGGTTGGTTCCAGCTCTTTGCTATTGTGAAGAGAGCTGCAATAAACATAACTGTGCATGTATCTCTGCAGTAAGATGAGTCTTATGGGTATATATCCAGGAATGGTATGACTTGGTCAGGTGGTAAGCTCATTTTGAGTCTTCCAAGGGTTCTCTACACTGCTTTCCACCGTGGCTGTATGAGTTTACATTCCCACCAGCAGTGGACAAGTGTTCCCCTTTCCCCACAACCTCTCCAGCACTTGGTATCATTTGTTTTCTTGATCCTAGCCAGTCTTATCAGAGTGAGATGATATCTTAAAGTGGTTTTAATTTGCATTTAGGACACATTTTTAGCATTCAGTAAGAAATTATGGTTGTTTAGGGATGTGAGCAATAAAGATCTCTAGGATCTATGACTTTTCCAGTCGTATGTATTTGGCTATTTTTACAGTACTATACATGAGTTCCCTCCCATTGAGAGGTCTTTAAGTCCAATTAGATAGCTATTGATTCCCCAAGATAAAAGTGCCACTACTGCATCAATAAAGACAGTTTGCTGTGCCAGTCATTGTTGTGGTCATTAGGCTTTGAACCATTGATCGATTTTTCTCTCTGAGCAGTTTGCACAGTATCTTTTGTTACTATGAGAGCTCGTGTTCAGGGAGGAGTCTTCCAGGTCAGTTGTAGCTCCATTGCTCTAAGCCCTGTGTCCAAAGTATGTCTTATCTTCGACAAGAGGCTCTTACCTTCACATTCTGGGAGCAAATCAAGGGCTATATCCAGAAGTAAATGTATTAGTTCAAAACCTACTGTAAAAACACACATACAATATATGTAAATTAGTGTATGTGTATAGCTGAAGGCTATACAACAGGAAACTCAGTGCCAGGCAGGAGAAACCTCCCTTTGACTTGTTGGTCAGGGTAGTCCAAGATACCCCCTAAATAACACTGTATATATAGTTTTAATGTCCTTATATTAAATATAATGTAAATATGGATGTCCTTTGACCAATATCTCCTGATACCTCTGCTAACTACCTTTCTGCTTTCTCACTCCTTACTTCTTCTGCATGAATATGTGTGTGCGTGTATGTGCATATGTGGTGTGTGTGTGTGTGTGTGTACAAATGTGTGCTCCAGTAGTTGTGCAACATGGAAGCTGGAGGTTGATGTTGATGTCCACTATTTTTTGCCATTTTATTTCTTTTTCTTTTGAAAAAGCTCTATGTTATTTTTGAGAGAGAGAGAGAGAGAGAGAGAGAGAGAGAGAGAGAGAGAGTCTGTCTGTCTATGTGTCAACAGCATCAGATCTCCTGGGGCACTAGGACTACACACAGGTGCATGGCAATGAACCTGGCTTTTTTTTTTTTTAATTTTTATTTATTTCTGTACGTGTACGAATGTACCGGCTGCATGCAGGTCTGTGCACCCGTGTCATGCAATGCCGCGGAGGTCAGAAGAGGGTTTCGGATTCCCCTGGAACTGGAGTTCTCCTGGAATTGGAGTTTCAGACAGTTCTCGGCCGCCATGTGGGTGCTGGGGATCGAACCCGGGTCCTCTGTAAGAGCGGTCGGCGCTCTTAACCACTAGGCCATCTCTCCAGCCCCATACCTGGCTTTTTATATGGGTGCTGGGGATCTGAACTGAGTTCTTCCTGTTTGCTCAGCAATTACTGCCCACTGAGCCATCTGCCTAGTCCCTTACTCCCTGCCTCTGTGAAGTCTGCTTCTAAGTTTCCACATGCGTGAGATCAGTAGATTATTTCATTAAACATTTCCCTCAGGTTCATCCATATTGTCATAAACTACGAGAGTCTGTATTTTTAAAAGTTTGAATTGTATCCCGTAGTGTATATGGACAAGTATTTTTATCTATTTATCTGCCCTTAACATTGACTCCACATCTTGACTGTCATGAATGATGCTGGCATAAACATGGGAGAGCAGATTTAATTTAGAAATTGTGCCACAGCTAGGCTGGAAATACTAGAAAGGGCAATGAAAAAGTAAAGATGTGTAGGAGAGATTTAAATCCTCATTATCATATCAGGAAGACAATAGATAATGCTAATGATGTCTGAAGTGGATCAACTAAATACAGCGGTTGCAGCATGATTAAGTATGATTCATAAAGACTGAAATAAATCACAGAAACAACTCAAAGAGTTATAGTGCCTGCCTTTCAGGAGCAGGACCAGTGGCTGGTATACCAGGAATCATCATTTGTCAATAGAAGGCCTTTTTAATGTTAAAATTTTAAAATACTACCTTTTCAAAATTAAGTTTATAGAATAATAGGTCAATAAACTATTGTCTGTAATTATTACATCGTGCCTTGAAATTACTCAGATTATTCTCCCTTTGAAAACATTCTTATTCAGTACATTGATCTTAGCAGTGTTTGATATTCAGATTTTTTAAAGAGTAAATGTTACTTTTCTTATTGTTTGTATAAAGTTTTACATCAGAGTTAATAATAAATAAATTAATTTATTCAAATGATGTGGAGCAACTCATGAGGTGGGCAGAATGTTGGAGAATGAGACCCAGAGGACTGTGGGAGGCTGGATGGGGTGGGCACGGTAAAGTCACCCCCAGATGCAGTCTGCATAAGGCAACATTAATCTACTTTGTGTTGCAACAATGATACCTTTACCTAGATAGTGTACAAGGAAAGTAAACATCACTCAGTTCTTGAGGTGGAGATGTCCAGGATTGGGGCGCTGTTGTGTGACATGAAGGCTGCATTGTTCTAGGGCAGAGGGGTGAAGGGTAAGAAGGTGAGGGCGATGAGGGGAAGGGTCTCGCTTTTATTAGAAACCTGCCCCTTGGATAGTAGCATATATCTGTTCATGAGGGTGGAGTGCTCATGACTCTGTCACTTCTTAAAGACCTGCTTCTCAATATTGTTACCTTGTGGATTGAATTCCCTGTATACTACCACTGGAAACTATCAAGGATTCTCTGACATTGGGTGTTCAAAATGCTACCCCTGTCTCTTCTATACATCCATAAGGGCACCCTTCCCTTTCTTCTTAGACCATTGGTCTTTCCCAAGCTCCTGGAAATCTGCTCCCAACGAACAGTCCTGTCTTCCTTTCCGACTTTCCAGATGAAGAAAACGGAACCTAGAGAAGATGAAACAGGAACGAGAAGCTTGGATTAAAGGCGTGCGCCACCACACCTGGCCATTTTTTTTTATAAGAAATTATTGATATCACTTAAGACCCTTTTATTCCATGGAACGGTCTGCACACTCCCAATTTATAGGGTGTAAGCCAGCTCAGTTGCCTGGTATAGGGCCCTGTTGACAGGAACCTGACAGTATGCCAGTTGCTAACTCTTGGCTTATGCTACGGATCTTCTTGCCTCTCATTTTGGGACAGAGCAGGATCAATATTGACAATGCATTATGGATTCATTTTAATCGACAGACGATTGGATCTCAGGCAGAAAAATGCCACGTTTCTCCAAAGGTAGCAGCATCCTGAAGCCATGTGGAAGATCCTGTGGGAAGAATGCTGCACAGTCCCAAGGCCTGTCTGTAATCTAAATATGCATATCCATATGCATTGTCCTTATGTGTGAGGCAAGCAGCCATTCCAGTGTTGTGGAATATTCAGCTAGCCGTGGGCAGATGGAACAGGGCTAGGCAACATACTTAGGAATGAAAACGAAGCTTTGGTTGAGGGCCTTAGAGAAATGTTGATTGATAAAGTTTAGGAACATGGATACAGGATGCTGTATATGAATTAAATTTTCTGCACCTACTTTATCCGTGACTTAATGAATCTTCATAGCTTATTTTGTATATAATTGATTGTTGCCTTATCTAATAACTTTATAATTAAATCCTTGTTCATCATGTGTGAAAATGTGACTCAACAGCATTATTATAAACCTAATGCTATTCTTTAAAAAATTTTTAATCATTATTTTTATTTTATGCGTATGAGTGTATTGCTTGGATATACATAAGTGCACCCTTGGTGTGCCTTGGCCATGAAGGTCAGAAGAGGGTGCCAGATCCCCCAGAACTGGAGTTACAGATGTCGGTAGCAGCCACGTAAGAAGCAGACCCAGATCCTCTGCAAGAGCAGTGATCTTAACCTAACCACTGAGCCATCTCTCTGGCCCCAACCTAATGCTATTCTTTATCTCCACGCTGAGGTGTGCTCTTTCCTTGGGAGACCTATGTTCACAGTTTTCTCTCCAAACGCTGTTATCCTTGGATGAAGCCTTTCTAGGTGCTGTTCTAGTTTGCCTTCAAGTGCTGTGACAAAATACTCTAATACCAACTTGGGCAGGAAAGGGTTTATTTGGCTCACATCTCTTGGGTCATAGTTCATCTCTTTTGTGAGTCCAAGGTAGGAACTTGGGGCAGGAACCTGGAGGCAGGAGATGAAGCACAGGCCAGGGAGGAACACTGCTTTACTGGCTTGCTCAGCCTGCTTTCTTATGTCATACAGAACAACCTGCCCAGGGGTAGCACCAGCCACAATTGGCTGGACACTTCCACATCACTCAACAATCAAGGAAATACCCCACAGATATGGCCACAGGCCAGTCCAATGGAGGGAATTCCCCAATTCAGGCTCCCTCAACCCAAGTGTGTCAAGGTGCTTTGTGTGCTGGCAGTGGAGATGGGTTCCTGGAGCTGGTGGAGATGTCTCCTGGGACTGAACCTATTTATATTTAATGTCTAGTTATTTTCCTTTTTGCTCTAGGGGGTGAATATAGAGTTGCTATATAGTACTGGGATCCTACAGGGTTTTGATAAAAAACAAGCTGTGGTCCTTTGTACTTGGAGAGAGGTGGTCTGTAAGATCATGTGATATTTTACATTATGCACTCTGAAGAAAATAGATTGCTTCTTCTTCCCAGATATTACTGAATTTGCTAAATCTCTTCCTTATTCCCAGACTTCAGGGCCCCGCCATGACCCTGGGTCAGTTTTAATGGGGATAGAGCCCCCCAAATGAGTACCAGAGTTGCTTATGTGAGCTGCATTTTATAATGTAGTTGTCCCTAACTCTTCTCCACAGGAGCCTCCCTGGCTTTTCCATCTTCCTAATTGGAGTTTCACTTCTTGACTATTACTGAGCCAGAGATCTCCTCCCTAGAACACCAAGGAAGATCACGTTCTTGTCTCCAGAACTGAAACGAAGATGCTTTTCTCTCTGTTCTATTCTCTGAAAAGTCAGGCTCATAAAAAAGAATACAAATTATACCCAGCAGCTCTTATCAGCTTGGTAAAGAATTGATACTTTCAACTTCATTGCTTTGAAAAGAATTCCAGCACTTCCATCTTTTAGAAACAATTTGGCTCGGGGAAAGGAATGAGGTTGTTGCAGAACCACATCGTACGTGATTTGAAAGGGTCACAGTGATAACCCTGGAGACTGACGCGCTAATCGAGCAGTGTGGGCAGTGGAGAGCTATTCTCTCAGCGAATATCCCAGCTGGGGTCTGGGTCCCTGGAGCTGAAAGCCGTACATCAGAAGGCAGGGCTCTGGGGTGTGATGTGACCAAGCAGTGCCACGAGGGACTGTCTTACCCGGTGCATTCCCTTTTACCCTCCATCAGCCGCATCTCATGCTGTAACCAGCCTTTGGATGTGAGCAGTGTCTTTTCAAGCTCCAGCTTGAAGATGGAAATACCGGTTGGTGGGAGATGAAAATTGCTGATCAGTTTGGGATTTTGCTTATATCTTCAAACGATCTGAAGCTGGAGTGGAATAGCAAAATATATGAAAAATGGCTCCCAGAAGCCACCTGCCACCGGAGGTCCATGTCCCCTGCCCTGGAGGAGGGCTAAGTTATTTGACTGTTCACAGCCCACACTACAGAGGCTGGTGGCCGCCCTTGTCAAACCAGATCAGGGCATAAATAAACCCAGAAGTGATTTGTTCTACTGTAGATTTTATTTCTCAGAAGGGATTGTATGACGGCATCCACGTGGCTAAGGACCTGAAAGCCTTTCTTATTCATCTGTGAGATAAGATTGGTCAGAAAAGCCCAGCTCCCATGGCTTCCCTTCAGGACACGGCCTGATTGTCCACTCGAGTGAGAAGATGGACTGTCTTATTTGGTTTCTGCCCCCTCCAGGTAGTGGGAAATTATAGATCACTGATTAAAGTCCAAGTATCCATCAGCTGATACTTGTTGGCACTGCCAGCTTTCACTTCTCCGAGTTGATCTTATTAAACAGTTCGTGCCTGCAAGCAGACTCCATTTCATTTTTCTGCTGATATTAACGTTTCATCATAAATTTCCCACATGTAGCATAGCCTCACTTTTTATTACAGTAAAGTGCACGTCCTGCATAGCCCTGGAACCTGCCTTGATTTCATATGAAGGAGCCACAAACTGTCCGTAATGAAACGTCCTCCCCTAGAATCTTCCGGCTGCCACTCCTGCACCTGACCAGTTCGGACTGGCTCTTTCTCTCAAACTCGGAAGCAGAAGGAGGCAGGGATCTCTAATGACTGACTAAAAATCATTCCACTTGGAGTTTACATGTACTTAGTCAATATCGTTTTTTTTTCCCTAAAGCAAGATAATAGAAATTTTTAGACCCCTATCCTTCTACCCTACCCCATGCTGAACTACCTTTCCCCCAGCCCAGATTTCCTGGACCCTCTATAGGTAGACTGCTGGACTTCTAGAAAGCTGCAGCCGAAAGATGGATGAAGTGGGACAGATGACTCCTAGTGGGTCTAGAAATGCTGGCTGCTGGGAAGAACTGAGAAGACAATAAAAAAGGCCTTTTGGGGTCCAACATTTGTCTGTGACATCTAGGACAAGGACGGAGTCAGAAGTAGGACTCATGAGACTAATTTTAGGACATAGTCCTAGTTAGCTTTAATTGTCAACTCAACATAGTCTAGAGCTTTGCTTGAGGCATTTCCTAGATTAGATTGGCATGTGGAAACGTGTCTGAGGGGTCGTTTTCATTGTTTACTGATTTAGGAGGGCCTACCCTACTGTGGTTCACTGTTCTCTGTGCAAGCAGTCCTGGATGATATAAGAAAGACAAGCATGGGGCTGTGTATAAGCGGGTAAACCATGTCCCTCCATGGTTTGCACTTCAAGTTCTTGCCTTGGCTTCTTGCCCTGACCTCCCTCATTGATGGACCATGACCTGGAAGTGTAAGCTAAATAAAGTCTTTCCTCAGAGTGTTTTATCAAAGCCAAGGCAAGGAATATACTCTGTGAATGCCAGACCTAAAGAAGTTCTTGAGACGAAGCTAGGGTAACCAAGTGTCTGGAGCTGGATCGTGTTGTCTGTAAAGAAGGGAAGAACACGGGGCCGCAGTGGCTCCAGGCAGTTCATAATAGCTGGCTCTTTCAGGTTTCCCTGTCATTGTGGACATAGCTTCATGGTGGCTGCTTCGCTGGTTTTCTTGTACACACGCATCTTGTGTCACCCATCATCATCATGCTTTGGCTGGGTGACATTGCCCAGGGATGTGTTCCTAAATAGTATGTTGTTGCAAGGGCAGCACCAAGTCTTTAAAGTTAGCTCAATATCTGTCCTTGGGAGAGTGCCAGGCCTTAGGCTCCATGGGTCGGGGCGGGGGTGGGGGGTGGGGGTGTTCTCAAGTGGTAGAGTTGTTGGGTTTTTAAAAAGATTCTAATTGCTAAGAAGCTTTCATTATCTCAGGCTGCAGTGTTGGGAAGGGGGTGCCTAGATAAGTGGCCAGCAATTAACACCCACATAAATAATCATTGGCATTTGTACTTTGTAAAATAAATCCTTAGTGATGGAGCTGGAAGGCTTCCATGTGGAGGTTTTTCCCACTCCATTTACTGGTCTTGTAGGCCAAGATAAAGTGAAAAGGCTCGCACTTAACGCAAGGGGAGTAATGGTCTGGAGCTTATGAGAGCAAGTTAACCTGGAGAATGAAGGCACTGCTGCTCATAATGGTTTTCCTCTGATATGAGAAAAAAAAATTCTATGTTGTTTGCACTGTCATGGGCCTGGCCTAGGCGTGGGGCCTGAAAGACTTCCCTCAGATGGTCATTCAGTCCTTCTGGGGAGCCACGTGACTAAGGTATGGGACATACAGACTTGAGCTTGGGTTCAAATTTAGTCTCTGCAGAGTACTAGCTAAATATTGTTCTGTAAGATTTGAATCTATATAGAGTTCTTACTTTCCCACTGTGAAGATGGATACTTATTTAGGTTGGTAAGAGTAACTGAGGTCTGTGGACTCTGAAGCAGAGGAGACATTGCACTGAACTCCTGCTTTTATCACCCCTGGAAATGGCTCACATTTGTTTCTGCATAACAGCATAACAGGTTGCCTAGGCGGGAGAGCCTTGCTACATTAGCTCAGCATCCATGTTCTCCGTGTTTCCATATGAAACTGTTCATCATCACCGTGTGATGAAGGGGCAACTGTGAACTCTCTCTAGTTCCAATCCAGGCATGATGCCTGGCATCTACTATTTCCACTGCACCCAGGAGCTGCTTTCTGCCCAGATCCTGGGAGGGAGCCAGGATCTGGGCGTTGGCCTGACTATCTTTCACTATAGAAAGGGTGGCTGGAAGAGAATTCAAATGTCCTATTTCTAGGTGAGCCGACAGGATGGAATGTTGAAAGCCTGTGCCACGTACACTGCAGTGCCTTTGGTACCATTAGCCATAGGAGGAGACACCCGAGATTCACAGTAGCTCCCGCTATCTCCTGAGCAAGGGGATGACCTTCTCACTCACACTTAGCTTCTCCAGGGTTGGGAAGATCAGCTTCCCTCTGCTCTCTTTAGGTAAAGTCTACCTTTAACATTACGTTTTGCCTCTAGAAGGTAACATGTAGGCGTCAACATGTTTACGTCCATGCAAGCTGACATGTATTTGGACATTTGGGTGGGCATCTTCACACCATGCCTCCTCCACTGTCTTGTCTGTGTCACTCTCCAAGTCTTTAACGTGTGCCACCTTCTGCAGCTGCCACCTTCTCTGATCAAAAAGAAAATAATTTTGATCCCTTGGAAGTCCCAGCTCCTTACCTCTTTTACTAAATTTTTGGGTTTGGACACAAAGACACAAGAGCCAAGCATGTGAACTCTGTCAGTCTGGCAATGCCTTGTAAGAGTCATGACAACTTGGCAGGGCTACCTGTATTGAACCAACACTTTGGGCCACTGCAGTAATCCCTCAGTGTTCATTGAAACCTGGCTCCTGTAGGGTCCGTGCTCAACTCCTGTAGGGTCCGTGCTCAACTCCTGTAGGGGCCGTGCTCGACTCCTGTAGGGTCCGTGCTCAACTCCTGTAGGGGCCATGCTCAACTCCTGTAGGGTCTGTGCTCAACTCCTGTAGGGGCCATGCTCAACTCCTGTAGGGTCCATGCTCAACTCCTGTAGGGTCCGTGCTCAACTCCTGTAGGGTCCATGCTCAACATCTGTAGGGGCCATGCTCAACTCCTGTAGGGTCCGTGCTCAACTCCTGTAGGGTCCGTGCTCAACTCCTATAGCTGCTGAGGCCTCAGCTTTGTTGCTGCTTCTTCTAGAGGATTGTCACAAAGCCATGGGGACCAGGTCCAGGCAGAAGCCTTCCTGCCTTCCCACATGAAGAGAATCTACTCTGAGCAGAAGGCCACCCCCCCACCCCCATCCCTGTCACCTTGTAGTATGTAAGAATCACCCTCCATTTGTCTGGTTGGGTCACCTTCTCTATAGTGCCTGTGGTGATAAGTGGCTGCAGAATCCCATCCTAGCCAGGATGAGATGCGGTGCCACGCTGGGCTGCCTTGAAGCCCCTGGGAGCATGGAGGAGACAGTACTTAGCACACTGCAGGGCTGTATGCAGCGCCTTTCATCATTATTTGGTCTATTATGGCAGAGACATGATTCTAAGACGTGACTTCTGGTGGAGTCATGACTCTGGGAGCAGCAGGACAGATGCCAAGGCACGGCAGACTCTCAGACTGTTGAGTGAAGGAAGGAGGACACGAGGGCTCATACACCTGGAAGACCCTGGCATGAAGATCATCCAGAAGATGCAGGGGGAGAAATGGGAGAACTTTTGCATTGATTGAATTTTTTTTTTGTCTTTTTCTAGATAGCGTCTCCCTTTAGCCCCAGCTGTCCTGGAACTCACTCTGTAGACCAGGCTGGCCTTGAATTCACAAAGACCCACCTGCTCCTGCCTCCCAAGTGCTAGGACTAAAGATCCACCTGCCTCTGCCTCCCAAGTGCTAGGACTAAAGATCCACCTGCCTCTGCCTCCGCAGTGCTAGGATTAAAGGCGTGCGCCACCGCGCCCAGCTTGATTGGACTTTTGCATATATTGGGCTCCTTCCTGGACTGGTGGCTTCATGGGTCATGTAATTTAATTCTTACCATTACCCCGGGATGGAGCTGTTCATTTTAGGTTAGGCTCACAAAAGCAAACTTTGAGAAGAAGGATCAAATGACAATTATTTATTAAGAAGTGTGCTTATGGGCGTTAAAACAAGAAAGCCTGCAAGTACATGGGCATGTGAACAGGGAGGTGACAGCAGACAAGTGATGTAATTGTGGGTGCATTCTGCCATTGGGTTTTGGAAAAAGCTGAAATGGCAAGGAGAGAAGTTCCCACCATGGAGTGAGCCAGCTGAGATCTGTTTGTGGTGCCCTCAGCCCTTGCATTGGGCACCAAGTAGAGTTCTGGCAGCCCGAGGCTTAGGTATTAGTGGTTGGGAGTAAGCACACAGGAAGTCCAGGTAATCAGATATTGGACTATATATGAGGAGAGCTTAGACTTAGTTGTCACTCAGACACTGTGGGTCACAGAAAATGTACATGGAGAGGTGAAGCAAAGCACCTGGGAGCACACAGCAAAGGCTCCTCTGTACTGTACTTCCTCCATGATGAAAGAAGGACTTGTTTTCCCCTGCCACAGACGTAGCTGAGAGGAAAGGGGAAAGGTTGGCACTTAAAAGAGGAATCGGTGGTGCTGGGAGGACCCTGCCCTCTGGTCTGTGAGCAGTTAGGGCTCTTCCCACAGAGCCGGCAGCTCTCCGGTAATTGCAAAGGCAGCCAGTGTGTTTTTGCTCAGTCTGCAGTAGCTGCCCCTTTCACCACCCATCCCAATCTCTGCACGAGCTGCACCCTCTGGAAAAAAGGCTGTAGCCAAGTACTGTTTATCTGTGTGGGAAAAAGAGGCTTAACAAATTAGCTGGTGCTTAATTGGTGAGGGAAAAGTAGGACGGGGAAGTCGGCCAGTTGTCCTGCGGGGCTTTCTGATCAATTCTCCCTGCCAGTGTCTTCCCCCAATGAGTCAGATACCAGGTGAGGATTCTCAGGGCAGCCAGGGCTCCCACCTGCTTCCTCGGATCTCCCAGCAATCGACCAAGTCATGCGCAGTACTGGTGCCCGTGCGGACAAACAGAGAGAGGCCTTGTCAGCTCCAAAGTGCTGTAAGTTCTGTAGCAGGGACCCCAGCTACCAGGGCCAAGATGAAAGCTTGGAGCTCTGACACATCACACCGTCTTAGGCACATGATTGCTTGCAGGGAATTAGGATCCACCACAGCGGGGCTGGGAGTTTGCATTTTTAGAAACTTTCTAGGCCATTTTTCCTTGCAGTTGGACTTCAGAATCATTGCAAAGAATGTCATTTCAGGATAGAGTCATTCCCCTCAGCAACTGTCACCCTCCAAGCTTTACTTCCGAAGGGCCTGTGAGTATGGTAAACTCTAGGGTCCTTCCTGGCATGGAGCCTTGCCGTCCTTGAGGTGGCCGTTGCTTCTTGAACCTCTTGGAAAAGCAGAAAGCTCTTCTTGAGCTGAGGTGATCTCCCTCTCTGATTAATTACTAGAACCATTCACTTTAAATCCACTCTAGAGGCTGTAAAGAGCAACTTTGACTCTTACACAAGACACGTCTTCATTTGGTTACAGATACCCATGTTGTCTTGGCCTATAAGTACTCCTCCTCGTCACTTTAACTAGATATTGATTTACAGTGTCCCATTTCATGACTGGGTTCCTGTGTGTGATTTTTTTTTTTCCATCATGGGAGTGCCCTGCTGAATTCAGTACTCAAGGATAGATACAAACCCCTCCCTCCATGCTTTTCCATGAGACCTTTGTCCTTACTGTCTTGCTCTCAAATTTCATTTCCTCATTTTTCTATTTTTCTGCTGGAAACCAAAGGTAAAGCTGAATTCAGCCTTGTTAAACTGCATCTGTTGAGATTCAGTTTAGCATTCTAGCCTCGGGGACCTTGTGAGATCCCTCAGTCTCTGTATCATGTGCTAATTTGATATGGAAGTTGCCAATGTCTCCACATGAATATTAAGGAAATGCCAAAAGGTTAGGAACGGAGGCCAGAAATGCCCCTACAATGTGTTCAGTGTGTTCTTAGACCATATGGCTCCGCTATTCCCTTCTCTTTTTTTTTTTTCTTTTAGTTTGTTTTTAATATTTAAAAATATTTTATCTCATCTTTTAACAATAAGTAATAATTTATGAGTACAAGCATCCTTCATGTAAAACAAATTTGTAAGCAGTTGTGCCCAAACCCACACAGCCCAAGGGTCCCACCATCTAGCTGGGGGGCTTGTATGTTCAATCAAGTTGATCAAATAAGTGTCCAGACTATATTGCTGTAGTTTCACCATTCACCCCAATCGCAGCCCTTACTTTTTTCTTTCCCCCTCTTCCGCTTCTAAGCCCCTAGGCTTAGAAAAGGGGCACAAGTGGACGAGAAGCAAAACAGTCTACTTTCTGTGGAGCTGTCGTTTTGGACTCTGGTCAATTCTGGCTGTTTCCTTTCACAGGCTGACAGTTTGTCCAGGAATAACCTTTCAGTCCTACTAATGAAGCACAGGCATTTAGATATATAGGTATTTAAACAGTACTAATTGTTATGGTAGGTTACTTTGGTATAGACACAGATATTTGGATGGTATGTTAATCTATGAATTATATTTTTTCCTGTAAAATGTGACAGGGTCTTACTGCAGCTTATAACATCTCCTAACCACTAGAGGATGTAAGCTTGTGGCATCAGCCATGGGTTATTCCTCCAAGGAGAGAGCTAATAGCCAATTAGATTTGGGATATACGGGCATATGGCTGCCACTGCTACACAGTATTTCCAGGCAGGTGAGGTGTAGCTGGTGCTAATGGAGGAGTCTTGCTTGACTCAAGGAGACCTATATTTGCTTTATTGGTTTAGTGGCCTTTGGTAACACTCTCTGGTATTCCAGAGACCAACTGTACACTTGCAAGTACGGTCTCAATACATCTTTCCCATGTTTACCTCAGGTCTTCGACAGCAGGGCCTTATCGCCTCTCTTCTTGCAGGTATCCCAGTTTACAGGCAAGAAGCCTTTACCTTTTGTGGGGGGGCTTGGATCCCCTGGCCAACATCTCCTTGGTAGAATAATCCATTGCTGATATCAGAGCTCTCCTGTATTAATATATTTTGCTTAAGTGCATAGCTTAAGGAGACTTTAGTATTATCTTTGGTTCTGAATAGAGAATAATCCTTTTCACAGTTCCTATGTCAATTAAAGAAGGCGGTTTTATGGTTTTATAAGAGATTACCTCTATGACAGTTGGCTCCAATTTACAGTTAGAGAACGACCTCATCATCATCATATTCCTCTTTGTTCTATGAAGGAGAGGTAAGAAAATCTCTCCTATTAAAACTTTGTGGCACCTAGAAGGTAAGTTTCATTAGGACTCATTATAAATAGTTGTTACAAGTAGGATCCACAGAGGGGTTTGATGCCTGTAGCAGTCTGATGCTTTTCTTCCTTTCAATGTTCAGACAGGCCAACCTTTCTGCTGGCACTTCCTGTTACATCCTACACAATGCAAAGCTGTGTCTTTTCTTTCTCAGCCATTAAGTTGGTGACGTTTTGACCTGTGGGAACATACAAATCTTTTCCTGTAGTTAGTTTTAAGATTTGAATTGCAAAGTTTTTGACAAAAAGGTTTCATATATATCTGTATCCCCCCTTTTTATTTTAGGTTTTTGTTTTTTGACCCATGAGTCTCAAAAAAGCATTTGTAGCACACGTACCTATAGGCAGGAATCAAGGAGCAGATTTCATCAAATTCACCCAAGCTATTTTGGGTGACTATATGTAGTTAACTTGGGAAGCAAACTTAATTTCTTAAGTTAAATCATCCTACAGGTAAAAGAGAATGCTACAAGATGATACTGTACAACAGAAAAATTATAGAGAACATTTGTATGTGCCAATCCCAAAGTTATTGTTATACAGATTTTAAGTAAAACAAATGTGGACGACAACAATTTATATTTCCAATTAACTAAGGTGCATTACCATTTTTATCAGAACCTTTAAACCTCTGTTGTTTAATATACACATATTTACTTTTACTAAGTCCTAAAACACCATGTAACCTGTAGGCAGAGTCTGAGCAAAATTGGATACTTGTTGAACTCACATCAATTAAATGTACATTAATTGAATAAAGACCCGTGTCCCTCTCCCGCCCCTCCCACCCCTCCCGATTCACCATTTCAGTCAATTTTCTGATGCAGTCTTTCTGTTGTTGTGATTTTAATATGCATCCCTCTCCACAAGAAATATTTACAACTGGGTTATTGGCACTAGCATCCGCAGATGAGGGATACCATTCTTCGTTTGTTTTTCTGGGACTGTGTTACTTCACTTAATATTTTGGGCTGGAGAGATAGCCTAGCAGTTAAGAGCATTGACTGCTCTTGTAGACGACCTGGGTTTGATCCCCAGCACCGCATGGCGGCTAAGAACTGTCTGTAACTCCAATTCCGCTATTCCCTTCTCATCATGACTTTGGATAGCTGAAGACATCCATGGCAGTTTGCGTGTTGAGGGCAAAACTGTACCTTGACGTGCTGGTCTCCTTTCTGTAGCCTGAGTACGGGCTCCTCTTGAGTCCTAGAAGTTTCTGTAGAGACAGTCTGGCTTAAAAGACTTGTAGAATGGGGTGGAACATGTCTCAGGACATAACCACAAGATGCTCTTGCCCTCTCTAGTGCCTGGACATTTCCAAATGCAGGAGCTAGCACCCAGCGATTCCTTCCTGAGGTGGGGAGTAGCCCAGACATTTTTACACATTATTTGCTTAATCTAGGGAATAGAATATTCATGAGGTAATGTTCATGAGGCCAAAGGACACAAGCTGTATGTGAGCAAATGGGAAAATTAGGATCAACCCCCAGAGGACAGAATGACCATCTTCCTATCTCTGTTCCCAGTGAAAGTCTTGGGACATATATAGACCTGTTCTCTGCATTCACCTCTTTCTGGCCTTGAGGGTTATATAACTTGGCAGACAGGAGAAGGGTGTTATCTATATTTTACAGGTGACCAGAACAGACAAATGATGTTGGGTGGAGGTCATCTTTTTCTAGTTCAGACTCCTATCCAGGATTACCTTCACAGGGCCCGGTACTCTTATTCATAAACTACAGAGCACAAGCTATGTTTTATAACCCTGACTGGTCAGGAAAGACTTTGTGCCTGCACCTGATGTCCTGTAATATTGTCTGTTAGGGATTGGTGGGCTAGAACTCCTGTGGGCACTCTGGATATTTTCCTTATAACTTTGTGTTCATCAAACACACTCATCCATTCCTGTGGAGCGAGGTCCTAACAGATCCATGTGCACACCTCAGCACCATGTAGACCTGAGCACCTTTCTGGGTCACACACTGGTTGGGTCACAGGTGCAGGCTCTGACAGCTCTGTAACTCATTTATTAAGGAAGAGTCAGATTACTACATAGTGATAAGAAAGTGTATCTTTGATATAGTGATAAGTTGCAAATGAGAACTGTAACTTGATATACATTTCCTGTTGTGACTTAGTAAAACACTTGTCTGGTATGTATATGTAGATACACATTTGCAGATGTGACTGTAGAAGCTTCTGGGAGGGGATACCTCAGACAACTTCCAGGGGATGAATCTGGAAGAATAAATGGAATTTTACTACACTAGCAAAGTCTCTAAAAGGAAGCAATATGATGGGATGATTTAATTATGGGATTATTTAATTAATCATCTTGATTTTTCTATATCTTAAAATCAAAAGTAATAAAAATTACATTATCAAAACATAAAAATTGAAATAAGTAAAGGAATGTAATCTGAAACCTCTTTTCCAGGTTTATAGATGGCCTGGCGCAATGCCTGGTGCTCAGTGCACACTTGGCACATGTTCCCTGTGAGAATTCTTACGGAACATGCTCGCAAACCATCAATCCCTTCCAATTCTTTCAGTCTGCTAGCTTTCCAATTCCAGGAGAGAGAAAGCACTCATAAACACAAGCAAGCGAGCCAGGCATGGTGGTGCATGTCTAAAATTCCAGCCCTTGGGAGGTGGAAACAGGAGGGTCAGGAGTTCAAGTTCAGTCTCAGTTACACAGTGGGTTGAGGCCAGCCTTTGCTGTAGGAGACCCTGTCCTAATAAAGAGTTCCCCCCACCCAAGAATCTCCCAGCCCCAATCCAGAAAGCATGTATTTGTCTTGGCTGCCCACTCATTCATATATTTAGTATTAACTGAATGCCTACTAAATGTTGATGATAGTGCAAAGTTCTGTACCACATTTATAACCTAAGAGATACAGACCTTGATCTGTGGCATCCCCACCCAACCTTGCAGAGAAGACAAGAAATAAATAAACTGATAACCATTCATACTAAGAGACAGCAAGTGCTGTAACAAATCAAAGTATTATGAAAGAGAATGGCAGGTATGTGTCCCTCTTCAGTAGCTATTAAGAGCCCAGCTCTAGGCTGGAAAGATGGCTCAGTGGTTAAGAGGACTGGGTGCTCTTACAGAGGACCTGGGTTTCATTCCCACTACCTACATGGCAGCCAACCACTGTAACAGGGATCCAGTGCCTTCTTCTGACTTCCAGAGGCATTGCATGCACATGGTGCACTTACATGCATGCAGGCAAAATACTCATGCAC
Source organism: Rhizomys pruinosus (assembly GCA_009823505.1). NCBI lineage: Eukaryota > Metazoa > Chordata > Mammalia > Rodentia > Spalacidae > Rhizomys > Rhizomys pruinosus. The sequence continues at coordinate 639,603 of VZQC01002728.1, forward strand.
ATAAAAAAATAAAAATTTAAAAAGAGCCCAGTCCCATATATATGCTAAAAAATAATCAACGGGAAGCAGCTGCACAGTCCAACTAGCATCTTCTGTTTTCCTGGTATCACTCAGCACAGCTGGACGAGTTGCTATAAATCTAATATTTCAGTTTCCTGATTCTGTAGCTTTGGGCATTGGTGGGTACCATCCATAAGTATTCCTTTGGAAGCTAATTGCAGGCATTCTTGGGGAAGGGAGGCTGTGCCTGTGCCTGTGGCCTACGATGCCTCCAGGAACTGGAGCCTTTAACCTTGCTCCAGGCTGGTGCAGAAGAGCACAGAAGAACGGTAGGAAATCAGCTTTCTGTGCTCAGATGATGTCTCTTGTGGCTAAGGCAGCCAGGGCAGACACCAGGGGGATGGCATGCTGTGTGAGGCAAACATTCTGCAGGAACAATGTTTATAAAACTCCATCTCAGCAATCATCTTGTGTGTCTGCCAGCTTCTGGCCAGCTTCTGTTCATTTACAATCTTTTTCTCTCTTGCAGGCTGTGGAGACCAACCTGGCTTCCAAGGACAGCCACTGGGTCTTTGTGAATGAGGTAAGAACCCCAGAATGACATGGGTGTGGGACTTCCCTGAGCCCCTGCCCCTTGAGAAAGTTCAGAGCAATCCTTTCTCTTTTTTTCTCCTTCTTCTTCTTCTTCTTCTTCTTCTTCTTCTTCTTCTTCTTCTTCTTCTTCTTCTTCTTCTTCTTCTTCTTCTTCTTCTTCTTTTTTTGAGACAGTATCTCCCTATAGCCCCACCTGGCCTGAAACACACTCTGTAGACCAGGCTGGCCTTGAACTCACAGAGATCTCTGCCTTCTGAGTCGCTAGGATTAAAGGCATGTCCCACCATGCCTGGCTTAAAGACTGTTATTAGCCCCACCATGTGGGTGCTGGGAATTGAACTCAGGTCCTCTGCTGGAGCAGTTGGTGCTCTTAACCGGTGAGCCATCTCTCCAGGCCCAGAGCAATCCTTTCATGTTTAATTCTGACTTGGGGGTTAGAGTGAATCCTGGGGCTCCACCCTGCCAAGGCAAGAGGCCAGGGAGTTTGATTTGTTTTGCTTGCTTGGAGCAGGTAGAAACCAGTAGAGAAATCCAGACCCTAGTCCCTGAGAAATTAAAAAATCAGCAAAGGATATCAGACGTTAGGTAAAGGGTGTCAGACTTTAGGTAAAGGGTGTCAGACTTAGGTAAAGGGTGTCAGACTTTAGGTAAAGGGTGTCAGACTTTAGGTAAAGGGTGTCAGACTTTAGGTAAAGGATGTCAGACTTTAGGTAAAGGGTGTCAGGCTTTAGGTAAAGGGTGTCAGACTTTAGGTAAAGGGAATCAGACTTAGGTAAAGGGTGTCAGACTTTAGGTAAAGGGTGTCAGACTTTAGGTAAAGGGTGTCAGACTTTAGGTAAAGGGTGTCAGACTTTAGGTAAAGGGTGTCAGACTTTAGGTAAAGGGTGTCAGACTTTAGGTAAAGGGTGTCAGACTTTAGGTAAAGGGTGTCAGACTTTAGGTAAAGGGTGTCAGACTTTAGGTAAAGGGTGTCAGACTTTAGGTAAAGGGTGTCAGACTTTAGGTAAAGGGTGTCAGACTTTAGGTAAAGGGTGTCAGACTTTAGGTAAAGGGTGTCAGACTTTAGGTAAAGGGTGTCAGACTTTAGGTAAAGGGTGTCAGACTTTAGGTAAAGGGTGTCAGACTTTAGGTAAAGGGTGTCAGACTTTAGGTAAAGGGTGTCAGACTTTAGGTAAAGGGTGTCAGACTTTAGGTAAAGGGTGTCAGACTTTAGGTAAAGGGTGTCAGACTTTAGGTAAAGGGTGTCAGACTTTAGGTAAAGGGTGTCAGACTTTAGGTAAAGGGTGTCAGACTTTAGGTAAAGGGTGTCAGACTTTAGGTAAAGGGTGTCAGACTTTAGGTAAAGGGTGTCAGACTTTAGGTAAAGGGTGTCAGACTTTAGGTAAAGGGTGTCAGACTTTAGGTAAAGGGTGTCAGACTTTAGGTAAAGGGTGTCAGACTTTAGGTAAAGGGTGTCAGACTTTAGGTAAAGGGTGTCAGACTTTAGGTAAAGGGTGTCAGACTTTAGGTAAAGGGTGTCAGACTTTAGGTAAAGGGTGTCAGACTTTAGGTAAAGGGTGTCAGACTTTAGGTAAAGGGTGTCAGACTTTAGGTAAAGGGTGTCAGACTTTAGGTAAAGGGTGTCAGACTTTAGGTAAAGGGTGTCAGACTTTAGGTAAAGGGTGTCAGACTTTAGGTAAAGGGTGTCAGACTTTAGGTAAAGGGTGTCAGACTTTAGGTAAAGGGTGTCAGACTTTAGGTAAAGGGTGTCAGACTTTAGGTAAAGGGTGTCAGACTTTAGGTAAAGGGTGTCAGACTTTAGGTAAAGGGTGTCAGACTTTAGGTAAAGGGTGTCAGACTTTAGGTAAAGGGTGTCAGACTTTAGGTAAAGGGTGTCAGACTTTAGGTAAAGGGTATCAGACTTTAGGTAAAGGGTATCAGACTTTAGGTAAAGGGTGTCAGACTTTAGGTAAAGGGTATCAGACTTTAGGTAAAGGGTATCAGACTTTAGGTAAAGGGTATCAGACTTTAGGTAAAGGCTATGAGGTGAGGCAGTCAGTCAGGGGCCAGCAGTTGGGAGATTAAGGCAGGTTAGAAAAGGTGCAGATGAGGGCTGGAGAGATGGCCTAGCGGTTAAGAGCGCCAACTGCTCTTGCAGAGGACCTGGGTTCGATCCCCAGCACCCACATGGCAGCCGAGACCCGTCTGAAACTCCAATTCCAGGAGAACTCCAGTTCCAGGGGAGTCCAACACCCTCTTCTGACCTCCGCGGCATTGCACGTCACGGGTGCACAGACTTGCATGCAGACAGTACATTGATACACATACAGAAATAAGTAAAATTAAAAAAAAAAGGTGCAGATGGGTGGAACAAAGGAAAAGGGAGAGGACGAAGTTGTATCTCATGCAGGATAGATATTAAAGGTGTGTGGAAGTGCCATGTGAGTGCCTGGAGTGTAAATAGATTTTGTATATGTCTAAGTGTGAAAATGTACGGTTTAAATGTATGTGTGTACATATGAGAGAGGATCTTTATGCATGAATGTGGTATAGGTATAACTGAATATGGATGTACATATCATCCATATGTACAGTTCTGTGTACATGTGGATGATAATGTGTAAGTGCATGTTCATGTCGATGTGTATGTGTGAATACACATATGTGCAGATGTGTATTGTGAGAGTATATATAGACTTGTGAGTGTGTGTGTGTATAAGAGTGTCTGAGTGTGCATATGTGAATTGTATGTACATGTGAGTACATGAATATGAGTGTGTATGAGTTGAAGTACTATTAGGTGTATATGGCGGAGTGTATGTGTGAATACATATATACATCTCAGTTGAATGTTCACATAAGTGTCCACATGCCTATGTGAATATATGTCCATGAGTATGCCGTTTGTACACGGGTGTGAGTGTACAGGTGTATGTGCATGTGTGCCGTTAGAGAGGGTAAAGCAGTGCACCCATTTGGCGGGGTCTTCAGGGGTGTCTGTAGGTCTGGTCACCCACTGCTTTGGCTCCAGGGGTGAATGAGAGCATAAGCTGTCAACAGGGTTGCACCTGCTTGCTCTTCCCAGACAGCACCCTTCCCGGACCCTGCCCAAGGTCCTGCCTGGGAGATGTGTCCCACACACCTCAGCTTTCCTCTTTGCCCACATACCCTTTCAGGAAGCCCATCCAGGGAGCCCCATGTGCTGCCAGCTGGGACAGACTTGTGATTGTGTCCTGGTGCTGCTTTCAGTAGGGATGTAGCCTTCAGCCTGCTCCTAGCTGATCAATTTCTAATGGCTTCATTATGGAAGATGCAAGGTTTATTATGTGGGTAATTTCTTCTTTTATGATGTGTATTTCTTCATTACCTCACTACTAATATGGCTGAGATTATTTCCGATGGCTGATATTAATAATGGTGCAGGTAGCAGTACACGGTAGCTGCCTGCCAGGCCCACTTGTTCATGGTTTATCTCCATGAATTCACATCTTATTAGCTCCGCGTCTGCATAGGCCAGCTGGAGACATGTGCAGTTGCTGCCCACTTCCCTTGGGGTGGTTCTATGACTGTGCTGCTAATTAGGAGAGGGGATGGAACCACTGCCTCCCCGCTCTTCAGAACCTGCTCCAGGCTTCCTTGATCCTCTCAAAGTTTTGATTCTCTGCACTTTGCTGCTTCTTGGCAGGCTCTTCAAAGCTGGGTGTTCTTTGTTCTGGTGAAAAGAAGCATTCCATGTGTCCCCGAAGCCAAATGTCTGGTGCTGCTTTTACTGTTTTGATAACTCCTCCAAAGTGAACAGCCAGCCTTTCTCTGTGGCCAGTCTTCAGAAATGTGCTATTTTACATTTCTAACATTTCACTTCCCTCTTCTGAATCCCTGTCCACCCCTAGGGTACCCCGTCTGTCCCTCCAGACTCTGTCTAACAGGGCTGGCTTTAACTTCGGATACCCTAGTATAAGGTGCTTTGGGGCATTCCCTACTCCTGAGCATCAGGTATTTTGGAGGCATCTAGAATGCAGAGTTTAGAATCACCAAGGGACATGTATGGGGTGTAAGGCATATAACGGTCTGATGCAGGAGCATATCTGTGCCTTACTTCAATGAGCACCCACCTTGACTGGCCCAGTAGCACAGACTGATCTACACAGAGAGTCCTTGGGTAGGCAGAGTGAAGGGCTTCAGGGACCCTGCTTTCTCTTTCCTTGCATTCTTCTCCAGGCAAAGGGCTTTTCCCAGAGGCCCAGGACAGCCAAGAGGTTTCCTGACCACCCACGATAGGCTGGGAACTTATCGGTCACTTTATACTTGTTATCCCTCAGTGCTCACCAATAGCCCTGTGAGGCAGTTTTTTCATCCTTATTTTATAGATAGGAGAATAGAGGTTTCAGGGGTTCAGCAGTTGTTCAAGATCATGTACAGATTATATGTTGCCTGTGGAATTCTTTTTTCTCATTTTTAGTCTTTGCATGTTTCTACATGTGTCAATAAGCATCCGTGTGTGTGTACATGTGGAGGCTCAAGGTTGATGTCAGACATGAACCGTGTGTGAAGTACATGTGCAGGCCAGAGGCCAACCTCAGGTGATATTTTTCAGGTGCCATCCACCTTGAGTTTCTTTTTTGGTCTTTTTGAGACAGGGTTTCCATGTAGCCCCAGCTGGCCTGGAACTCACTCTGTAGACCAGGCTGGCTGTGAGTTTCTTTTTAAGTTATTTATTTATTTATTTATTTATTTATTTATTTATTTATTTATTTAATTTATTTAATGTGAGTGTTATGCCTGCATGTATATACATGTACGGATGTTGTGCAGTGCCCATGGAGGGCAGAATAGGGCGTAGCATCCCCTGGAACTGGAGTTACAGGTGGTTGTTAGCTGCCATATGGGTGCTGGTCCGTCTGCAAGAGCAGCAAGTGTTTTTAACCAGTGAGCCATCTCTCTAGCCCGTTTGTTTTTGAGACAGGGTCTTCCTCTATCCCAAACTGGCCTGGAACTCACCATGTAGACCAGGCTGGCCTTGATCTCACAGAGATCCTCCTACCTCTGCCACCAGAGTACTGAGATTAAAGGTGTATGTCACCATGCCTAGCTTCCACCTTGTTTTTTGAGGCAGAGGCTCTCACTAGCTTGGAGCTTGCCAGATGGGATGAGCCGTCTAGCCAGCAAGCCCCATGCACCCATCTGTCTCTGCCCCCCGAGCACTGTCCTTACAAATGTATACCATCATGCTTGGCTTTAATATGCGGGTTTTGGGGATGAACTCAAGTCCTCATGCTTACATGGTAAGTGGTCTACCAACTGCATTATTCTCCCAACCTCTCATTTCCCCCATTCTTGAAACTGCTCCCCACTTCCCAGGAGGAAGCTCGGCTCCTTAACAAGCTCAGGTTTGCACCTCTGCCCTTTCCGTTATATTTGTCTTTTGGGCTCCAAGCATAGCTGCTCATCTGTGTCCTCTGCTCCCTGAAATCCTTTCAGTTCTGTCCTACAGTTCCTCTTCTGTATTTGATCTGTCTAATGTGCTTCCCTGATTCAGATAAACACCCAAGGGCCCATGTTCTTGTTTGCATTCTTTATGTGGTGGTTTTCTTAATACATTTCCCCTTTCACCAGCAAGTATTGGTGTTGCATATTACAAACCTTTTTTTTATTTGGAGAAGAGATAATTGGATGCTGGGGAAGGCTTCTGAGTTTGTGCATCTCCCTGATATTTTCAATAACTCTCTGGGCTCTACTATGGGATACTGGCAAACAGATGAAGTTTTGACATAAAGTATATTTTGTATCGACTGATTAAGTTATGTTAGGAAAGTAGAGGAGTCAAAAGACTACATGGAAAGCAAAATGAACCATTATATAAGGTGCCTGCCACACTGTGATCTCCACAAGGACATGGCTGGATCTGGCTCATCATTGAGTATTCGATGTCCTGTGCAGAGGATAGATAGGATAGATCGCTGAAAGGGTGGGTTTGAAGGTGGGTCGATGTACATTGTGGAGAATGAATTACATTGATGAGCACTTCACAGTCTGCATCAGAAAAAAGAAAGCAATAATTAAGAGCTGAGTCTCAGGGATAGAAGGAACTGCTCTGAGTCATTCATTTCAAGCTGGCCGTTCAAGCCAGTTGAGTCTGGATGTAATGGGTGGCCTCGGGAACCTTTGTAAAAGGCTGGAGTAAAATGTTTCACTCCATATGGGATTCATCAGGTCCCAGGTGAGAGGTCACTATGGTTTGTCTGGTGCCATATGGCATCTTTAATCCTGACTAGAGTCTGGACAAAGAGGATAATGCCTTCCCCATGAGGCTGAATCCGGCCAGGCAGGAGATTGGACTTGTTGGCCTATTTCCTCAGGAAATTCTTCTATGTACTATGCATTGTGACTCTCAGGCTTTTGAAGACCTCCTGAAGAAGAAGGGGACTTTAAGTGCCCTATTTGTTTCTGGACAGCAAACATTGTTAGATATATTCTTCCAGACATGTAACCATAGCACACATGGATAGAAATAGTTTCAGATATTCAACAAACAATGTAGAAACACATGTAAGCTTGAGCTCAGTGGCAGTGGATGATCAGAGCCCAGGAGAAGGTGGATTTTCTGAAGGGAGAGGACATAGCTGACAGGCCATCAGCACTACTCTGTCATTGTAGCATGCATCAATGACCTACATCCTTGGGCATTTTAAACCTGGCCTTCCAGCCCCAGATCCAGAGTGCTTTAGCTGCTTTCCTAACTCCCCCACCCTGAAGCCCTCTCCTCATCCGAATAGCTCCCGTAGTTCTCTCAGAACTCCCTTCTCCAAGCCCATTTCTTGGTCAGTGTTCCTGATTTCAGAGAGCTTGTCCCTGTGCTCTGGCTGATCAACGTTAGGTAGCCTGCATGGCCTACTCCGAGATGACCCTACTCCTCCTTTCCACTATCCTTTTATTGCTTACCCTTCTGTCACTGTGCCACAGTGCAGGCCTGCAGGCGGATTGGTGACTTCTGTTATTTTTACTTCCTGATTCTGGGCTTTGGCTAGGATGTTTTTCTCTACCTTCTGTGTTGTTTCCAAATCTCTGTCCGAGATTTGCCTTTTCCTGCAGGGATCTGCTCAACATTGTTCCATTTCAGCCCTTTTCAGAGGGTCATTCTCATGTGGTCTTGTGCTCCTCACCCAACCCTGCAGGATTGGCCACTGATGCACACGCCCACTTCCCTGGACAGCTTGGGAGTGAAGGCATGAACCTCCTTCTGATCATATTCCCAGCATGAGGGGCTCACATGAAGAGGTATTTTGTAGTTAAACACCATGTCTACCTCTTGCTTGCTCCCCTTGACTCTTTCTGTCTGGTTGCATAAGTGTGGAGGAAGAGGCATTGATACCCTCCCCAAGCCTTCCTGGTCTCCGGAAACTACGATCTACGGCACGAGCTACAGCTATAGGTCTTAGCACCTCTTGCTGCATTGCACCCATTTTCACCCCCAGTTTGCATTATGATAATAGAGGAAAGCAGCACCTCATCAGAGGACCACAAATACATCCTTTGACTTGAGCCTGGTCTTTGGCAGGCTGTAGAGTAGTCAGGGAAGAAGGCAGGTAAGACTTCCTGCAGAAACCTCCGATTGGATACACTGGAGAAAACCTGTACTATTAATTCACAGGAACTTTGCAGAAAAGGATTCTGTGACCAAAGAATGAATAATTTAAGATTTTAAAAGTGAGAAATGGGTGTCGCCCGCAGGCATGCTTAGGCCAACGCACATTATGGTTTCTGAGAATAAGGCAGTAAAGGCCGTGTGCCCCATGCATTTGATTTCAACAAACACATCACTGTGCTGTGGACTTCACCCGTTCATGGCTGCTGGAGCAGGTGGCTGGCAGGTGGTGCCATGGAACTTCCCCTACAGGAAGTCTGATTTCTACTAGCCTCTAAGAGGCCTCTATCCACCCCAGGCAGATGTCATACCTGCGTGTAGACCTCTGCTCAGGATGTTGTCCTGTACGTGCTGCCATCACCCCCACTCCACTTCATTTAATTACCTTCATTGGTTGTCAAGCAGCAAATACTCCACGAGGGTCTCTGGGGCAACAGAAGAAACTGTTCACAGGCCAGAGAGCAGCATTCCTGGCATTCAAGACTCCCCCACCCAGAGCATACACTGAGGTAAAGCAAATAACCATGGGGTTAGGGGACAGTTACTCTGGGAAAAGAGAGCCAAGAGGAAGTGAGGAAACCAGCAGTAGACCACAGAAGGAATCGGCTTTAAGGAATCTCTGTTTGGGATGCAGTGCGAGGGAGGACAGCATCTTCTTCTTCTTCCTTCATTTGGAAGGGTTTAATTCTGTTTGCATGCTTAGTCCCTGTACTATGTGGCATCTTTAAATTTAATTTCACATCACTCAAAAACAATTATGTGTGCTGTAATTTATTCACTTAGATCTCTCAGAGGCCTCACTGAGGAGTTTTTGAGAACAGGGATTCCATCTCACCCTCCCTTGTAATCCTAGCCAAACCCCTGAAATGAAGGATAGGTGTTGCCATTTATCAGGCATTAGATGGAGCCAAACATTGTTTTTTATTTTTTGATTATATTTATTTATTTGTGTGTGTGTGTGTGTGTGTGGAGAGAGAGAGAGAGAGAGAGAGAGAGAGAGAGAGAGAGAGAGAGAGCGAGCGAGCAGTTTGTGGGAGTCAGTTCTCTCCTTTTACCGTAGGTAGGGGGAATGGAATGGAGGTTATCTGACTTGCTGCCTTTACTCACCGAGCCATGCCACTGGTCCAGCTCTATTTTTTTTTTTTAAATGTATTGAATTTTTGCAGTTTTCATACAATATAATTTGATGGTATTTAGATCCCCTCCCTATCCATACCTGCCCCCCACCCCCTCCCAGTTCAATATACTCCATTATATAGACAGTATAGCCTGTACAGTGTGATTGTGTCTCCACATGTCCCTCAGCATGGGTCCTCCCACTGGGGCCCATTCTGGTCAACCTACCAAGAGTCCTGTCCTTGTAAGAGACTGTATCTCCCCTCCCAGTAGCTATCCATGGCCAAAGGTTCCTTAGGTGGGATTGGGACTTCTTGCCTACTTCCCCAGTCTATGCAGGATCTTGTCTGGGTTGAGCTTGCGTGGGGCTTGTGTGTGCCGTCAGCCACTTTCTCTTCCACAACGATCCCTGAGCCTCGGGCAGCAGGAGTTTGAACTACCGATTCAGGAAGGAGCACTCTGCAGCCTCTTCTTTCTTGCACATTGGCCAGTTGTGGGTTTCTATGTTAACCACCATCTGCTGCATGAGCAAATCTCTCTGGTGAGAATTGAGACATGGATTCATCTTATGTGTGAAGGTTGTGTTTGAAGATGCATCACTTAGGGCTAAGCATCTCATAGACCTTTATTCTCTGTGCTTGACCAGTTGTGGAGCTCTGTGTTAGTCTTCATCTGTTGCAAAAAGAAGCTTCTCTGATGAATGGTGAAAAGTACACTTGTATGTAAATAGGAGGATGCATATTTAGAAAACAGTAAACAATTACATTGGTCTAAGGATGTGGCAAAAGTAGGTTTTCCTCTAGCATCTATGACTTTCTAGCCATGTGTTTTTAGCTATGTTTACAGTACCAAACACAAGTTGCCTCCCTTTGAATGGGCCTTAATTCCAGTTAGAGAGCTGTTGATTACCTCCAAGATAAAAGTGCCACTACTGCACTCATAGCTGTAGTTTGCTGGGCCACTTATTGTTGTTTATCAAGCATTATAGCTGGAGTTGAACTATTGATTGATGTTCTCCCTTGGCAGCTTGCACGTATCCTCTGATACCATGAGAACTAGACTTCAGAGAGGAAGCTTCCAGGTCAGTTCCAGCTTGATTGTCCAAGTTTTGTGTCCAAAGTATGGCCTGTCTTCAGCAATAGGGTCTTACCTTCAAATTCCAGAAGGCAATCAAGGGCTGTGGCAATAGCTCATGTTATTCTGGGAGTCTCTTGGACTACCCTCACTACACCTAGAAGGGAAGTTTCTCCTGTTTGGCACTGTATTTCTTGTTATATATCTTTCAACTATACACATGTACTTGTATATATGCTATATGTGTATTTTCAATAGGGCTTTGAACTAATATATTTCTATCTGCTTTTTCACATCATCTAAGATTACTTTCATTCTTTATTAAAAATGAACTGTTTTAGTGTGTTTTGTCATATATCAGATATACATTTTTATTAAGTAGGAATTTTAAGTTTGATATATGTACACCTGCATGCATGGCCCATTGAAGGTTCATTTCTCTGACTCCCTAGGTGACTATTGATCTTTCACTAGCTAGTTAGTTTTTATTGTGCCGTTGACCAACCTAGCATCAACTGAGAAGAGGGAACCTCAGTTGAGGAACTTCCTCTATCAGATTGGCCTGTGGCCATGTCTGTAAGAGATTGTGTTGACTGATGACTGCTGTGGAAGGGCCTCACTTACTATGGATGGTACATTCCCTAGGTGGGCTTGGGCTATATTAGAAAGCAAGCTGAGCATGTGCCAGCGAACAAGCCAGAGGGCGTGTGTGTGAGCTGCATTCTTCCCTGCTTGCCTTGCCAGTTTCCTGCCTTCAGGTTCCTGCCATGAGCTCTCACCCTGACTTCCCTCAGTGGTGGACTGTGACCTGAAAGTGTAAGATTAAATAAACCCTTTCCTCCCCAGGTTGCTTTTGATCAGGCTGTTTATCACAGCAACAGGAAAGTACCTGGAACAGGCATTGTAGATTATTTCTACTTTCTAGAAATTTGCATAAATAAAATCCTATCCTATAGTAGGTATTCATTTTTTGGTAGAAATTTACTCAAATTTAGGAATTTTAAAATTCTACCTATTCAGCTATATGAATACAGCACATCTATGGATGGGCATTTGAATTCTAGATTTTTGACTAGTACATAGGAAGCTATTGGGGATGTGTTCAGGGGTCTTGGCACGGATGTATGCTTTCTTTCATTGTTCTGGAGAGGAATACCCTTAGATTTTAGTCGTTATACTCCTCATTGCAGATTTAGTTTTCATTTCCTTTGAGCATTATTCTGTAGTCTCTCTCCTGCTTGCTCTATCTTCCCTTCCCCCTTCCTTCTGTGCTTTCTCTTTATCCTACCTTGGTGGTGATCAAACCTGGGGCCTTGCACATACTTGACAAGTGCTCTACCAATGAGCTATATCCCCTGGCCTGTATTTATAGATCTTTGGTAAAGTGCTTGCTTAAATGTTTTGCTTATATTTATTGGGTTATCTTTTTATCAGATTTTAAAAGATTTTCATATATTCAGTACATAAATTCTTCACCAGGTAAATACTTTTCAAATATGTATTTCCAGCCTGTGGCTTGTCTGTGCATTCTAACACTGTCCCAGACCTTATGTTTTTTGAAGTCCAGCTATTTCTTCTTTTATGATTTTCATTTTTAGTGTAGTAGCAGAGCATTGTTTACTGCCCTGTTCTGTTCCACTGTTCTCCTTTTCCTAGATTCATGCCAATAGCTCATTGCTTTGCTTATCATTGCTTTATTATAAGATTTAAAATCATATTTTCTTAGACTTCTGCCTTCTTTCTTTATTGAACTTTTGGACATTTCACACAACATTTCTTAATAATATTGAGACCCATTCCCCTTACATCTCCACCCCGCCCCCCGCCAGAGCTCATGCATCCTGCCATACATGTCTTGCATCTTTTTCTCAGTCTTTTTTTTTTTTTTTTTAATTTTTTGATGCAGACATTTACTCTTTTGGTCAGTTCTTTGAACAAGTCTTTCCTTGTTGTTGTTCCCTTTAATTTTATATTGCTCCAAAGTATGCATGTATATACTCCACACATATGCCCAAATTACTATGTCTGAAAATAAACTATAGGTTAATTCTAACACATGTTTAGGGATTCACTTTTAACAGTAGAGTTGCATGCAAGTAAAAAGAAATATTACTTTACATTCCCAAATCATATAGCATGTATGTTTTAATGTGCTCTTTTTTGTAGTAGCATCAGGTATTATAGGGGGTCCCTAATTTGTAGATCCTAGCACCAAATCCTTATTTGTAAGGCAAACTGAATATTTTTTTCTTTTCTTTTCTTTTTTTTTTTTAGTAAATATAATACCTGAATTCTGCCTTCTTTTATAGAGTTGTTTTGGTTACTTTAGGTCCTTAGAATTTTTTATATGAAATTTAAATGAGCCTGTCCCTGATTCAGCAAGTCATTAATTCAAAAATGATGACTGATATTTCATTTAAATTGCATTTAGTCTACCATAGAATTTGGAAAGAATTGACATCTCAATAATATTGAATCTTCTCACCCATGAAATATCTCTCTCCACTTATTTAAGCTTTCTTGAATTTCTCTTAACAATATTTCATTGTTTTCTGTGCTCAGACCTTTAACATATTTTTGTCAGATTGATATGTCAGTACTTTATATCGTTAATCCTATTGTAGATGGTACTTCGAAGAAAAACTTCAATTTCCAATTATTCCTTGATAAAATGCAGAAAGGCAATTGAGTGCTGAATATTGACCTTGTGTCTTGGGACCTTGATCTTGCTAACTGTACTAATTCCAGTACCTTTCCACAAATCCTGAGAGGCTTTTTGCATTAGCCCTTGGGCCCTTTGTACATGTCCTTTTGTCCAATTCTTCTGTTTCCTTTGTGTTTGGAAAATGTGTTTCTTTGTCTTGACGGATTGTGTTGATTAGCACCTCTAGTACAATGATTAATGTAAGTGGTAAGCCAAGATATCTTTTTCTTGTTCCTGATATTGGGAAGGAAATGAAGTGTTTTACTCTTAAGTATCAAGTTAGAGGCACCTCGTTCTTAGGTGTACTTTATCAGAATGGGAGGACCTCTTCTGTTCCTACCTTCGTGGGAGTTTTTGTCAGGAATTCATGTTGGATTTGCATACTGCTTTTTCTGTATCCACTGAAAAGATCATTTTTTTTTTTTAGTTTGTTAATATGCACATTGATTGATTTTCTAGTTTAAATCACCCCAGAGATGAAACTTGTCATATCTTATCTTTTAATTTTATATCTAATTTGAGGAGTTTTATTAGATTTTTTTTCTCCTGTGATCATAAGAGATTTTGGTCTGTCTTTCTCTCCTTTCAATACCTTTCTCTGGTCTGGGTGTTGCTGCAGTGCTGGGCTCAGAGTGTCAGTTGAGAGTTCAATTCTAGACATCGTCATGCAGACTTTTAAATTTTTTTTCCTATGAGCAAGTGCTAGGATTTACTGATGAAGCCACCTGGCATGGAGTTTTCTTTGCAGGGATATTTTAGCTACACATTGAACTTTTTAAAAATTTTTATTTATTTTTTAATTAATTAATATATATATATTATATATATATATATATATATATTTTATCAAATCTAGACCCATGTCCCCCCATCCCCCCACCCCACCAGAGCTCATGCATTCTGCCAATCATGCTTTTCATCTCTTTCTCAGTCTGTCTCAATATTCTCCATGTGGAAGTTGTTTTGAGCAGAACACATTGAACTTTTTTAGTAGACATAGAGCTATCTCCTACTGAGTGAGATTTGGTAATTTTGGTCATTCAAGAAATTTCCTGATTTCAACTAAGTTGTCAAATTTGTAAGTGTAAAGTTCATATGTCCTTATTATCTTTTTAATAGTGGTTGAATCTGTAGACATAAGCAATTTTGTTTTTTGTATTAATAATTTGTACCTTTTCTGTGGTTTTTCTTGATTGTGTCCAATTATTGATGTTATTGACTTCAAACACCAATTTTTTTGTTTCACTGATGGTCTCAATTGTTTTTCTATTTTCTTTCATGTTTTTGTCAGTGTTCATAATGAATATTGCTTGGCCCTCCTTCCATCCTTCCCTCCCCCCTCTTTCCCTTTCTTTTCTTCTTCCTTCCATTCTCCCTCCCTTCCTTCTTCCCTCCTCTCACCCTCTCTCGATTTCTTTTTACTTCCTTCCTCTTTTGTCTTTATTATTTTCTTTGTCCTCTTCCTTCACCTTTCATGTTCTCCTGTTCGAGCTCCCTCGGGGATGTTGGGCCTTTCTTTAGGACTGTGTTTCCCTTGAAGTGACAGTGTCATCTCATACATTTTGATATATTATATTTCATTTTTGAGCTCAAAATACCTTCTATATTACTTTTTGATTTCTTTGACCCATGGATTATTTAGGAGTATGTTATTTTGTTTGAAATATTTGGGGAATTTTCAGGAATCTTTCTGTTATCCATTTCTAATTTAATTCCAGTATGGTCAAAGAACATAGTTCTTACCTACTACTTGACTCTTTTTAAATTTTTTGAGACTAATTTGATAGTTCACTGTATTGTTTTTCTTGATAAATGCTTCATGAGAGCTTGAAAAGGCTGGGTAATCTGTTAATGCACTGAATACTCCATAAATGTGAGCTAAGTCAATTTGGTTGATAGTTTTATATGTGCCTTCAGTATCTGAAATGATTTTTTTCTGTACTTATTCTATGATTTATTGAGGATGTATTAAAATAGCCAACTATAATTGTATTTTACTTCATCTTGCAGTCTTGTCAGTTGTTGCTTAATATATTTTGAAGCTTTCCTACTGGACATAAATGTTTTGGATTTTCTTGATTAATTGGCCCTTTATCGTTCTTAAATAACTTCCTTTATCCTTGATAATTTTCTCTTCTCTGAATTATATTTTGCCTGTTATTAGTATAGCTGTCCAGTGAGACTTGACATTTGAAATTACTCCTTGATCCATGGACTTCAGAATGGGTGTTGTGTCAGCAGGTGGGGAAACAGCATTTATCTCAGCTCCTGCCTCCATCAGGGCACATAGGTGACCAGGGGCATCGTCAGTCAGCAGGGATATTTTGAAGGGAATTTTTCTGTGAAGTACTTGTAAGTGGTCCAAATACTTATTAAAAGAAGCTTAACCAACCGTCTTATGATCCATTTATTCCACCTCTAGATATCTTCAGAAAAGTGGAATCACCATACCCCAAAGATACCTACAACAGCATGCTTGGATGCTGTACTACTCAAAATAGCAAAGCTATGACATCCATCTAGGTGCATATGATTAAATATTATTCAGCTACCAGAAAAAATGAATTCTGGAGCCAATGAAATGGTTCAGTAGGTACAGTCACTTGCCTCCAAGATAACGGCCGGAGTAGTTCATATCACTGAGAACACAGGGGAAGGAGAGGACTGACTCCTGCAAGGTGTTATCTGACCCCCATATGTGCACATGGCATGTTGATCGCCCCATCGTGCTTACAAATAAATGTAGTAGTAAAAAAATGAAATTCTTATGTATAGTTCACAATACCCAATTATTATTTAATGGTGATTTACAAGAGAGGAGCCTTGAAGTCTTTAAACAGAAGGAAATAATGAGAGGAAAATGCTCATTATGCATGCTGTTTTGTGTGTGCAAGTGTCATACTTTATCTCATTAACATGTACAATTATTACATGCTAATCAAAAACTGAAATTACAAAAAAAATCCACCCCATGTTGTTACAGGTGTGCTATCTTCCAGGCTTTGTTGTTCGTTTTACAGAGCACTGGCAAAGTAGATACAGTAAAAATTTTATGGATGCTAAGATTTTGGAATGGTAAATGGTGATAGACCTCAACTCCCAGTCACCGTCTACCTCAGCCCCTAATGGTAAAGCAGCCTGGCCTATGGTGCTTTGAAGCCTATCCTTTCTAGCTGTACGTCCCAGATGCCATCTTTGTCCAGTGTGACGATACTTTGTCTACACTGAATTTTTTTTTTTTTAGTGTAACACCTCCATCAATTACCTTATCTGTATCTTGTTGATAAGTTGTTGCAGCTGCTGCACCTGCTGCCCTGTCTTGCATGTTGATGGTTTGGAGGTGGCTTCTGTCCTTCAACCTCACGAGGCAGCCTCTGCTGGCTTTTAGTTCTTCTCTTGGACCTTCCTTCCCTTGCTTATCTTTCATAGAATTGGAGAGTTTGGACCTCGTTCTGAATGTTGGCTTGATTTTAAATCCATACCACTGAAACTTTTTCCATATCAGCATTAAATCAATTTCACATTCATATTATTATTATTATTATTATTATTATTATTATTATTTGGTCTTTTTGAGACAGGGTCTCCCTGTAGCTCTGGCTGTCCTGGAACGCACTCTGTAGACCAGGCTGGCCTCGGACTCACAGAGATCCGCGTGCCTCTGCCTCCCAAGTGCTAGGATTAAAGGCGTGCGCCACCACGCCCGGCATTTATTTATTCTTTCTGTATGTGTATGAATGTACTGTCTGCATGTAGGTTTGTGCACCCATGTGCAACTCGGAGGTCAGAAGAGGGTGTCGGATTCCCCTGGAACTGGAGTTCTCCTGGAATTGGAGTTTCAGATGGTTCTCGGCCGCCATGTGGGTGCTGGGGATAGAACTCAGGTCCTCTGTAAGAGCGGTCGGCGCTCTTAACCGCTAGGCCATCTCTCCAGCCCCATCACATTCATATTATTTTATACCCACTTGAATGGCACTTTTTAAAAACATTTTATTTATTTATTTATTTATTTTTATGTGTATGAATGTACTGTCTGCATGTAGGTTTGTGCACCCGTGTCATGCAATGCTGCGGTGGTCAGAAGAGGGCGTTGGATTCCCCTGGAACTGGAATTAAAGATGATTTTCAGCCGCCATGTGGGTGCTGGGGACTGAACCCGGGTCCTCTGCAAGAGCAGTCGGCCCTCTTAACTGCTAGGCCATCTCTCCAGCCCATGAATGGCACTTTTGTTTCAAGAGCTTTTCCTTTGTATTTACAGCTTAGCTGTTTGGCACAGGAGGCCAGGCTTTCAAGCTAGTTTAGCCTGATCATCTCAAACTTTTGATTCAAAGTGAGAGATGGCAACTCTTTCTTTAACGTGAACACTTAGAAGTCATTGTGCTGTTATTAATTAGTCTGATTCTAATATTGCTGTGTCTCAAGGCAAAGAGTGGGGTAAAGAGAAGGACCCAGATGGAAATGTTCAGTTGGTGGAGCAATCACTAAGTTTGACATCTCATATGAATGAAGTTTTTGATGTCCCAAAATGCTCCCCACATAAGCATCAAAGATGATGGACCACAGACAGATACAGTAATAATATTGTACCACAGCAGATAAAATAATAATAAAAAGTCTAAAACTGTGACAGTCATAGATACATGAAGGAAGCACATTTTTGGAGATCGATGATGCTGAAAGGCATGCTCTATTCACATTTTCCCCAAACCTTCAATTTATAAAAACTTGCTCTATCAGTGAAGCTCAATAAAGTAAAGCACAACAAAAAGCTCTGCCTTCACAATGTAGGTACCACATAAATATACTGCATTGTTTAGGGGATAAGACAAGGAAAAAAAACCTGTTCATCTTCAGTGTAGTTATAAGAATTATGGGCTTAATTACATCTCAGCGGCAGTGTAATATTTTTAACTGAAATTTTCTATCTGTGGCTGATTGAATCTGTGGGTGTGGAGCCCATGTGTATGGAAGGCTAACCATCCATTGTGAATTTCCCATGATCTATTTTAAGTGTCATTATAACATGTCACATACAGTGGAAGTCTCTGACAAGTGTATACTTCTGTTTTCTCCTTCTGTGGCTTTTATGTAATTGTATAAATACTACTTTTTTTTCTGTCGTGTTTTTTTTTAATTTTTATTTATTAATTTTTTTAATTTAATTTTTATTGATGCTTTGTGCATTTCGT
This sequence comes from Rhizomys pruinosus, assembly GCA_009823505.1. Taxonomy (NCBI): domain Eukaryota; kingdom Metazoa; phylum Chordata; class Mammalia; order Rodentia; family Spalacidae; genus Rhizomys; species Rhizomys pruinosus. Next base: position 657,901 of record VZQC01002728.1, read on the forward strand.
ACATCATTTTCCAATTCAGATCAGGCATATTTCCCTTTCCCTTCCCCCCCACCCCCACCCCATCCCAGATCATGTATTCTGCCGTAACTGTCTTGCATCTTTCTCTGTTTTTTTTTTTTTTTTTCTTTTCATTTTTTTAGCTATAAGTGATAATCCATGAGTACAGGCATCCTTCGTGCAAAACCAATCTGCAGGCTGTTGTGCCCAAACCGGGATAGCGTAGCCGTTAAAGGCTGAGGCTAAGAACCCGCAAAAAAAAAAATAAATACTACTTTTGAATGAATATGTTATATATACCAAAATATATTGGTGTTAACTTTATTTCAATAATTATCTTTTTAAAAATAATAATACTTTTATTGATGTTTTGTGTATTTCAGACATCATTTTTCAGTTCAATTTAGACATATTCCCCTTTCCCATCCCCCCACCCCACCGCAGTTCATGCATTCTGCCATACATGTCCTGCATCTTTCTCTCAGTCTTTTTAAAGTTTTTCTCTGCAAAGGTTTATTGTTTTGGGCAGAATTTAACTATATCAGTTCATTCTTCAACACAGTCCTTATGTTGTTGTGGTTCCCTCCCAATTGTATTGCTACAAAATATGCCTATATAAACATTATGTATGTACCAGAATTATGTCCTCCAGGAATAAACTGTATGTTAACTCCGATATATGTTTAGGAGTTCACATTTTTCCCTTTAATTTTATATTACTCTAAAATATGAATATATACCTTCCACCCATATACATTAATTACCATGTCTGAAAGTAAGTGGTAAGTTAATTCTGGGGCCCATTAAGAGATTCACATTATAACATCACAGTCTCAGCAGTTAAGAGCACTGGCTGCTCTTGCAGAAGACCTGGGTTCAGTTCCCAGTACCTACATGGCAGTTAACAATCATCCTTAACTCCAATTCCAAGCATTGCACAACATGGGTGCACATTTATATACATACACAGTCCCCCCCCCAAAAAAAATGGGGAATGGCTTCCCTCATTTGTGGATGCTAGTACTGAATCCCCCAATTGAAGGGCAAGCTGAGCAGCAATTGTCTTCTAAATAACCTTAGATCATAAGAAAAATCTCACCCACTTTCCTACCTAGCTGCCATTTCAGATGCGTATTTTCTGTGCAGATCTGTTTTGATCGGGTATCATTTCCTTCTGCCTGTAGGACTTTCTTGAAGCTATTTTATGATGCAGGCCTGCTGGCGATGGAGGCTTTCAGCTTTTGATGTCTTTTAGCTTTTTAATGTCTAAAAATAACTTTATTTCACCTTGAGTTTGAAAGATACTTTTGCTGGGTACAGAAGTCTACTTTGACAAGTCTTTTCAGCACTTGACAAACATTCCCTCAGTGTTTTCTAACTTATATTATTACTGACAGAACTCTTATGCTATCCTCATTTGGCTCTGTGTTCTTTAAGTCTGCACTCTTACAATGTCTCTCCCTCTGGTTTTGATTAATTTCAATATTATGTTTACTTCTTTTTCAAGTCTTTCTTTAATTGTGCTTGTAACTGTTGAAGCTTCTTGTAGATTACAGATCTACAAGAGCTACAGGATTATACAGTACTCGTAGATTTATAGTTCTCAGAAAGAACTTTCATGAATTGTTCCCTTTAAATATAAAAATGAAATAATCAGCCATTTCCCCAGTTATTATTTTTGAATTCTTATCCTCTTAAGGATTCTAATTACACATACAGGCGCCTCTTTGAAGTTTCCCTACAGATCACAAATGTTCTTTCCTGTTTATAATCTTTGTGTGGATGTATGTATCATGTATATGGATGATGTATGCATGTTTGATATGTGGTGTGTGTCTGTGTTGTGCCAGGTATGCAGATGGAGGTCAGAACATAACAGCATAATCTCTGCTGGTCCTTGCCTTCTCCTCGTTTGAGTCAGTGTGTCCTGTTGTCCACTGTGCTTACATCAGGTTAGCTAGTCCACGAGCCTCCAGGAAGTTTCCTGATCCACCTTCCAGCTCACATGGTAAAGATTCATAGTACTGCATCCAGCGTTGTGTAGGTCCAGGGTCCTTGTCCTTGAACGGCACACAATTCTCACGCTGATCCAGCTCCCGTACCTCACTTTATTGACTTTTGCTCCATATGTTGCATTTTGCATAATTTTATCACGTGTGCACATCTTCACCAATCTTTTCTTCATTTATGTCTAATCTCTAACTATCCCTATCAGGCATGCTTTCTTCTCTAATTGCAGAGCCTTCTTTAAATATATACTATAGTCATAGTCTTGAACATATAAGATATGATTTCAAGAACTGTTTAAAGGTCAATATCTGCTAAGAGTAATTTCTCTTTAAGTTCTTAGTTTTGATTAACTTCCTGTTTTCTTTATTACTTATTTTATTTGTTTTAATGACTACTGCACTTTGATTGAAGGCCAAATTTGTGAATTGTACCATATTGGGTACTGGTCAGGTTTTATACTTCTATAAATTATCTTGAATTCCTTATGTTCATGGACCAACCTTGGTTCTTACTATCTTTCTGCTCCTTCTTCCTCAATGGTCCCTGAACTGTGGGTGGGTGAGGCTTAATACAGGAGGTTCTATCCAAGGACACACACTCTGCAGCCTCTTACTCTCTAAAACTTGGCCAGTTGTGGCCTTCTGTGTGCATCACACTCTGTTGTATAAAGAAGCTTTGCTGGTGAGAGTTAAAGAATGCACTAGTTGTCTCTCTACCACATTCCACCATATCCCATGAGCCTTAGGTGTAGAGGTTCCACTGTAGATACATCACCTAGCACTGGGCATCTTTTAGTTGTATATTCTCTTTGTGTGACCAGTTGTGGAACTCTGGAATAGCCTTCATCTGTTGCAAAAAGAAGCTTCTTTGATGAGTGGGGTATGGTATACTTGTATATAAGGGATTGGTGCTGGAAGCTCGCACATGTGAACTTGTGTCCAACAGAAGACCAATGTCAACCCAATCACACAGGGCCCTAGAGCAGAGTGAGGGAAATGGGCAGGGGGCTGCCCATAGCCTGGGAACTATTGGAGGCTGATTACTACTGGGTGAGGGAAAGTCAACCTTACTTCTGATCTCTAGGTAGGCTGACTAGGCTCCAGTGGATGACCTTGCACTAAAGGACGTCTGGGTACAAATGCTTAACTGGATAGGTCTTAACATGTATGGCAGGATGCACCAGGTCCAGAGGTGTGTGTGTGTGTGTGTGTGTGTGTGTGTGTGTATGTGGCCATGGATGGGGAGGGGGGGTTCTAAATTTGATTAAGAACTGTTGTATGAAATGTACAAAATCTCAATAACAAATTTAAAAAGTACATCTTGAATTTTTTCTAAGATTTGGTTATTAGGAAACCATTGGGCTTCTTGCTTTTATGACTTATTGGCTATTTCTCAAGTTGAATTCAGTCTAAGGATAATTACTCTGCACTCATGACGCTAAGCATAGGAAGCACAAGCTTTTCTAGCCTGCGTGGTGAGAAGGGGGCTTTCCCCAGCCCTGTGTAAACTACGAACATGGTTGCTTCTAAGGCTTTTTGTTGGTTTCGTTTTGCCTCATCAGGTGTTTTCCATACAAGCATTACTTGGGCAGCACTCTCCTGAGTGTTCCAGGGGACCTTCTGAGTGTGACTATGTTCTTTCTCTACACAGCTGTCACCTCTCCAGTCCTCAGTCCTAAGAGTTCAGCTGTCTTGGTCTAACAAGCTCTCTAATCCATATGTGTTGAAACCCTTGACTTGTGTATTTCTCCTCTTCCCTACATCACTGTGGTCTAAAAACTCTTATCAAGATAGCATTCTAGGGACTCATACTCTGCACACACTTTTTTTCTGTGCTTTGGCAATATGTGGCCTTTTGTGTTCACTGCATCTGTTGCATGGGGGAGCTTCATTGTTGAGAGATGAGAGATGTGTTAGTATTCTCTCTATCCCTTGTTCCACAGTGTTGTGTGATCCATAGGTGTAGAGGTTCCATGGCAGATAGGTCACGCAGGGCTCTCTGTGTGTGACCAGTTATGGAACTTTGTGTAAGTCTCTGTGTGTTGCAAAAGAAGCTTCTTTGATGAGAGGTGACTAGCATACTTGTCTGTAAATGTAAGGATCCATATTTAGCATATCATAAGAAATTATGCTTGTCTAGGGATGTGACAGCATTATGGTTTTCTCTAAGATCTATAACCTCTCCAGCCATGTGTATTTGGCTGTTTCTAAAACCATAGGAATCCTATGTTAAACTTCACCCACCCAGGGCTCAGGGACCATTGTAGAAGAGGGGGTAGAAAGATTTTAAGACCCGGGAGAGAAGGTCTATCACCGTATGGAAGCAGTCTTACAGGCTTCTGGGACCCTGGTCATATGGACCTACAGCAGTGGTGTCAGCATGCACACGACCCATGCAAACTCAAGCAGAGAAAAACTCGGCATGGGCGGGAGGCTACACCTCAGCCAAAGAACTGTTGGAAGCTGACTAGTGCTGGGTGAGGGAGAGGTGATCCTTAAGGGAGAGACTCTAGATAGGCTGATTAGACCCCAGTAGATGCACCTAGGGATGTTTGTATACTAACGATTCAATAGGCCTTCACATATATGACAGAGTGCACAGAATCTGGTGGGAGGGTACCCAGGTGGTGGAGGGGACATAAAAATGATTGAGATGTTTTGTATGGAATGCAAAAAAATTCAATAGAAATAAACATAAAAAAGAAAAAAATAAGATTAATTTTCTAGGAGTGCAAAGAAAATAAAGAACATGTTAGCTCATTTTCAGCACTCATTTTGTTTCCTCTCTTGAAAGATTCCATGGCCTGTTGTCTAGTATTTTGAAATTTATTGCTTCATATATTTTGTCTAATCTATTTGATTATTTCAGGCAGGGGCATGAATCCAATTTCAGTTCTCTACTCTGGTTAAATATGGGAGTTATCTTTGATATCTTATTTAATTTACAACAGTCTCTTTGTTTATTTTTCTGTAAGGTACAAAGTCTCAGTAAATTGTCCAGGCTATCCCAAAATTTCTGGGCTCTAGCCATTCTTCTGCTTTGTTCTGATTACCTACTAGTACAGTGCATGCCCCTGCGCTCCGGTGAACATGTCATGAATAGGATAAGATAGATGGTCAGTTACTAAATAAATATAAAATATGATTGATGTTACATAGTACAATGATGAAACTACATAAAGAAGATAAATGGAAAAAAGAATGGTTTCTAGATTATACTAGATGATCACAGATGGCTTTTTTGGATGAGGTGAATTTGAACAGGACTTGGAGTGAGGGGATGAGGAAGTTGTGATTGCAGGTAGAGGATGAGGTTGTGGGGAGAGAAGAGAGAGAAGAGAGCAAGTGGGAGTCTCAGGTTTGTGTGGCTACAGCAGAGCGAGGGTATGGAAACATTGGAGAGGAGGCCAGAATGTTGGCAGGAAGCTGGAGCATGCAGGCTGTTGTGGTCACTGTAATGCATGTGGCTTTTATTCAGAGTGACGTGGAAATGAAGAAAGAGTTCTGGACAAGATATGACTTGTTTTAAACATATATTCTTGCAGCTACCTTAAAAATGGCTGTGAAGGGTGGCTGGAGAGATGGCTTAATCATTAAGAGCACTGGCTGCTCTTGCAGAAGACATGGGTTCAGTTCCCAGCAGCAACATGCTGGCTAACAACCTTATAACTCCAGTTCCTGGGGTTCTGGCACCCTTGTCTGGCCTTCTTAGGTATTGTATGACAAGGGTAACCTTATATAAGTGCAGCAAAACACTTAAACACATCAAATAAAAAAGAATGGCTATGGAAGTAAGTGGTGGAGAGCAAGCAGGAAAGCCATTTAAGAGAATACTGTGATGGTCCAGGGAAGAGGGCGATGGGTTGGACTCTGTCAGGCAGAAATATGGGTTATATGTTTGGATTTTTGTTGCTGTTTTTTTTTTTTTTCTTTTAGCCTGAATATCTATGGAAAATATACCTTTTGAGATAAGAGGGAATATTGTAGTCCTGCATATTTGAGGTATATGATCAGAAATTTGGTTTGAATATGCTCTTTTTTTTTTTTTTTTTTTTTGGTCTTTTTGAGACAGGGTCTCCCTGTAGCCCCAGCTGTCCTGGAACTCACTCTGTAGACCAGGCTGGTCTTGAACTCACAAAGATCCGCCTACCTCTGCCTCCCAAGTGCTAGGATTAAAGGCGTGTGCCACCATGCCTGACTGAATGTGCTCATTTTGAGATACCTATTGGGCTGTCAAGTGACATCTTGCATAAATGTGTAGCTATGTGATTCAGAAGTTCAGATAAGGGTGATGGTGTTGGTGGCCTGAATCTGGGATCCATCTGCACATTTTGACATGAGACTGAATGTGATCACTGGGGCATATTAATAAAAATGGGAAGACGTTCAAACACCGATCACTGAGACATGTAGGTGTAAAGCTGCACAAAAGGGGGGAAACTCAAAAGGAGTCTGAGAAGGAGTGCTCTGCAGGGGAGGGTCAGGAAGAGCAGAGTTCTGGAATGTGACTATACAAAGAACATAACAGGAAGGCAGCAAGAAGTCACCGAGGTCAGTGCCACAGTCCCGAAGGCATAATGACTTCATCCAGTGGGCTCAGCATTAGTTAAACGCGTCGCCAAATCCAGGAATATATGACTTTAAAAAAATAATTAGGAGGAATTAATTCTTTTTAAGTCTTAATTCTTTTAAGTCTTAATTTCAAACTTTCATTATTTATTTTATTATTTTTTCTATATATGTTATTTTGTATATTGGAACCTTGTTTTTAAAATTGCTAATGGAAAAGGCAAAATAGCCTTACAAAAGCCCACATGAAAAGCTAATGTGTATCATTTGAGAAGAATCTGAAGGGCATAAACATTCCTAGAAACACATTTTCATTGGTTAATCAGAATGAAACGTCTCCCAACCCAAGGAGAACCTATGAAACTCAAGATTTGTGGTTATAGATACATGAGAGGATGTTCTTGCTCTGTAACCCCCTTTGATGTTCTCAGAGCCTATGGTGAGGTTGTCTGAGCCTGCACAGGTGCTGGGATTGGGGAGCAGGACAGATGTATCATTAGGTTCTAGGTCACAGTCTTTTGGCTTCAATTTACCACTGTGTGACTTTGCATTGGCCAGAAGGTTTTCTTTCCTTCCTGAGAATTACTCTTCTCATCTATTCATTGGATTAATAATCACCTGCTGCTAAGAGTCTTGGGAAGATTAACTGAGCTGACATACAGGAAGTGGCCAGTCACAGAGTCCAATATATAGTAAGCAGTCTTAAAAGAGAGCTCTTTTCATTGGCAATTACCTAATGTCTTGTGGGGACAGTTTTTCTTTAGACCTAATTAAGAAAGCACCCAGATATAAGGAACAAAGTGTATATATTAGTTTTTTATACTTTCTTTTATTTCATTTTTTTTAACAATAAGTAATAAGTTGTGAGTACAAGCATCCTTCATGTAAAACCAATTTGCAAGCAGTTGTGCCCAAACCCACACAGTCCAAGGCTCCCACCATCCAGCTGGAGGGGCTTGTATGTACAATCAAGTTGATCAAATAAGTGTCCAGTCTATATTGCTGTAGTTTCACCATTCACCACAATCGCAGCCCTTACATTCTATCATGCCCCCTCTTCCACAGATTGTTCCCTAGGCTTAGAAAAGGGTCACAGGTGCACAAGAAGCAAAACAGTCTACTTTCTCTGGAGCTGTTGTCTTGGACTCTGGTCAATTCTGGCTGTTTCCTTTCAGGAATAACCTTTCAATCCTACTAATGAAGCATAAGCAATTAGATATATAGGTATTTAAACATTACTAATTATTATGGTAGGTTTCTTTGGTATAGACACAGATGTTTGGATGGTATGCTAATCCATGAATTACATTTTTTTCTGTAGAAGATGACAAGGTCTTACTGTGGCTTATAACATCTCCTAACCACTAGAGGATGTAAGCTTGTGGCATCAGCCATGAGTTATTCCTCCAAGGAGAGAGCTAATAGCCAATTAGATTTGGGATATACAGACATATGGCTGCCACTGCTGCACAGTATTTCCAGGCAGGTGAGGTATAGCTGATGCTGATGGAGGAGTCTTGCTAGACTCAAGGAGACCAGTATTTGCTTTGTTGATTTAGTGACCTTTGGTAACACTCTCTGGTATTCCAGAGACCAACTGTACACTTGCACATGTGGTCTCAATACATCTTTCCCATGCTTACATCAGGTCTTCGACAGCAGGGCCTTACCACCTCTCTTCTTGCAGGTATCCCAGTTTACAGGCAAGAAGCCTTTACCTTTTGAGGGGGGCTTGGATTCCCTGGCCAACATTTTCTTGGTAGAATAATCCATTGCTGATATCATACCTCTCCTGTATTAATATATTTTGCTTAAATGCATAGCTTAAAGAGACTTTATTATTATATTTGGTTCTGAATAGAGGATAATCCTTTTCACAGTTCCTATGTCTATTAGTCAATTAAAGAAAGCAGTTTTACTGGTTTTATAAGAGATTACCTCTCTAACAGTCGGCTCTAATTTACAGTTAGAGAATGACTTCATTACCATCATATTTTTCTTTGTTCTATGAAAAGGAGGTAAGATAGTCTCTCGCCGGGCGTGGTGGCACACGCGTTTAATCCTAGCACTTGGGAAGCAGAGGCAGGTGGATTTCTGTGAGTTCAAGGCCTGCCTGGTCTACAAAGTGAGCTCCAGGCCAGCTGGGACTAAAGGGAGACCCTGTCTCAAAAAGACAAAAAAAAAATAAAAAGTCTCTCATATTAAAACTTTGTGGCACCTGGAAGGTAAGGTTCATTAGGACTCATTATAAACAGTTGCTACAAATAGGATCCACAGAGGGGTTTGATGCCTGTAGCAGTCTGAGGCTTTTCTTCCTTTTAATGTTTAGATGGGCCAACTTCTCTGCTGGTATTTCTTGGTACATCTTGCAGAATGCAAAGCTGTATCTTTTCTTTGTCAGCCATTAAGTTGGTGACGTTTTGACCTGTGGGAACATACAAATCTTTTCCCATAGTTAGTTTTAAGATTTAAATTGAAAAGTTTTTTTTTATAAAAAGATTTAATATATAACTGTATCCCCCTTTTTTATTTTAGGTTTTTATTTTTTGACCCATGAGTCTCAAAAAGGCAGTCATAGTACACATACCTATAGGCAGGAATCAAGGTGTAAATTTCATTAAATTTACCCCAGCTGTTTTGGGTGACTGTATGTTGTTAATTTGGGAAGCAAACTTAATTCCTTAAGTTAAATTATCCTACAGGTAAAAGAGAATGTTACAAGATGATACTGTATAACACAAAAATTATAGAGAACATTTGTATATGTTAATCCCAAAGTTATTGTTATCCAGATTTTAAGTAAAACAAATGTGGACAACAACATTTTATATTTCCAATTAACTTAGATGTATTACCATTTTTGTTAAAAACCTTTAAACCAATATTGTTTATTTTATTTATTTTTTTTTCCTTTTTTTTATTTATATTTTTTTAACAAATCTAGACCTGTGTTCCCACCCATTCCCCCACCCCGCAAGAGCTCATGCATTCTGCCAAACATGCTTTTCATCTCTTTCTAAACCAATGTTGTTTAATATAGACATTTTTACTTTTACTAAGTCCTAAAATACCATGTAATTTGTAGATAGAGTTTGGGCAAAATTGGATACTTGTTGAACTCACATCAATTAAATATACATTAATCGAATATAGACCCATGTCTCTCTCCCAACCCTCCCACCCCTCCAGATTCACCATTTCAGTCAGTTTTCTGATGCAGTCTTTCTGTTGTTGTTCTTTCAATATGCATCCCTCTCCACAAGAAATATTTACAACTGGGTTATTGACGCTAGCATCCACAGATGAGGGATACCATTCGTCGTTTGTTTTTCTGGGACTGTGTTACTTCACTTAACATAATGTCTTCTAGCTCCATCCATTTACCTGCAAAGTTCATGATGTTGTCTTTCTTTACTGCTGCATAGAATTCCATTGTGTACATGTACCACATTTTCTCTATCCACTCGTCAGTTGAGGGGCATTTGGGTTGGTTCCAGTTTTTTGCTATTGTGAACAGAGCTGCAATAAATATAGCTGTGCATGTATTTCTGCAGTAAGATGAGTCTTGTGGGTATATACCCAGGAGTGGTATGACTGGGTCAAATGGCAGGCTCATTTTGAGTCTTCTAAGGGTTCTCCACACTGCTTTCCATAGTGGCTGTACAAGTTTACATTCCCACCAGCAATGGATGAGTGTTCCCCTTTCCCCACAACCTCTCCAGCACTTGGTATCATTCATGTTCCTGATCCTAGCCAGTCTTATTGGAGTAAGGTGATATCTCAGAGTGGTTTTAATTTGCATTTCCTTAATTATCAGAGATGTTGAACACTTCTTAAGATGTTTCTCGGCCATCTCTAACTCCTCCTCTGTGAAGTCTCTATTCAGATCTTTGCTCCATCTTTTGAATGATTCATTTGTTTTCTTTCTTCTTTGTTTTTTGAGTAGCTTGTATACTCTGGAAATTAATGCTTTGTCAGATGTATCTGCTGTGAAGGTTTCCTCCCACTCTGTGGGTCTTCTCCTCACTTCCTTTATTGCTTCCTTTGATGTACAGAAGCTTTTGAGTTTAATGAGGTCCCATTTGTCAATTGTCGATCTTATTTCTTGTGCAGCTGCTGTCTGATTTAGGAAGTCTTTTCCTACACCTATGTCTTGTAGTCTGCTGCCAAGCTTCTCTTCTATCACCTCCAGAGTTTGGGGTTTCACGTTGAGGTCTTTGGTCCATCTGGAGTTGACCTTTGTACAAGGTGAGAGGTAGGGGTTTAATTTCATTCTTCTACAAGTGGTGATCCAGTTTTGCCAGCACCACTTGCTGAAGATGCTGTCTTTCTTCCATTGTGTCTTCTTGGCCCCCTTGTCAAATATGAGGTGGCTGAAATTGTATGAGCTCAGGTTTGGATCTTCAGTTTTATTCCATTGGTCAACTGGTCTGTTTTTGTGCCAGTACCAGGCTGTCTTTATGACTATAGCCCTATAGTATAGTTTGATGTCTGGTATAGCGATCCCCCCTGTATTGCTCTTTTCACTCAGGGTTGCTTTGGCTATTCGGGGTCTTTTGTTTTTCCAAATGAAATTGAGGATTTTTTTTTCCAGGCCTGTGAAGAAACTCTTGGGGATTCTGATTGGGATCGCATTAAATCTGTACACTAGTTTGGGTAGGATGGACATTTTTACTATATTTATTTTCCCAATCCATGAGCATGGGAGGTTTGTCCATCTTCTGATGTCTTCCTCAATTTCCTTTTTCAGGGGTTTAAAATTTTTGTTGTAGAGATCCTTGGTGTCTTTGGTTAGGTTTGTTCCTAGGTATTTTATAGTTTTTGAGGCTATTGTGAGTGGGAAGGTCTCTTTGAAGTCTCTCTCCAGTTGCTTGTTCTTGGTGTAAAGAAAGGCCATTGATTTTTTTTTAATTTTCATTTATTTATTTTTGTATGTGTATGAATGTACTGTCTGCATGCAGGTCTGTGCACCCGTGTCGTGCAATGCCGCGGAGGTCAGAAGAGGGTCTCGGATTCCCCTGGAACTGGAGTTCTCCTGGAATTGGAGTTACAGACGGTTCTTAGCCGCCATGTGGGTGCTGGGGATCGAACCCGGGTCCTCTGCAAGAGCGTCGGTGCTCTTAACCGCTAGGCTATCTCTCCAGCCCCTTCAGTGCATTTATATGTTTGATGATATTTATTGATTTTCGTATGTTGAACCATCCCTGCATTTCTGGTATGAATCCAACTTGGTCATGGTGGACAATCTTCTTGATGTGGGTCTGTATGCAATTTGTAAGTATTTTATTTAGAATTTTTGCATCTGTGTTCATTAAGGAAATGGGTCTATAGTTCTCCTTTTTGGTTGCATCTTTGCCTGGTTTTGGCAATAGCGTGATGCTGGCTTCATAGAAGGAATATGGGAGAACTCCCTCTGTTTGTATCCTTCTA
>VZQC01002728.1:674905-895723 GCA_009823505.1 Rhizomys pruinosus
TTTGGAACTTTGGGCTAGAAAAGCTGTTGACTACTGTAAGCAGAGCTTAAGGGGCCATTCTAGTAGAAGCCTGGAAGAAAGCATTGCTCCAAAAAATGTAGTTCCAGAGGAGAATAAAGACTTAGGCAGCAACTGGGATATTTTGATGGAGAGTCTGGAGGCAGTTTTCCCACAGCCCAAATGCTTGCCTGATGCTAGAGTTGAAAAGCAGTGGACTGCCGGGCGTGGTAGCGCATGCCTTTAATCCTAGCACTTGGGAGGCAGAGATAGGTGGATCTTTGTGAATTCAAGGCCAGCCTGGTCTACAGAGTGAGTTCCCAGGACACTGGGGCTACAGGGAGACCCTGTCTCGAAAAGACCAAAAAAAAAAAAAAAAAAAAAACCCAGAAATAAAAGCAGTGGACTGATGTCTTGCTGGAGGAATTCAAGACAGCCTGTAGTGAGAAATGGTGGCGTGGCTTTTAATGGTGAATATTATACAAATCTACAGTGAAAAAGAGCAAATGGGGCAGAAGGAAATTCAGAATGTACAGTTGGATTGAAAAAGTACACTAGAAATTAAAGGTGGGCCAAGGCAGGTGAAGGAGAGGCTCCTTTCATAAGGAGACTAAAGTGATTAAGGAGAAGCCTGGATATTTACAAGTAAACAAAAGAATCAGTACCTTCAGAGCAAGACCACACCCAGCTAATCCTCCAACAAGTCCTGGGCAGAGAAAAATTGCAAATGTGGTTAAGGTAGGAGAGAGTCCATCCCGAACTTGCAGCCAGATTCGGCAATTTCATTCACATGGTGCTGGCTTTAGAGGCATGAAGTTTGCAAGAGTGAAGGGGTCATCAGTTCTTCCTCCATGGTTTCAGAGAGCCACAGAGGCCAGGCAGAGTGCAGCAGGGGCGTCCCTGAATAAAGAAGGCCCTGATAGGCCATTGTGTGAAGCTGTGAATTGGCAGCGGAGACCCCAAGAAGACATTCGAGATGCCAGATCTGTGAGATATTTGCCAAGGAGAGCTGTATACAGGGAGTGGTACTGGCCTAAAAAAGAGATGTATGTTGCAAGCAAAGCTGGAAGAGCTGAGCCATCTCAGCCCTTTGGAAGTCAAGTCCCAGAAGTTGCACACAGAGCTACTGGACTTGGTTTTTGCCCTGCTGGTTTTCGGTCTTGTTTTGGTCCAGTATTTACTCACTATGCCTCTATTCTTCCCTTTTGGAATGGGAATGTGTATTCAGTTCCACTGTACGTTGGGAGTTTGTAATTTGCCTTTTAATTTTACAGGAGCTTACAGTTTAGGAGATTGGCCTGAGTCTCAGAAGAGACTTTGGACTGTAGACTTTTGAATGGCATTGAAACTGGTAAAGACTATGGGGACTTTTGAGGTTGGACTAAATGCATTTTGCATTTTATATGGTCAGGAGCCTGTGGGGGCCAGGGAGTGGAATGTGGTGGTTTGAATGAGTGTCCCCCATAGGCTTCAAGTATTCAGACATTTGTCTCCAGTTGGTGGCACTGTTTTTGGAGGTCTTAGAAGGTGTGGCTGTGCTAAAGGAAGTATGTCACTGGGGGCAGGCTTAGTGAGTTTAACAAGCCTCGTGGCCTCCAGTCACCCTCTCTCTGCTTCCTGTGCTCTTTGCGAGATGTGACCCTTTGCTTGCTGCTCCAGCTCCAGCCGCCATGCCTCCCGCCACAATGGACTCTAATTCCCTGGAACCGTCAATTGTAAGCTCAAATAAACTCTTCCTTTTATAAGTTCCTTTGGTCATGGTGTTTTATCACAGCAACAGAAAAGTGACTAATACAGAAATGAATGGACAAGTTCAAAAGGCAAGGGCCTGTTAGTCAGTGTTCATTGCTGTGGCAAAATACCTGCTACAAACAGATTAAGGGAGGAAAGATATATTTGGGTTCCTGGTTTTAGAAGTTTCACATTCATGTCCATTGGTCCCATGGGAGTGCCTTATAATATCCAGAAGCAGAGACAGCAAGCAAGAAGAAAGATCCCAAGACAAAGCATACCCTTTAAAGTCAATGTCTTGCTTCCTCTCAGTAGACTCCATCTTCTAATTCAGCTATGAATCCATCAGTGAGTTAATTCATGATAAATCTCAGAATCAAATCCCCTGCCAATCACACATGAGCCTTCAGAGATATTTTATATCCAAACCATGACAGGGGCTGTGTAAAGTAGGTTTATTATTAGTTGCAAATAATCCTGGTTATTTAAGGTCCTGGCTGTTTTGTGTGTGACTCTTCAATGGCCTGAGTTGTGTCCCTTCCATGAAGACTTGTGGCAGAAAACTGGTACCCTCTTCACCCTCACAGGAGTGGAATCAACCATATTTTTCCTGCAATAAAGTTGCCATCACTAAATCCTCTTTCCCATAATCCTGACTCATCTGTATTTTCATGTGCTGTTGAGTGAGACTTTTTGGAGACAAAAAATCGATTCTCAGTCATTTTGCTTGGATGAAAGGCCTCTGGGTCAGGTACTTTTATGGAATTTCATATTGTAAAATCTAAGTGCCTCAAAGGAAAATTTTACTTGAACAAAATGGTTTGGTTTAATATGAAATGACATTTTGTCTTTACCCAACATTGTCTTCAGGAAGAAGGGCTCTGTTAGTCTGTGTTTTGTTTTCTCCTCAGCTCACACCACAGAGCTCTGGATGGGTTGTTGTTATGATTTGGATGTGGTTTGTCCTCTCCAAAATTCACATGGAAATTTGGGCTCCAATGCAACGGTGCTGTAAAGAGATAGATTGGGCCCTTCCAGGTAAATAGCTTGTTGAGAAGGTTGCATGAGTTACTTTTGAGTTGCTGTGATAAAATACCATGACCGAGGCAATGTAAGTGGCCTATAGAACTTTTTTCTATAGAAGAGTTTAGGGTTCCAGAGCAGTAACAGTCCATCATGGTGGGGGGGCCTGACGGCAGGAGCGGGAAGTTGAAAGATCACATCTTCAAACCGCAGACATGAAACAGAGAACAAACTACAAGTGGGGCAAGGTTATGACCTCTTAAAGCCTGCCCATCGTGACATTTTCTCCAGCAAGGCAAGATCTCCTAAAGAGTCCATGACTTCACAAACAGCTCCACCAAGTGGGAACAGGGTGTTCAGATACCTCAGCCTAATGAGGACATTTCTCATTCAAACCACCATAGGAAGATTAATAGCTTTGTTACAGGAATGATTTCTGACTCTAAGAGAACCAACTTAGTTGTTACTGACGTGAGGTGTTACAAAGCAAGGCTCCCCTCCCCCACCACATTTTGCCTCTTTCACACAGACATGTCCACTTGCACTTGGACTTTCCACTGTGAATGAAGCAGTGTGAGACCCTTGTTGGAGGCTGAGCACATGCTGTCAACATGCTTTGGGACTTCCCAGCCTGCAGAGCTATGAGACAAAACATACCTCTATTCTTTAACTCACCCGGTGTCAGTTATTCTGTTACAAGCAACAGAGATTGAACTAAGGCAGATGTGTACCGCATATGAGAAGCAGGTTCAGCTAGAAGCTCTGTGGGCTGGGAGATGTGGTGACAACTAGGGCATGTAATTACCAGATCTTTAATGACTAGGCAGCAGCTTACAAGTGTCAGGTTACTTGAGGAAGGGCATGTGTAGATTCTGTATAAACTGCTGTTACAATTTTTTGACTGTTGAAAATTATATTAAAAATTTTAATTTGTATTTTATGTGTATGAGTGTCTTGCCTGGATGCATGTAAGTGTACCCTGTGCATGTAGTGCTCATGGAAGCCAAAAGCGGGCACCGGATCCCCTGGAACTGGAGTTATGGAGATTATTAGCTGCCATGTGTGGACCCGAACCTGGGTCCTTGGTAAGAACCTGAGCCATTTCTCTAGCTCACAAGGTCTTTTGACTTTTATTTAGAGAAAACTGAGGAGCCTGGGGACACTCTGAGCTGAGCTGTAATATGATTTCAATTTTATTTAGAAGGATCACCCTGTCACTGGTATTGAAAATAGACCAGGAGATTTGGGGGGGGGCAGAGAAAGGGGAAAAATTAAAAGGTTAAATGTTCATTAGAGATGATGGTGGCTTGAACTAGGTTGACACAGGAAAACGCTGTGAGAGGTATTCAGGTTCTAGAATTTTATAGATGGCACTCACGGGAATTATTGATAATTGACCAGACAGATGTACAGGAAGGGCAAGGTCCAAGAGCAGGTTGAACACCAGTATTTAAAGTGAAGGAAAGGAGATGGAGGATTTACAGTATGTGTGGGGTGTGGGGCATTTTATGTAGATAAATAATGTATGATCAAATTTGGATTTGATCATACTTAGTGCCTATGCTCACTGTTTTATAAATTATTTTATTTAATATTTTCTTTAATTTTAATTTTATAATTTATACACATTTTAAAGCATAGTCATCATTAAAAAAAATCTGCTCAATCTGACAGATGTAATTTTGGAGTTTTGGTACATAATGTTGTGAAACTCTCTTTACCAACATAATAACAAACGTTAATATTACCCAGAAAAGATTCCCCAGGCCCCATGTAATCAACTTTTCCTACCACCTAATCTCCAAAGAACTTCTGACCTGCTTTCTGTCACTACCGATTACTTTGCAGCTTCTAAAATGTTCTATCAGTTTCTAGGAGAGAGGCTCACTCTTAGTGTGTGGCTGGTCGGTCTTCCATGTTTCAGTGGACAGCACCACACTCATATGGGCAGTGCTAACTGGACCTAATGGTGATTCTTCTTAGACCTAAAGTTGGGAGAGGTAAATGGGGGTGGCTAAGTATGGTTATATTTCATTGTATAGGTGTAGGAAATTCTCAAGAAAAAATAGAAAGTTTTATCAGTGGAACGGTATTTTGGCTTTATTCTTATTTCACTCGGTATAACTGTTTAGAGATTATTTTATATTGTTCTATATGCTAATGATTATATAATGTAAGGCAGGGTTGGGTTTGATTTTTGTGTTATATTTATGTATGATAATTTAATTGTTCCAGCATAAATTATTAAAGATAGGCCTTCAGTTGGTATATTTGTTCTGTCTTGTGTTTTAACTTTGAACTAATGACCCCCACTCTTTTTTTTTTTTGAGATGAGATCTCCTTGTAGCCCTAGCTGGCCTGGAACTCACTGGTTGGCCTTCATCTCACAGAGGCCCACCTGCCTCTGCCTCCTGAATGCTGGGATTAAAGGTGTGCACCACCATGGCATGATACACATTCTTTTTTTTTTTTTGAGACAGTGTCTCCCTGTAGCCCCAGCTGTCCTGGAACTCACTCTGTAGACCAGGCTGGCCTTGAGCTCACAAAGATCTGCATGCCTCTGCCTCCCAAGTGCTAGGATTAAAGGCATGTGCCACCATGCCCGGCTGATACACACTCTTAATAACTGTGATTTAGTTAGTCTTGAAAGTAAGTGGGGTAATCTCAGTACCTTCTCATTTTCTGGAAACTTGATTTTGACCTTTCTCTGTCCTTCATGTTTTCATATGGCCACAGAATTTTAGAGGAATCCAGGTGGTGCATGATACCACCTCTAGTTTTGGCTTGGCATTTTCATAAACATTAGAATTATTTCTAGATAAGAGTCTGCTAGGATTTTAATTTCAATCTTGTTGAAACTAAAGATATTTTCAGAGAGAGTTGACTTCTTAGCAATACTTATCTGTGAGAAAAATATCTTTCCATTTATTAAAGCCCTCAATTATTTTAGCAACATTTTGTAGTATGAAGTGCATGTCTTCTTGTTAAGTTCATTTCTAAGCAGTTAGTATTTTTTATATCCTTATAAATGCTATTGCTATTAAACTCAAATTCGCAGTTGTGTGTTGCTAGCTTGTAGGAATACAATCCTGACCAACTTTGCTAAATTCAAATATTATTGTGGTTTTATTTTTTGTAAGTTTTTTTCAGATTTTATGTGTAGAATAACATGCCATCCATAGTACACTTTCTCTCCAATCTGTCTCTATTCTTCCTTAATTTCCCTTTTGCTCTTTTACACTGGCTTTAGACTCCAGTATAAACAAGTATAGAAGTAATAGAAGTTTGCTAGATCTTGTCCCATCTTGGAAGCTAAGGAGAACCAGGACTAGGTAGTATTTGAGTGATAAAGAAAACATTCAATAGCCTGTTACTATTACTTAGCATATAGATATATTTTTTTCATTAGATTGAACAAGTTTTATTTTACTCTTAATTTTCTCTGAGTTTTAAAAGATATTTTATTTATTTTTAAATTATTTTATGTGTATGCATGTTAATGTTTGCATGTATGTAAATGCACCCATATCATGAAATGCCCATGGAGGTCAGAAGAGGGCATTGGATCCCCTAGAACTGGAATTATAGATAGTTGTTAACGTCCATATGGGTCCTGGGACTGATCTTGGATTCTCTTCAAGAGGAGCGAGTGCTTTTAGCTGCTGAGCGTTTCTCCAGCCCCTTCTCTGAGTTTTTACAACACATAATTGGATTTAGTTGAGTTCTTTATATAGATCTATTGAGAGAATCACATGGTTTTCCATTTTTATTTTATTAGAAAGAAGAAATAAGTTGATTCATTTGATCAGTGAATTAATAAACCACTTGATCATGTCCTTTTTCAATTATTAGATTCAAAATTAATAAACTAATTTTAGCTAACATTAGCTAAGATACATAAAGAAGTTTTATATCTTTGTGCATGAAGGATATTAGCCTGGAGTTTTGTTACCTTACAAATATTTCTCAGTCTGTTTTATTAGTGTAATGCTGGCTTTGTGGCATGACCTAGATGTGTTCCTTCCTCTTTAATATTCTGAAAAAGTTTGTGTATGATTGCTTTAAGTGAATGTAGAGTTTACCAATGAAGTTATCTGGGCTACCGATGAAGTTATCAAGCTACTTTCCTTATTGGTGTGATGAAATACTTGATAGAAGCAGCCTAAGAAGGGAGTGTTTGTTGCTCTCATGGTTTTAGTCCATCACGGCAGAGAAGGCCTGGTGGTGTCAAGGCCGCAGCGATGTGTTTGGTGGATTAGGAACCAGAAAACTCTGAATCAGGACTGGAGGCAAGCACAACTTTGCAAGGCCCACCTCCAGAGGACTGTCTTCCAGCTAAGCTCCAGTTACAGACTTTATAATTTATATGATTGGGTACTTGATGCATTTTTTTGTTTAAATACCCCTCCCTCACCCTTGGGATACATACAGTTCCTTTAGAATATTTTGGTTCTTGCTTTGATAGGTAGATCTCTTTAATCTAATTTGACTCATCACTAAGGATTGCTATACTTGCTTTTAAATTATTAATTATTAATTTAATTTTATTTTTTAATTGACATTTTGCATATTTCATACATCATTTCTCAGTTCAATTTAGACACATTCCCCTTTCCATGTCCCCCACCCCACACCTGTTCCTGCATTCTGCCATACATGTCTTGCATTTTTCTGTCAGTTTTTTGCCACATTTCCCCCTTTCATTGTATATTACTTCAAAATATGCTCCACCCATATACCAATATTACGAAATCTGATCACAGGTGGTGGGTTAATTCTCAAGTCCATTAAGGGATTCACCTTTTAACTATATTGCTGCTTTCATATAAAAAAGAAATATAACAAAGATGATACTCAGTTTGCCTTGCAAGTAGGGATTTTTGTGCTAGCATCTGCAAATGAGGGATACCATACATCATTTGTTTGTCTGGGACTATGGTACTTCACTTAGCATAATGTCTTTTAGTTCCATCTATTTATCTGTAAAGTTCATGATGTCATCTTTCTTTACTGCTGCATAGAACTCCATTGTGTAGATGTACCACATTTTCTGTACCCACTCATTGGTTGAGGGACATGCAGGTTGCTTCCAGCTTTTTGCTATTGTGAAGAGAGCTGCAATAAACATAGATGTGCATGTGTCTTTCCGATGGGATGAGTCTTATGGGTATATACCCAGGAATGGTATGACTGGGTCAGGCAGCAGGCTCATTTTTAGTCTTTTAAGAGTTCTCCACACTGCTTTCTATAGGGGTTTCACAAGTTTGCATTCCCACCAGCAGTGGATGAGTGTCCCCCTTTCTCCCCAACCTCTCTAGCATTTGGTGTCATTTATTTTCCTAACCTTAGCCATTCCTACTGGGGTAAGGTGAAATCTTAAGCTGGTTTTAATTTGCATCTCCTTAATTATTAGCAACATTGAACACTTTCTGAGGTGTTTCTCAGCCGTCTTCTCTTCTTCATTTGTGAATTCTTTATTCAGGTCTTTACTCCATCTTTTGATAGTGTCATTTCTTTTCTTGATCCTTTAGTTTTTGAGTAATTTATATATTCTGGATGTTAATGTGCTATCTGATGTTTCGCTGGTGAAGATTTCCTCCCACTCTATGGGCTTTCTCTTCATTTCATTGATTGTTTCTTTTGCTGAACAGAAGCTTTCGAGTTTAATGAGGTCCCATTTGTCTATTGTTGACCTTGTTTCCAACGTGGTGGCTGTCTGATTTAGAAAGTCTTTTCCTATGCTTATGTCTTGTAGTTTACTACCAACATTTTCTTCTATTATTTTCAGAGTTTCTGGCTTCACATTGAGGTCTTTGATCCATTTGGAGTTGATTTTTGAGCATGGTGAAAGGTAGGGGTTCAGCTTCATCTTTCTGTAAGTGGCAATCCAGTTTTGCCAGCATCATTTGCTGAAGATGTTCTCTTTCCTCCATTGGGTCTTTTTGGCCCACTTATCAAATACGAGGTGGCTGAAATTGCATGTGCTCAGGTTTGGCTCTTCAATCTTGATCCATTGATCTACTTGTCTGTTTTTGTGCTAGTACCAGGCTGTGTTTATTACAATAGCCCTGTAATATAGTTTGAAGTCAGGTATAGTTATCCCCCCCCATGTTGCTCTTTTTGCTCAGGGTTGCTTTGGCTATCCAGGGTCTTTTGTTTTTCCATATGAATTTAAGGATTTTTTTTCTTAGTCTAAGAAGAAATTCATGGGGAGTTTGGGATTGCACTGAATCTGTGCACTAGTTTAGGTAGGATGGACATTTTTTTTAGTAAACTTTAAAAAAAATATTTATTATTTTTGTGTGTGTGTGTGTATGAATGTACTGTCCACAGTTGTGCAATGCCGCGGAGGTCAGAAGAGGGCATTGGTTTCCCCTGGAACTGGAGTTAAAGATGGCTCTTAGCTGCCATGTGGGTGCTGGGAATCGAACCAAGGCCCTCTGCAAGAGCAGTCGGTGCTCTGAACCGCCAAGCCATCTCTCCAGCCCCAGGACATTTTTACTGTATTAATTTTTCCAATCCATGAGCATGGGAGGTCTTTCCATCTTCTGGTATCTTCTTCAATCTCCTTTTTCAGGGATTTAAAAATTTCATTGTAAGATCTTTGGTGTCTTTGGTTAGGTTTGTTCCAAGGTATTTTATTTATTTATTTATTTATTTATTTATTTATTTATTTATTTGGCTATTATGAATGGGGTTGTCTCTTTGTATTCTTTCTCCGTTTGTTTGTTGTTGGTGTAAAGAAAGGCTTCGGATTTTTCTAGGTTAATTTTTATTTTTTTGGTATTTTTGAGACGGGGTCTCCCTTTAGTCCCAGCTGGCCTGGAACTCTCTATATAGACCAGGTTGGCCTTGAACTCACAGAGATCCACCTTCCTCTGCCTCCTGAATGCTATATACTTGCTTTTTAAAGTGGTCTTTTTTCCTAGATTGAGGTGGTTTCTTCATACACATGAACTGATCAATACTCTGAAAGATTCAAAGGTAACTTTAACAGATTCCTGAAGGGCCTTTCTCTATGTCTCTTGTATGGTGTTCCGCCTTAGAAATCCTGACTGCCTAACACCTTATACTCTGTTTTAAATTCATGGAGACCATTATGATTCTTCTAGGGTTTCCTGTTCCTGTGCTACAACATGGAAGGTCTCAGCCAACAGGGAGAGTTTTTAAGGGAGAGACTCTAGATAGGCTGACTAGACCCCAGTTGGATGAACTTCTACTGAGAGTCGTCTGGGCACATGAACTTGACTTAATAGGCCTTAACATGTATGACAAAATGCATTAAATGTGGTGGGGGGTGGCTAGGAGGGAGTGCGCACTGGGGAGGAGGTATAAAGATGATCATGTTTTGTATGAAATACACAAAAATCCAAGCAAAACTATATATTTGGAAAAAAGCATTTGGACTAGAGAGATGGCTTAGTGTTTAAGAGCAGTGATTGCTCTTCCAGAGGACCGGAGTTTGATTCTCAGCAGCCACAGTAGGGGTTGGATGAGTGCTCAGTAGCACATCTGGCATTACCTCCCTAGAGTCATATGCATCTGGCCTCCATTGGAACTTGCATTCACATGCACATACACCTCCCCCATATATACATAATTAACCAAAGAAATAAATCTTCTAAAAGAAAAGCATGCAAGGTCTCTCTGAGCAGCTTAGAGTCTCATCATGAACTACTCTTTATTTGGGCACCACTGTCCAGCTGTGCCTGTTGGTTAATCTCTGAAAACTATTTCATCGATGTTGTTTGTTTTTAGTTGTTTAATGTAGAGGTTAAGTTTAATCTACACCAATCCAGTATGGACAGTGTTCAGAATCTTAGTTCCCATCCTACCTATCCTTCTGAGTTTACATTTTCACATCTTTATTCTGGACCTTGTCCAGATGTAAAGGATTTTAATATGTTAAACAGATACCTCTAAACATCAGAAATGTGCTATGGTAGGTTTCTGGACCATAAAGATTTATTTTTGAAATGTCTTTGGGAAAAATTTTAGAGTAATATTTCAGGAATTAAAATTACAAATGCAATTAAAATGTATAATTTTCTGTCAGCTCCTCGGGGATAAAAAACCATGAAGTGTTAATGTGAAACATAAGGTCTCATCTTCCTGGTGTGAAGGGACAGTTGTGCACAAATAGAAGCAGATTTAAATATTCCCCTGAGACAAACAAATAGGTATTGCAAACAAAATAATTAAAATGGTTTGTAACAAGCTAGCAAAATGAGTGCTTTGAAGAATCAGCCTCTATTATTTATTTTTCTGTTTGAATATCTGCCTGGGGAGTAAGCTGCAAATTAAGGGATGAAGCCAGCTTTTAAAAATTTAATGGCAGAATTAAAGCATTGGCTTTGTGATATGGAGATAGCTCCTTAGGTCATAGTTTTAAATATTACAGACTCGAGGCTCTCTCTGTCTGTGCGACTGTAGTTACGAAGGATCCTTTTGCCTTCCTCCCTTTCCTTCCCTCCTTTTCCCCAGTCCTCCTTTGCTCTCTTCTCCTTCCCTTATCTGCTTTCTTCATGAATCCTTTCCTGGCCTGGTACTTAGGTCAAGGAAGCCAGCAGAATATGAGAAACACAAAAGCATGCCCTTGAGGAATAGGTCCGATCTAACTCCACTTCTGTGGAGTGATGGCTTCACACACGTGGTTTACTTCTGGTTCTGTGTGTATGCCTGAGGAGAGCGTTCCTCAGTGAGTCCTCCTTGTGGGCTGTGTCATATACAACCAGAAGATCCTTATGGATTTATGTCTTTGTAAACGGAACTTCCCTGCGAGGCTCTTGAAATCCCTTCCCTGGGCTCATTTCCACATGGCCCCGCTGGGGTTAGAGAGTGGAAGAAAGGACTAAAGCTTGCCTGTGACTGCAGCATCCTATTGCCTGAAGCTTGCTACTCAGACTTTGTCCTGAGGTGTGGAAGAGCACACACTCTAGATTTGTCTTGCCTTCCAAATGCCAGGTGAAGCTATTTTTAGCCTGTCTCTGGAGTTATTTTAGTGCTTTTAAAGCTTGGGTTCAGACCTGCAAAAGTTTATATTTCAGATGCAACTTTGAGCATACTTCAGCAGTATCACATTTGAAAAAGTCAAGGCCAGGTTAGCCATTGCTAAATCCTTGTTTATGACTGCTTGGGGTATTCTGAGCCCAATGGAATGTAGGGAAAGTGAATGTGTTGGAGTGGGCGAAATGAAGCTTCGAGAATTCTTGGTTGGTAGAAGGAGGAAGCTCACTGTAGATTGAGGCAGAAGAGAGGAATAAGAGTGAGAGAAAAAGAAATATAATAACAGTGAAAAAAGAGAAAGTGAAGATAGGAGAAGGAAGGAAGAGAGCACCAAGGAGAAGAGCTACAAATCTCTTGGCACTCAAGCCTCTTCACAATCCACTCCTAACCAGCCAGCCAAAGGGTTATTGCTGACTGTCCCCCAGTGAATGCTGGGGAGGTGTGTGGCTTATTAGAGGGTAGATGCCACCTTGTATTCATGATCAAATATAATAAAGTAATCCAAGCTCAATTTACTAAAATAGAATATAAGAGCTACTCAAGGACTGGAGAGATGGCCTAGCGGTTAAGAGCGCCGACTGCTCTTGCAGAGGACCTGGGTTTGATCCCCAGCACCCACATGGTGGCTGAGAACCGTCTTTAACTCCAGTTCCAGGGGAATCCAACACCCACTTCTGACCTCTGTGGCATTGTATGACACGGGTGCACAAACCTACATGCAGACAGTACATTCATACACATACAGAAATAAAAATAAATAAACAAATAAATTTAAAAAATCTATCCGGGCTTGGTGGTGCACGCCTTTAATCCTAGCACTTGGGAGGCAGAGGTAGGTGGATCTTTGTGAGTTCAAGGCCAGCCTGGTCTACATAAAGAGCTCCAGGACAGCCAGAGCTACAGGGAGACCCTGTCTCAAAAAGACCAAAAAAAAAAAAAATTAATTAAAAAAATCTTAAAAAAATATAAAAAAAGAGCCACTCAAAACACAAAGTTCACAGGGACCCTGTTTGGATATCTCTGGCTAGTATCACAGTCTCCTGATAAATCAGAAGATCTCGGAAGGGTTTCCCAGAAAGAAGCAGAGAGCTGGGAGGACATCTTCCCTGCATGGTGGGCATAGCCAGCTATCAGTCCTTAGGAAATGACCCAATGATTGCAGGCTGACTGTCTGTGGCAGCTCCTGGATGACCTGTGATGGTGGAGGTAAAGTGGGGACAAACACCTTCCAGTTGTATCCTGGGAAGTTCAGGGCAGGAGGACAGGCAGAGAGTGCTGGGCTTGTTGTAGCAGAAGCTACTTATGTCATTTCTTCAAGTAAAGGAAGCTGCACTACATTCATAACAATGGCTGGTTGTGTTTAAGGCTAGAATGGTTGCCCGTGGGTGTGATATCTTGGTAGAGACTTACAGGGTTCCATTGGAGGTGAGGAGCAGGAGAAAGCTAAATGCAGATTGGCGTGATCTGTTCTGGGCTCCTTTAGGGCTTTCGAAGAGGCTGCGGGAGCAATAACATGATAACAGGAGAAAGAAGGGTATTCTCTGTGGGGTCTAGGTGGAGGCAGGTCTGTGCTGGCTTTCAGAGGTGTAGAAAGCAATAGCTTTTGAGCTGGAAGAATAAACTGTAAAACTGCTAGTCACTACATTGTGTTCCATTGTACTAAACTACTGAATTATGTTAAGAACCCTTGGAAGGACTGTATCCCATGTACAGATGACATCCAAAGGAAATCAGTATTTTGCCCAAGTTATGCAGTTAGGGAGAGGAACTGGCAGGATTGGAACCCAAGCCCATCCCATTTCAGGTTCTACATTCTCACTACTTTCACAATATGTGGAGGCATCAGGAGCAGTAGTATGCCTATGAATCATCTGGGGGGTCTTTTTATAAGCAGATTTGGATTAGATAGGCCTGGAGTGGGGCCCGAGAGTCTTCATGTCCAGTAAGTTCCCACAGTGCTGGCGGCTGCTGCTGTTGGACCACATTCTAGGAGACTAGGGGACAGCTAAACTGCCCGCTGTCCTGTGTCCTGGAAATATAGTGAGCACCAGGCCGTGGTGGCATTTTACTGACTTCTTCCTCGCACCAGGACACCCTTATTTCAGAGCTTTGGCTCACCTTGACGTAAGGGCTCTAGAGAGTGCTCAGTACAGCATACATTCCTGAAATCTTGTTGACTAGAGAGAGGCAAATTCTTTTATTATGGTTTTATTGAATCCTCTTTCTATTTTCTCAACTTCTCAAGCCAGCCTTTTCAATGAAATTTCTCTACTGTCATTAACTTTAGATTACTGACACCATGATTTTTAAGGGGGAAATAAACTTTCATTATTCCTCCAGAGATGGAATAATGCTCATATCTCACAGATGTTTGATAGATCTAGGTCTTTTGGAGGAATAAAAAGAGATGACTAATAATGTAATTGTACAGCCTAGTATAAGTTTAAAGATGTATATAAATGTTCAATAATATGTTCCCCTGGTATTAGAAGTTTCAGATATTTTACTAAAGTCTTAAAGATCAGACAAAAGCACATTTATATGCGAGTTTTGCATCCATCTTGTCAAAATGCATACTTAGAAGAAAACATGCTTACTATTTTAATTGCTTTTTTAAAAAACTATCTCTTAATAGAAATGTATCTTCTTTGCTGTGCATTCTATCTTGGAATAAAACCTCTGCAGCAATTCTCTCTGTTTTCAGTAAAGATATTTCTAAGAAGCACACAAAGGTAAGAGCAGTGACAGAACAAACACCCACATTCTTGCCTTTCAAATTTTGTAATGGTTGAGGTATCAGATTTTAAGAAACCGACCATTTCACGCACAATGGGAGTCTGCTTTGTACATAGCTACGTATCCTATTGGATTCTGTATTCTTCAGGTTGTTTATGACTATACTAACAGACAAATCAAAATCCAGTTTGCTTGACACTCTGAGAATTTATTCTTATACATCAGCAAGGCTCCAGGGCAGTTCAGGAGGTTTCAGGGCAATGTGATTCAAAGACTGAGTGGGACCACTGGCTAGGCGTGGTACTTCACACCGTAATACCAGCACTGAGAGGGCAGGGGCAGGGGGATTATGAATTTAGAGTGACTTGTACTACATGATACGAGAAAAGCCAAGGGCTAGGAATGTGGCTTAGTGTTAAAAATTTATGCCCCATGCTGAAGGCCTTAGGGACACCCAGGGTTTCAATATATGCATGTCTGTATATTTATAAGTCCGGGAGTCCTCAGGCCCCTGCTCTCTGCAGTATGATAAACTTGCCTTTAGGTGGAATCTGAACCTGACACAAATGTCCAGGGACAGAAAGGTGTCATCTCTGCTGTTTTTTTCTTAGAATCAACCAACCCTCCGCCCCATCTCAACAATGAGAAATGGGGCCACAGTGTTCTCTTAAAATGTCTTAACACAGTAGGAACACACATGTTGGATAAAGTCAAGCAAGATGCAGCTCTTCAGGTGCAGATTCACCTTCTACCCTCATGCACCTGCGAGTGGGAGAACAGCACTTACTTGGGAGGATACCAGGACAGAAGAGGCAGGAGAATGCCTTTCAGGCAGGTGGAAGAGCTGCTATTTCCTTCTATTCCCCAGTGTCAATAACTCACCAGAAACAGGTGTGTGTGCTTCACACTTCCATTTTCAAGCTGTTAGTACATATCTCTAAGTATATATATATATATATATATATATATATATCTCAAAATTACTATATTATATTGTTTTGCCTTTTCTGTTTTTCTTAATTTTGTTATCTGTATCTGTACAGATAATGATGCAACACTATGGACTCACTCTGCCATTTTTATAGCCACATAGAGGCCCATATAAACTCCATTGCTTCTTTGGCTCTCTTTTTGCTGAAGATCACATCAGAGACCTGAATAGAAGTAAGAAAACTATCTGAGTCTGACAGATACCATTTTAGTCTATCCTGTTGGAGTTATTACCACTGTCACTCTCCTCGTAGTTCATGACAAGAAGCACTTTAAAAACCACTCCTAGCCTCCATATCAATTGTTAATCACCTTGCTTTTGGGGGAAGCAGGGGCAAAGGCACTTTTTTTTTACTTTCTCCACAGGATAATGCACACAATACTCATGTGTGGAACATTTTTTTTTTCTAATGATGAATTCCTGTGAAGCCAGCCATAGACCCCAGCTGAGGACACACATTCCCTGGGAACAGAGGCAATCAGATCTCATTCTCTTTCTTAGTGTGCTCCACAAGAAGGACAATTTTGCTTTCAATCAGTGAATTAAGTATGTGCCTCCTGGGAAAATGCGAAGATTGTCTTTTCTTTAGAATTCTTCTAACTTTTTCTTTGGTCTTAACCCTTTGCAAGTGAAGTAGAGACTTGTAGAAATTTCTTAATAATTCATTTGACTCAGAATGCATATTGTCTAAGCTTCAGTGTGCATTCTCGGTACAGAATTGGAGACATGAGTAATTTTATTATTCAGTGCACGAAGCAATTTCTCACATTTTATTATATTCATAGATATTTTCCTGTATGTATTTTACAAGGCACAAAAGAGTCTTTCTTTTTTTCTTTTTGATGACTGGTAAGAAAAAAATGTGATAACTGTGTTAAATGTAAACTGCAAGTTCATTTCTTCTCTACTTGTTACCATATTCTTAGGAAATCATAAATACGAACTTCTCCCATTGAAAACAGGAGATCGACCAGTGCTTTTCTTTCTTTCTGCTCTGGTGCTTCCATCAATAAGTGCTCCAGATTTGAAGTTTTAACTATTTCTAAAGACTATCCATTTGCAAACACCTTAGTCCAGTGAGCAGTATTGATGAAAGAAGATTTATGGGAGGAGCTTATTAGACTGTAGAGAGGAAGGTAACAGAGATTCACGGAGCTATTTCTGGAGCAAAAAATTAAGTCGTGTGACCTATAGAGTCTTTACCATCTTCAGTTCATGATATAGACATGAGTTAAGAGTACAAACAGAATTTGCTAAGATGGAAGAGGGTGTACGTGCTCCTTTTTTTTGGTATGTGCTCCTGCTGGACTCCTCCTTTTAATGATATTAATAACCAGGGGCTGGAGAGATGGCCTAGTGGTTAAGAGTGCCGACTGCTCTCACAGAGGACCAGGGTTCGATCCCCAGCACGCACATGGCGGTTGAGAACCGTCTGAAACTCCAATTCCAGGAGAACTCCAGTTCCAGGGGAATCCAACACCCTCTTCTGACCTCTGAGGCATTGCACGACACGGGTGCACAAACCTACATGCAGACAGTACATTCATACACATAAAAAATAAATAAAAAATAAAAATAAAAAATAATATTAATAACCACAAAGTAGGAAAATCTCATTGAATGAAGCAAATATACACACTAACAATAATAACTCAGCACTAATCAGATACACAGCTAGGACATATGGGGAGCAATTTGCAGCACAGGTGTGCATCCCAGAAAAAAGAATAGGGTCATGAACTGAAGAATTTAAATTCTATATAAAAACTTTAATGGTACGTCTTTATGGAAGAATCATTAGTCTGAGTGACACTCCCCAAAGGAAGAGGACAACAACAAAAAAGCCGAAAATCTGAATATAATATATTTAGAAGATATTTTTATCTAGAAGCTGTCAAGACTAATAACCACAGAGGCCAAACAGAAGGTGAAACTGGAAACACTAATTTGTGCCTTTAATGAACTGGTCAAATTTTTGAAGTCTTGAGCTTTTGTTCTTATGGCTGTCTGGGGAATAAGACATTGGGGATCAAGTCTAAGGTCTAAGCAAATGTGAAGTCTTGTGAAAGACTCCCACATACAGCTGGAAATGTATCCTCAGTATTAGAATGAATGAGAAATGAATGCACTGTGAAGAAGGAGGTGGTGAGGGAAATTCCCCATTTTAATTTTGGAGTCGAATGAGGGTGTTAAGTTCTTAAAAATTGATAACCCTTATGCAAGTTTTGACCTGATTTAATAACACCTAGGGTGTCTAGCAAAGCTCAGAGGAGAGTTTAATTTATAGTGGTTGTAGTTGATATTCCTCTTATGCGAAGCAGAAGCATAAACAATCTGGAGGAATGTGAATTCTAGGCAGAGTCAAAGAACTCTGTCCTAGTTTCATTTCTGTGGCTGTGATAAAATGCTCTGACAAAATACAACTTAGGGGAGAAAGAGGCTTACAGTTCCAGGTTAAGTTTCATAACTGTGGGACAGTCACTGAGGCAGCTGACACACTACAGCCACAGCCTAGAGCAGAGAGGGAATGTGGCCATGCTGCCTTCCTGCTGGCTGCCCCGCTAGCTCCCCTCCTTCTCAGAGCCCTCCACGGACCTGCCCACAGCCCAACCTGATCTAGATAATTTCTCAATCAAGACTTTCTTCTGAGGTGATTCTAGACATGTTAACATTTGAATTTTACCACAAGTGGAGCTGGAGAGATTGCTCAGTGGTTAAGGGGACTGTCAGCTTTCCACGGGATACAGGTTTGGTTCCCAACACCCAAACGGCAGCTAAGAACTGTTCATAATTCCAGTTCCGGAGGATCTGATGCCCTCTTTTTATCTCTGTGGGCAGCACACACACATGGTGCACTTACATGCATGCAGGCCATACACTCATACACATAAAATAAAAGTAAAATATTAGCCGGGCGTGGTGTTGCACGCCTTTATTCCCAGCGCTCGGGAGGCAGAGGCAGGCGGATCTTTGTGAGTTCAAGGCCAGCCTGGTCTACAGAGTGAGTTCCAGGACAGCTGGGACTACAGGGAGACCCTGTCTCGAAAAGACAAAAAAAAAAAAAAAAAAAAAAAAGTAAAATATTAAAAAATAAAATGACCTACAAGCTCCTAAAGAAGTTCTAAGGAAAATTATCCTGAGATAGATATATAGATAGAATAAAGGAGACAGAGAAGGAGAAAACACAAAGAAGTCACTATGAATGAAGTCAATGAAAAATGATCACATAGAGGAAGTGAGCTTAAATGTATTTCAAAAATGGGGGTGAATATATGAGTAAAGAATTGGATACTCAAAGGACAGTTACCAAAATTGAGAAAGGAATGAACTGATCGGGAAACATCATAATTATGAGTTGAAAACCTTGAGGAGGTGTTAAATGTCAAACAGGACAGACAGAAGGAAAGAATTAGCAACATGGAATTCTTGAAGAGATTATTATTATTTAGCCCAGAGAAACAGAGGAATAATGGTATGAATGAAAGGGAGGTTAAGACACAGAGGGTCAAATGACAATACTTAGCATGGCTTTGGGAACGTGGAGAGCGATTATTAGAATAATAAATGGCATTATGGCTGATAATTCTTTTAAATTATTTAAAGAAATCAGCCCCTAGATCTGGCCAGACCAAAGCATCAAGGCTGACCTCACCCCAAGCCCTGTGCCTCAGTGCCTCAGTGTCCTCCTTTCAGTAAGGAATTCTTTCAAAAGGGAGTCACAGTGTAGAATTTTGTGGAAACTTTTGCAGAACCTTTGGTCTCATTAAAGGAACCACTGCTTGCTAGCAAGGTATGTTACAAAGTCATCTGCCAGTTTTTACTCCATTTTGAAGTATTGTCCAGAGACCTTGGGAGTTTTTCTTTTTAATTAAAATCACCCTTATGAGAAAAAAGCAGAATAAAAATAAAAACTTCACACTGAGGCACATCAGAGAGTGATACTATAAACAAAGAAAAACCTAAACTGTATCCAGACAGAGAGAAAAGTGGATTATCTGCAATGTGCATTTTTTTTTTTTTTTGTCTTTTTGAGACAGGGTTTCCCTTTAGTCCCAGCTGTCCTGGAACTCACTATGTAGACCAAGCTGGCCTTGAACCCATAGAGATCTGCCTGCCTCTGCCTCCTGAGCACTGGGATTAAAGGCATGCACCACCATGCCTGGATTCTGCAACATGTTTTAATATCTATATGGTGAGCTGATGCTCCATATGGAGAATGATCTAGAATAGCACAACAGGCCTAGTAGAAATGTGTATATCTAAAGAGACACTTGAGCTGTGCGACTATTAAAATAAAAGACCTAAGTAATTAGAATTTCCTCAGGAATCTCATGCTGATAAAAGAAAAGCCCAGAGCAGCCAGAACAGAGACTCTTTTCTCCTGGAAAGAGATTTACAGCCTACAGAAACAATGATGAGTCTGTGGTTGGCAGGACCACACAGGAGGGCTTAGTTGTGCATATCCTTGGCCCTTTAAACTTTAACCTCACACCAAGACCCTGAAAATGTACGGGAAATTATTAGTCTCTGTCCCTCTTTCTAACACAGCCACATTGAATAAGTCTTCTTTTTATTTTGCTTTTCTTGCTATTAATTTTGCTGTTCTAATTAGCTTATTGAGGACAGGTGGCTGAACTTGGGCTCTTGGGCATAGATTGATTTTCAATTTCAAACGAGTGAGTTTATTTAGTGAGTAGCAAGCAAAAACAAAAGAGCAAGTAGTAAGAGCTAGAACCAGCGAATGATGGTAAAATGTCATCAAAATCAGGTGCTTTCAATATCTGGCAGAAACAATTGAAATAGACTTGGAGTACAAACAAGAGTAACATCCTCAAAGCAGATGCTTACACCATCCTGTAGAAGTGGCTGGGGAAGCCCTGCTGCAACCTCCATCATGCTGCAAGCCCTGATTGACAGGTTTCTAGGCAAAGCAGACAGAGCCTTCTCTCCATGGATGAGCGTCTAGTTTCCTGTTCCTGCTACAAGCATTGCTATATCAAGGGCTAAACCACAGTAGCGGAAACGGTTTACCTAAACAGCTGTTCTCAAAGGTGCAATGGTTTTGTATTTTTACTAATTCTTTGAGAATTTCAAACAATATATGAACATGAATATGTATCATATGCACCCCCACTCCTTCTAACTTCTCTCAAATCCACCCCCATCTCCCAACCTGACCCCAGTTTTATGCATTAGAAAAATAACCCATCAACTCCAATTTGTGCTGCCCGTATACTGGGTGTGAGGATGTCCACTGGAGCATGTTAGATCTGCCAGAAGCCACACTCCTAAAAAACCTGATTGTTCCTCCCTCTAGATGCCATCAAGTGTGAACAGCTCCTCATTTAGGGGTGAGGGCCTTATGAATCCCTTCCTGCTCCATGTTACGATGTTTGGTGACATTCCCTTAGCCTGGATGGGAGTGTGTTAAGTAGATGTCCCATTAGTGGCTGAGCACTCCACTGACACTCTCTCTGCACTTTGACCAGTTATGAGTTTCTGTGTTAACCATCATCCACTGCACAAAGAAACTGATCCGATGAGAACTGAGAGCTGCACTGATCTACAGGTGGAGAGAGACACATTTAGAGGACAAAATGATACTATGTCCATTTAGCAGAAGACCGGTAAGCTCTGGAGCCTGTGAGATCTCCAAATGTGGGTTCTTGGCCAGATTTAGAGTATGTATTTCCTCTTGTGGAACTGGCCTTAATACAATCAGAAGTGACTGGTTACCTGTATGACATCTGTCATACTATGCACATATCGCAATTCACAGGGCTCATGGCTGAGTAAGACTGTTACGGACATTTTCCCCCAGCAACCTGCATAGCATTTTCTAGCACAGCAACAGCTAGGCAACAGGGAGGAAGCTTTGTGCTCAGCATTGATTTTATTTCCCTGTGTCCTATGAACAAAGTATGTAGTGTCTTCAGTGTGGGGTCTTATCATCAAGTTCTGGTGGGCAACCAAGGACTGTTGGAGTTTACTATTGTCTGATGGTCCTTTAGTCACTGGTGGCTACAATCCACTTGATAGTCTTCCTTTCCTAGAATGAGGCTTGGCAGTTCCACAGGATTGTGAGCTTCAAGGCTGTCTCCTGCCTGCAGGACGACAGTCTCTAGGATTAGCTCTGGCAAGGAGTGGGGAGGGGACCACAAGGAAGTTACCTGATGGAATAAGAGAAAGAAAGAAAGAAAGAGAGAAAGAAAGAAAGAAAGAAAGAAAGAAAGAAAGAAAGAAAGAAAGAAAGAAAGAAAGAAAGAAAGAGAAAGAGAGAAAGAAAGAAAGACACAGACCAAGAGAAAGCCTGGGAGATAAAACTCTCTCTCCTTTATTCATGCCAGCAGTGTGTTTATATACCAAAGGTTATTGTACTCTGGGCAAGGAAGTGGGGGGCAGGCGGAAGGAAGGGGTGAGCCACCTTGGATCTTATGGGGGTGGGGGAGGACTGCAGAGCTTCAGAACTCCCGTTTGTGCAACCGGTAAACTAGAGGTGCGACATTCTGCTCCATACCTCAAGGGAAGGGGCCATCTGGCTCTGAAACTTTGCAGAGACAGGTGAGGCAAGAAAACACTGCAATATCCAGAACCTTCTGGAGCTATAGATAACTCACAGAGACAACTGAATGCCCACAGAGATATCAGATAACTCTCAGAGGTTTGCGGGATAAGTCTTACGGGTCCTGCCTCAAGCCAGGCAAAGTTTCATTCCTACAAAGGACAAAAGCTATAATTGCCTTTATTATTTTGGTGGTCTCTAAAATACCTCTAAGCAACAATTCTAGGGGAGGTATTCCACAGGTGCTCTAAAATACCTCTAAGCAACAATTCTAGGGGAGGTATCCCACAGGTGGCACTGGGTTTTTATTTGGTAACCCATGGCTTCTAGTTTTTCCTTGTGGAGGGAAAACTAACAGTACAGATGAAAAAGCCATATGGAGAGATCTCTTGAGACCAGCTGAAGCAAGCACAGGTAGGTAGGTAGGAGCTGGGTGCTTCAGCAAGGCTGATTGTTGATTGACTTAATCTAGTTAATCCATTAATCCAGTTGTCTTTGGGGCACGGGCTAAAGAACACCCCCCCCCCGCCGCCAACTGGGATTATGAAGGCATCTGAAGGAAGCAAGCAAAGCAAGACTTCAACACAGTGAAGAGGCATTTGGGACTCACATTGGAATACAGGCAAGGAGAAGCCCATATGCCAGGAACATGAAGAAGAAACAACATGGGAAAGGGGCAGGATAATCCCACACCAAGCTCTACCAACCCTATGGAAGATTCCTACAGTGGGATCCCCCTGGGGATGGCCCAGGACACAGATATCAGAAACACAATTGGGAACATATTTAAAGAACTACAAGATTATAAAGAGCAAATCAAAGAACTAAGAAAAGAGAATGAAGAACTCAAGAAGGACCTAGAGAGAGAGAATGACAAACTCCAGAAGGAAGACCTACATGCAGACACATAAAAAATAAATAAAAATAGAAAAAAAAGAAAAAAGAAGAAAAAAAAAAGACATTGTTACCACGTTCCCTGCATTTATGGTGATTGGAGGTAAAATGGGGAAAAGAGCAAATTACTGAACAACTTCACATTTTTGTATTTTGTTACAATCTGTAGAAAACCCAATAAAGGCTAATACAGAGAATATAATTTTCCAAAACATAAAGAAATGACAACAGTAAAAAAAATCATCCCGAGTTTGGCAGAAGAAAGTCAATTGTAAAATATGTAATATAAGTAATGTGCTAGAACTAGGTCCAAATACGCAAATAATCACAATTTGTACAAGTGATTAGAATTTCCACAAGTATTTCAAGTATGGGTATGAAAACATGTATTTTCTTTACAGTTATTCCAACTAAAGCATGAGACAGATAAACATCAAAAGAAAACAAAAAGATGAAAAGTGTGTATACTATCCATAATGAATGGATGTAGTATAAAACACATAAACTATAAGGAAGGATGTATTTTCAGAAATAAAGAATATATCTAAATACTGATAAAAGGGTCAGTTTAGCTCCAAGCTATACTTCTAAACTTGTATGTAACTAATAACAAATTTTCAAACTACATAATGAAAGTACTGATGAAATTCAGGGATAGACAAGTTCCTGACCTAATGGACAAGAAAATGGACTCCTGACACCAGCAAATGCATATCAAATGCCTGGGAAATACTTTGCATTATGCAAAATGACCACAAAAGAAAAGAAACCTCTGTGACCTCAGCTTAGATGGTTTAAAACCTGCTTTTATCAAATATCCCAGAACCTGGAGAAGATATCTATAGCATGTGGCAAAGCCTTACTGTTTAGAATAATTAAAAAAAAAAAACAAGAGAACTATAAATCAATATTCAAGAGCCTTGTCCAGAGGAAATGTAACAAACTAGAAATAAAGAAAGGAGACATGAATGATTCAGTAATGTATGAAAAATACTCAATCTATTAAGAATTAAAGTAGCAAGAATCAAACCTAGCAATATTCCAATCCATAATCACTAGACTGTCAAGTATTATGAATTCATGGAATAAATTAGATGTAGGCCAGGATTCAGGACTAAAACTCCCTTTACCACATTTGATCATAAATTGTTACAGGTCCGTTGTTAATCTGATACTGCATAATACATTTGAACATGTTCCTATCCTTTTATCAAGATAATATAATCCTAGGTATATTCGCTAGAGAAATGCTTACACCAGTACACCGAGGCACCTCACAGAAGCAAGCAAAGCATCCCAATGTTAATCAACAATGGGTGAGTAAGGGATGACACTGCCACGTCGTGTGGTAGCGTACAGCTTTGGGGAATGACTACACCCATCGCCATGGATAAACCTCCCACACTTAGTGATCAGCCAGTGGTTTTAAATGCTGGTGATATTGGGATATTGTGTGGAGTGCTCATAGAACATCCAGAGAGTTTGGTTCTTGAAGTAGATCAGGGCTAGACTTCTATAATTTTATCAGGTTTTCAGATTATTCTGATGTAGGGGTTTGAGAACCACTGTGTTAAAACACAGTTACAGGAGGATGCATATGGTTCAGTTTACACAGAGCTGAACAAAATACACATGACTAAGCTGAGTGCCATCTAGGTCACAGCATGACAAAGGGTGCTTATAGCAAGAAGGAAGAACAAAACATGGCACATTTCCATTTTACTTCTTGGCCTGATAGGAGGGAGAGTGAAATTATTTAATTATTCATATTTAATGTACACAATGCTTATGCATATTGCACAATGAAGTTTATAGCTTAAAATGTAATAAATGAACAGAGCTTTACTTTGCACCTGTGTGTGCCAATGAACATCATATAATTGCTGTGTCTTTTTTTCTCTGTTAACTTACTGACGTCCCATAGTGGTTCATACACGTTTTCCTGATGCTTCTGTTCATTAGCAACACTATTTGAATGAAGAGTGAGTGAAGGGCAAAGTTTGTTCTCTAGTTTGCTCACTTAAATTCATTACTTGGATTTCTTTCTATTCCCTTAGGAATTCCAGAGTTTGGGGTCTCTCATGGTGGTCCAGAAATTTACCAGGAGTGCTGGGCATGGAATGAGCACATATCTGTACACACTTCTGTGTGCTTAAGGGCCATGGCAGGACCAGCAGGACAAGCAGGACAGTCATAGAGCCTGCCGCAGAGCTTCTAGAGGAGACTGCTCAACTGTGTTAAGAAGCAGGGCAAGGAAAAGAGACAAACTTTTTCATTATCTTCAAAGAACTGGGCAAGTTGCTCCAGTGTCTACTAGATCTTGATTGCAGATCTCTCCTGACTGGACAGAAAGGGAAGTCCAGGAAGTGAAATAGGAGTATGTTAGCGGGCAGGACCATACTATGACCCGTGGCAAGTGGATCAGAACCAGGCCATGAAGACGGGAGGTATACAAGGTGCCAGCAGATCCTCACGGGGAGGAAGGCATATGGAAGATAATAGGTTGGCACAGAGCTGTGCCAATTCCTCAAGGAGTCCTGGGCTGGTAGATGGAGGAAGAACAGTCCGCGAATCAGGGAAGTCGAGGGCAAGTGCCGTGTCCGCTCCACTGGTTATGTGGCCTTAACTACTCACTGCAGGTGTTGCCTGATGCAGGTAGCCAGGGAAAGCAGTGTTACTTTGTAAGTCAACCCCTAGCAAACGTCCAGGGGTGTGCTGTGGGGAGCTGAGTGCAGCTGGTTTATACAGTGGAAGTAGGAGAGTTAAGTCAAAGGGTTTCTAGGAAAATGGAAGTTGCCTCTGCAGTGGCCTTTGCCATTAAGAGTATATGGAAAAACAAATAGTATGAGAAGCAGTCGTTTTTGTCTTGGAGCTGCCTTGCCTCTGATTTACTCCTTCGTGTATGATTCCAGTTACATGACATCATTTCCTCCCTCCCTCCCTCCCTCCCTCCCTNTCCTTCCCTCGCTCCCTCCCTCCCTCCCTCCCTCCCTCCCTCCCTCCCTCCCTTCCTTCCTTCCTTCCTTCCTTCCTTCCTTCCTTCCTTCCTTTCTTTCCTCTCTTATTTATTTCCTTTTTTTCTTAAGGTATTTTATTTATTTATTTTGAGGCAGGGTCCCAGTCTAGCTCCAGGCTAGTCTAGAACTTGTCTCTCAATCCCCCAAGGGCTGGCTTACAGAAGGAGCTACCATACCTGGTTGATGTCATACATTTTTCTAGATAAGAAATTCTCTGCCCAAATTCGCTGTACCCCCTCTTTAAGGCAAAGTGAACTTGTCTGTTTGTTGATCTTCCTTAGATTTCTATTTTTCTTAAGACTATGATGCATGCACTTTCTCTTATCTTTTACCCTGTGTTCTGGGAAGGGCTCTGGTTTCCAGGGCAGCTAAACAGAGCTGAGTGCACGTGCCCAGGCTCTTCTGATCCTCTGCCCATTCCTTGAATGTAGCTCTCTGTATTTAGGGGCTGTGCCACGTAAGTTTATTTACTTTGATTATCTCTTGGTCCCATCAACAATTCAAATTTCAATGAAGCAAGCCTAAATCTAACATGCAACAACAGTTTGACTTTTGTGGGATATCTGTAGTTCAGTATACCTAGCAGCCCCTGATTATGCTAAGAGGATCAGGGTCTTCATATTTTCTCTCTTCCCTTTCTAGCAAATGCTTTCAACCGACCAGGGTTCACATACAGCAGCAGCTTCCTAAGGCAGTCTCTGAGTGCTTAGTTTGGGGCTGGAGAGATGGCCTAGTGGTTAAGAGCACCGACCGCTCTTACAGAGGACCCGGGTTCAATCCCCAGCACCCACATGGTGGCCGAGAACCGTCTGAAACTCCAATTCCAGGAGAACTCCAGTTCCAGAGGAATCCGACACCCTCTTCTGACATCCGCGGCATTGCACGACACGGGTGCACAGACTTGCATGCAGACAGTACATTCATACATATACAGAAATAAATAAAAAAAATTAAAAAAAAATGCTATGCTCTGGGCTGGAGAGATGGCCTAGTGGTTAAGAGCGCTGACCGCTCTTACAGAGGACCCAGGTTTGATCCCCAGCACCCACATGGTGGCTGAGAACCGTCTATAACTCCAATTCCAGGAGAACTCCAGTTTCAGGGGAATCTGACACCCTCTTCTGACCTCCAAGGCATTGCATGACACGGGTGCACAAACCTGCATGCATACAGTATATTCATACACATACAGAAATAAATAAAATTAAAAAAAAATGCTGTGCTCTTATTTAAGTGATTTTGAAATCATGACCACTAATTTCTAGCTTCATTAGCTCCATTTACCTTGTCACAAGGTCTCAAACGTAGAATGGGTTATCTGCAGGAGAAAGATTTAAAGGTATATTATTTTTTATTATTAAACACAGCTATTTTAGTTAAAATGTTGACTCGGAACCAAACACTGGCACAATAATTTCTTAGCGACAGTGGATCTCAGATGCCCTTAGCTGATCCCCTCCCCCCGCACTGCTGGAACATTGGGTGAATGTTTATTTCCATTTCTTTGTAGTTGTTTGGGGCCCAGGAGTGTAGCCTGGTACCCTCCTTTCTGCCCCTTCCTCTTCTGTCAGTTCCTATGTAATCCCTATCCCCTACTGCAGCCATGGGCTTTAAAAAATATTCCGATTTTAGCATATTTATGTCTAAAACATTTCAAGGCTCCTCAAGGCTCCTTACTGCCCCGAATGCAAGTGTTTTCTTTGTTGCTATTGTTTGTGTGTTTGAAGTAAGATAGATTGAGCCTCTACTTCCCTGTCTGCCTCTCTTCCCCTGATGCTTCTTTGGAGTTCAGCTGCTCCCTTTAGCACAAGCTTCTGGGATACACCCTGCCCCCAAGCATACAAGTACTTTGCCCAACAAGTTTGGTCTCAAGCTCAGTTTAAGGCTGATTTCCCATAGATGGCTCTTCTTGGAGACTTCCCTATAAGCAGCTCTTTTTTTCAGTTTCAATGCTCAAAGGTGAAATGAGAACACGTCACAGCATCCTGGGGTCATTTGGGGCATTGATTGAATGAATGCATGCAAAGAACCTAGTGTGCCCTTGATCTAGCATGGGGAACACCGTGGACATCCTTGGCCCCTGATCCACTCCTTGTACTTTATGGTAAAGGACTGTGTTTGACCTCTACTGTATCCCTGGTGCTTACTAGACCAAACTTCAGAGGACATGTTGGGTGAATTTTGTGGATTGAATGAAAGGATATACTTGCAAACTTTGTATGTAAATGTTTTAATAAAAACAATCTAATGATCGAAGAATTCTTAGAAACCTGTTGAATTTTGCTGTCAGAGAAACCCAGTTTTTCCTGCGTAAATCAGGTACATGACTCTGATAGCAGATCTAGCCTGTGAGCTTGGCTCATGTTTATTAGGATGCACAGTGTTCATTCCCAAAACTTAGCCCTGTAGAAACCAGTGCATCCATGGGTTAGCAACAAATATCTTTTCCTAACTTCCAAGGAAAATGTTGAATAATCCTGTTTGCACCTACAGAATGGTAAGTATTGTTTATAAGTAGGCAATTAATGAAATATATTTTCTGGGCTCCATCCTTTGACGTCTTTGGTTTTGGCTGTTTGAGTTTTTGGCCTGGATGCCTCTTGGTGAGCTTTTATTCGTGAAGATGTAAGCATAGATCTGATTATTTCTTCAGGAAATCAGTGACCCCGAGATCCTGGATTTGGTCCACAGTGCCCTTGGCAGGATGACCGTGGTCCGGCAAATCTTCCCATCTGCAAAAGACAACCAGAAATGCATGAGGAATAACCACCGCATCTCCTCCCTGCTCTGCGACCCGCAGGAAGGGTACCTCCAGATGCTGCAGGTCAGTGCTCGGTGTCTCTGTGCAACACTCTCGTCACACCCTTGACCCAACACAGGAGACACACTGCAGGCCCCTGAGCTCTATCTGAGTACTGTTACTTACCTACTTTAATGAGTAAAATGCTATCTTTACTGAAATGGAAAGCAGTCCACTGGGCAGTGTCTCATAGTAGCATTAGCAGGCAGTTAAACCTGGTATCAGCAGACAGGGCCTGTTAATCTCACAGGTTACCTCTGGCATTTAAGTTACGTGCTGAAAGTGGGAGAGCTTGCTCGCTCTTAGGCCTCCATGCTGATTGCTTTGTGGTAGTGCTGAACACGGATGACTTCCCTTGAGCATTTCCTTATAAGAAGTCAGTAATACACTGCATTTGCAGAAACACTTACCACCACCCCTGGGCATATCTGCTAATCAAGGAGGCTTAGGCCAGTCCAGAGCCTGTTGGATTCCCACTGAGCACAGGACCCAGAGAGCAGGACCAGGTGATGGCCACCTGATCTACCCCTTTCCACATGAAAGTTGTAAAGTGTTCATGTTAATCTTTCAGTCATTGTTTTTATCCACTTCTCTGGTGGCCTTGGGATGGGATAGGAACAGTTATGCCTGTGGTACAGGTGGCTTTCTGTCAGGATGTATGAGACCAGGGACATAATGGGAGAGTACACATTGTCTTCCCCAAGTACACTTCAACGCTTGGAATGCTGTGCACAAGAAAAATGTTGCTGATGTTTAATGGGGTGTGGGGGGGGCACAACAGAAGCGAATGTCCTTACTGTGTTTGGGGAAGTTACCTACAAGTGGGTATGTGTGGTACACTCACCACTCAGCATTTGAAATTAGTCCTACTTTCTTCGTCCAGCCAGGTGTGAGAAGTAGAAGTCAGAAGTTCAGATGAAAGCTGGCTGTATCTGCTCTGTGAATATTAGCCTCACCCAGGACATCTTTATGTCACCATATCAGACACCTTGCGTCTTTGGGAGAGGACCACAGGGATCTGTGGTGACTTGCAGATAAAATTTGCAAAGCATTGAATCCACTTCATAAGTTTATGTTGGCAGATGGAGGATAAAAC
Organism: Rhizomys pruinosus; assembly: GCA_009823505.1. NCBI lineage: Eukaryota > Metazoa > Chordata > Mammalia > Rodentia > Spalacidae > Rhizomys > Rhizomys pruinosus. The sequence continues at coordinate 704,759 of VZQC01002728.1, forward strand.
ATGTCTTTATACATGGGAAACATGTTCTTAATGGGTGGGAGACATAACTGACATTGATTATAGCTGGAATACCCTGGGCCATCTCTTGGTCCACATGGCACCAGGGAGGAGTATTGGGCTCAACAGAACCATGGACAAGAAAGGCCTTGGGTCATGGGTTAGAAAGACCTATGAATGATATAATTGTAGATTACAAAACTTATCTAATTGTATTAATTTTATGTGTAGGCTTGCCTGCATGTATGTAAGTGCACCTGTGTTGAACAATGCCCACAGAGGACAGAAGAGGGTGTTGGATCTCCTGGAACTAGAGCTATGGATAGTTGTTAGCTGCCATTTGGGCACTGGGACTTATTCTGGTCCTCTGCAAGAACAGCTAGTACTCTTTTTTTAAAAAAATTTTCTTGAGTTCTTAACACTTTTTTCCCCATTTTTTATTTGTTTATTTTTTTCTACAATGTAAGAGCACAGTTGTTTTCAGATTACATTAATGTTGCTCAGTTAGCCATACAATTAGGTAATTGGTGTTAGCATCCACAGATGAAGGATACCATTCGTCATTTGTTTTTCTGGGACTGTGTTACTTCACTTACCATGTGTATTAGTCAGGGTTCTCTAAAGAAACAGAAGCAACAGGATGAATATATAGCTATATGCAATTTATTGATTTGCTCACATGACAGAGTTCAAGGAGTCCAATAGTAGCTGCGCTGCACTGGAGAGGCTGAGAATCCAGGGAACTGCTCAGTCCGCAAGGCTGGATGTCTCAATAGTCCCAATCTGGTGCTGAAGGCCCAGTGGATTCCAGGAGATCTGCCGGTCTCAGTACATGCTGGGATCCGAAGGGTTGATCACAGTAGCAAGACAGACTCACCAGTGAGAGAGAGGCAAGCTGCAGGAAAAAAGGGACCAGATCCCTCTGGCATGGCCTTTAATACTGCCTGCCAGCAGAAGGTAACGCCCACATTTGGGGTGGGCCATCCGGGTCAAAGTAGTCCAATCCAAAGATCCTTTTTCTCTTATTTCTTCCTTAGTCTAGTCAAGTTGACACCCAGGATTAACCATCACAAGTCCACCCCTTGTCAACTTGACACCCAATAAATAGCCTCTCTTTATGTTATGCTTAAATGTCAATTGTGAACAATGGCAAGGTCATAATTCCACCTAACATGTTATAAGTGTCTCATGTGCAATAGCAAAGCATTATATCTTAAAGTAGGTGGTAATGTCCTTGAGGAACACTTAATCCTTCAGTATCTAATAACCTAAATATGACAACACTTAACACTTATCTCAGTTGCACATTCAAAAGGGAACAACACAAGTATCTGCTTAATATATGTATATATATGAACAAGCACATTCTTAACCAAATAGGACAAAAGTTAATATCTATTATAATCCACGTTTCTGCAACTGGTCCCGTGGCCTCAGCTGATATTTATGACTACCTTCTTCTACTACCCATTCTGTATTTCCTCCACCATCAGCAAGCACCTCTGCAGGTCTTGGCTCTTTCCCTGGAGGAGTGACCCATACCTTCATCCCTGAAGGGTCTGGGCCATTTATTGTCCTGTCTGGTTTGGGTTGTTGGAGTTTCCCATTGACCTTAATCATAGGACATGGTAGCACCAGAAGGCGCCCTACAGCATCTCCTGCCTTCCAGACATAATCTTCCTTGCCCCCATTGTGGAGAAAAAGTCCAATTTCCCCATGGTAGTCTGGATCAATCACTCCTCCTACTACTGTTATTCCTTCCTTAGCCTGTTGGCTTAAAGGCAGTAGAAGCCCGAAGTGGCCAGGGGGAAGTCTTAGCTTCCAGTTCAATAGAACGTTTGCTGTATCTCCTGGCAAAAGCACTCCCCCCATTGGAGCCAAAACGTCTAGACCAGCAGAACGCAAGGTCGTGGGTACAGGAAGCAAAAATTTTCCTACTGGGTCACTAGGGGTGATAGTGAGTGGAATCATTCCCACTTCCACCCCTTGGTTCCTGGACCCATGAATTCTGGCTATAGGAGAAACAGTACCATATAGTGGACGCTGATTCAAAGCATATACTGCTTGCTGGAGAACCTTGCCCCAGCCCTCCAGGGTATTGCTACCTAATTGGCACTGTAACTGTGTCTTCAAGAGGCCATTCCATCGTTCTATCAAGCCAGCTGCTTCTGGGTGGTGGGGAACATGGTAAGACCAGTGGATACCATGACCATGGGCCCACAGTCGCACTTCTTTGGCTGTGAAGTGAGTTCCTTGATCAGAAGCAATGCTGTGAGGAATACCATGACGGTGGATAAGGCATTCCGTAAGTCCCTGGATGGTAGTTTTGGCAGAAGCATTACGTGCAGGAAAGGCAAATCCATAACCAGAATAAGTATCTATTCCTGTAAGAACAAAACGCTGTCCCCTCCATGATGGAAGTGGTCCAATGTAGTCAACCTGCCACCAGGTTGCTGGCTGGTCACCCCGGGGAATAGCACCATATCGGGGGCTCAATGTTGGTCTCTGCTGTTGGCAAATCTGGCACTCGGCAGCAGCTGTAGCCAGATCAGCCTTAGTGAGTGGGAGTCCATGCTGTTGAGCCCATGCATAACCTCCATCTCTGCCACCATGACCACTTTGTTCATGGGCCCATTGAGCAACAACAGGGATAGCTGGAGAAAGAGGCTGACTATCCACAGAACGAGTCATCCGATCTACTTGATTATTAAACTCATCCTCTGCTGAGATCACCTTTTGATGAGCATTTACATGAGACACAAGTATCTTCACATCCTTTGACCATTCAGAGAGCTCTATCCACATACTTCTTCCCCAAATGTCTTTCTCACCAATTTTCCAGTCATGCTCCTTCCAAGTCCCTGACCATCCAGCCAAACCATTGGCTACAGCCCATGAATCAGTATATAATCGAACCTCTGGCCATTTCTCCTTCCAGGCAAAATGCACAACCATGTGCACTGCCCGAAGTTCTGCCCACTGTGAAGACTTTCCTTCACCAGTGTCCTTTAGGGTTGTTTCAGAAATTGGCTGTAATGCTGCAGCTGTCCACCTCTGGGTGGTGCCTGCATAGCGTGCAGAACCATCAGTAAACCAGGCCCTAGTCTTCTCTTCCTCAGTCAACTGATCATAGGGCAAACCCCATGAAGCCATAGGTGCATGCTTAAGCCCAGGAGACATTGTAACAGGAGTGGGAACCATAGGCATTTGGGCAAATTCTTCATGTAGCTTGCTTGTGCCCTCAGGGCCTGCCCGGGCCCTGTCATGTATGTACCACTTCCATTTGATAATGGACTGTTGCTGTGTACGTCCTACTTTATGGTCTGGTAGGTCAGATAACACCCAGCTCATGATGGGCAGCTCAGGTCGCATGGTGACTTGGTGGCCCATTGTCAAATGTTCAGTTTCCACTAAGGCCCAATAGCAGGCTAAGAGCTGTCTCTCAAAAGGAGAATAGTTGTTTGCAGATGAAGGTAGAGCCTTGCTCCAAAATCCCAAAGTCCTCCGCTGTGATTCCCCTATGGGAGCCTGCCACAGACTCCAGACAGCATCTCTATCTGCCACTGATACCTCAAGCACCATTGGGTCTGCTGGATCATATGGCCCTAGGGGCAGAGCAGCCTGCACTGCAGCCTGGACCTGTTGAAGAGCCTTTTCCCGTTCCAAGTCCCACTCAAGGTTTGCTGCCTTCCGAGTCACCTGATATATGGGTAGTAGTAACACACCCAGATGAGGAATGTGCTGCCTCCAGAATCCAAAAAGGCCCACTAAACATTGTGCATCTTTCTTGGTAGAGGGAGGGGCCAGGTGCAACAACTTATTCTTTACCTTAGAAGGAATGTCTCTGGATGCTGCATACCACTGAACTCCTAGAAACTTCACTGAGGTAGATGGCCCTTGAATTTTAGTTGGATTTATTTCCCATCCTCTCATGCGCATATGCTTTACCAACAAGTCTAGACTAGCTGCTACCTCCTGTTCACTGGGTCCAGTCAGCATAACATCATCAATGTAGTGGACCAGTGTGATATTTTGTGGAAGAGTCAGGCAGGCGATCAAGATCCCTTCTAACTAAGTTATGGCACAAGGCTGGAGAGTTAACATACCCTTGAGGTAAGACAGTAAAGGTATACTGTTGGCCTTGCCAGCTGAAAACAAATTGCTTCTGGTGGTCCTTATGAACCGGTATTGAGAAGAAAGCATTGGCCAGATCAATAGCTGCATACCAGGTACCAGGAGACATATTAATCTGCTCCAGTAAGGATACCACATCTGGTACAGTGGCTACAATTGGTGTCACTACTTGGTTGAGTTTTCGATATCTTCTAGCTCTGTCCATTTACCTGCAAAGTTCGTGATGTCATCTTTCTTTACTGCTGCATAGAACTCCATTGTGTAAATGTACCACATTTTCTCTATCTACTCGTCAGTTGAGGGGCACTTGGGTTGGTTCCAGCTCCTTGCTATTGTACTCTTTTTTAATATTTATTTTTATTGAGTTTTGTGCATAATGCATCTTAACCACATTTAGCCCCCTCCCCTACATGCAACTCTTATAGTCTGCCACCAGATTTCTCAAATTCTTTTTTTTTTTTTTGTCTTTTTTAGACAGGGTCTCCCTTTCGTCCCAGCTGGCCTGGAGCTCACTTTGTTGACCAGGCTGGCCTTGAACTCACCGAGATCCACCTGCTTCTGCCTCCCAAGTACTAGGATTAAAGGCGTGTGCCACCATGCCTAGTGATTTCACACATTCTTAACAATGTTAGGGCCTATCGAGTCAAGTTTGTGTCCCTGGATATTCTTCAGTGTGAGTTCACCCACCGGAGCCTGGTCAACCTATCTAGCAGCACTTCCTTAAAGAGAACCTACTCTCCCTCACCCAACAATGATGGGTTTCCAATAGTTTCTCAGTTAAGGTTGCGGCTTCTTACCCATTTCCCCAATTCTATGCTGGGTTTTTGTGTGGTGTGGGTTTGCATGGACTTGTGCATACTGTCACCATTGCTGTAAGCTCATGTGAGCCAGTTCCCAGCCCCTTGGAAAACTCTGTCTCCTTGTGGTCATCCACCAATCCTGGCTTTTGTAGCTTTTCTACCCCCCTCTTCCACAGTGGTCTCTGAGCCCTGGGTGATGGGCGTTTAATATTCAAGTCTCTTATTCTTTACATTTTAGTCAGTTGTGGCTTTTTGTGTTAATCATCTTCTGTTGAGCGAGGAAGCTTTGCTGGTGAGAGTTGGGAGATGCAGTAGTATTGTCTCTAGCCCTTATTCCGGTGTGTTCCGTGAGCCTTAGGTATAGAGGTTCCATTGTAGATGTGTCATTTAGGGCTGGGTATCCCATGGACACTCATTCTTAGCATTTGACTGGTTGTAATAGTCTCTATCTGTTGCAAAAAGAAGCTTCTTTGATGAGTGGTGACAGGTATTCTTGTCTGTACCTATAAAGATATATATTTAGCATACAGTAACACATTAAATTTGTCTAGGGATGTGACAGGCATGGGGTTTTCTCTAGGATATATGATCTCTCCAGACATGTATTTAACTCTGTTTACAGTGCCATGCATGTGTTCCCTCCCACTGAGTGGGCTTTAAGTTCAATGAGATATCTGTTGATTACCCCAAGGTAAAAGTGCCACTACTGCACCAATAGATAATTTGTAATGCTGATCATTTTGTGGTCATTGGGTTTTACAGCCGGAGTCCGACCATTCATTGATTTCCTCCCTTTGCAGCTTACATATTATCCTGTGAAACTATGAGCACTTGTCTTCAGGGAGGGGGCTTCCAGGTCAGTTCCAGGTCCATTACTCCAAGTCCTGCATCTGAAGCATGTCCTGTCTTCCGCACTAGGGTCTTACCTTCACTGCTTGTGCTCTTGACTGCTCCGCCATCTCTCCAGCCCACTGATTTTATATCTTTGATGCTGACTATTCCGCCTTCCTTTTTCCCCCTGGAATATTAAACAGGTGAAAATGGTCCCATGAATCCCTCTTAATGGGGTCTCTGTGCTTCATTCTTCTCCTCTTCAGGTGGATGTGTACAAAGTTAGACAAAGGGCCAGGCAGTGTGATTAACTCAGGGGAGGAGAGCAAACCCCTCTCCTTTGCACAGGCCAGAGCCCATCACAAGCCCGTCCTTCTCTAGATGATCTCCCAGACTTTCTCTCCCCTGATAGATGTTTCATCCCTCTCCAAATCTGTGCCATCCTTGTTTCTGCCCTACCTTCTGTCCCTATATCCACTTTTCAGTTCTTATTAAGTTAAACTGCCTCAGTCTACCCAAAGGAGGATTCACTTTACATTGCCCAAAAGTAGGCAACACAGAATAAGGCACAGGAGAGAGGCCAGTGCTTCTCGCCAAAGTCTATGATGACTCTTTTGTGGACTGACACCTTAAAGAGGTGGGTTCTTTCCAGCTCACAAATCCTGCTAGGTGCAAAGGGTCTGCTCATTGGTGGAAAGCAGAAAAGGGAGATTGAGGGGAGTCCAACCGATGGCATCGTAAAGTGCATGCACTCCAGTACGTAACAAAGGCTCTGAGCCACATACTTCAGAGCCCTGGGGCCACCTACCTGTCTCTATTCTTGCTGAAACTCACATGCCATGTTGAGAAGGAAACTGAAGATCAAAACCATAAAGCCATGGCACTAGCAGTGGCATCTTCAATATCACCACCACCATGGCCATTATTGTAATCGTCATCACAATCACAGGAGACAGAGTGTCTAGTTGCAAATCCTATTAAATCCTAGTTAGTATTTACTTCAAACATTTATCAGTCTTTGCTTCAGTTTCCTGGACTCTTAATTCAGGATTGAATATTTCCTACCCTTGAGAGTTACCATGAAAGATAAATGAGAGAGCATATGGAAGCCATTCAAAATAGGGCTGGGTTATTGAGAATATCATTAGTCCTGCTAAAGTGGACAGTATATTCAGAGTTTCCATGGAAAGGCTGAATAATATATATATATATATTATTGATATTATTCATATATATATATATGAATAATATATATATATATATATTATATGCATAATGCAAAGTGTAGTTTATTTGTATTCTTAGGCTTATTTCTTGAAACATTACCTTGTGAGAGCAAGCGTCATCCTCCCACCCTCGAATCACAAGCATCCTTCCCATTTCCTGTCCACATCCCTCATGCAGGTACTCAGTCATAGCTGGGAGAGGGCAGCATATGTTTTTATATCCATTTAGCTCTTCATAAAAATTCCTGTTCATTGAGGACCCTCAATAAGGCTGTAGTAGATGAATCTCTCAAGAATGTAGGTCTTGACACCCAAGTTAAATGGTCTCTAGAAGCCTCTTTCTATAGAGGTAAGTAAAGCACTTTGTTTGAAAAAAAATCTCTCTCCATTGGTTACATCTGTGTTCTTCTGACCAGCTATTGTGAGAAGGAAGTGTGTATTTATTTACTCCCTTCTGCTCAACTCTTGGGAAGCTTATAGATTCATCTCATTTACAAGCTATTCCCTTCAAGTTTCCCAAGAAACTATTACTTCTTTTTTTCCCTAATGACAGTGTAGAAAGCAAACTAATTTCTACTAGCCTCTAGCTGTGAGATTTATCGAAAAGACTCTAACATGCTTAGAACAACTAACTCAAGGGAAAAAAAATTGTCTGTCATGGATTATTAACTTTGTCATGATGAAATTAATGACGTTCCTCCTGGAAACAGACCTCTTTAGTCCGTCTCAGTTTCTTCTCCCCATGGCTGCCCTTGGCATGATCCTGGTTTAGGAGACTGTGAGGATCATCAGAGAACAGGATATGTTTCCACCGCTATCCATCTTTTGGCTTCTGAGCTGATGTAAACTTGTCTCAGAAACTCTGTCTACTATTAGATCTGTGGTCAGGGCATTCCGTTTTCCAAAACCAACCAAATACTATTTGAGTGAGTCAATTTGGTTGCTATTTAGTAGAAAGAAAGTTCCTTGAAAGAAAAATACCTAAATAAGTGGCTTCTCATAGCTCCCAAAGCTTCGCGTTGACTGTGTGGTGCTGTTGTTTATTCTTCCCTACAAAGCCTTGTCTGATTTGGGTGTTTCTCATTTTTTTTTTTTTCTTGACAAGTTAGTTTAGGGCTTGTCTGACTCAGCCAGCAATAAAAGTGATAACCAGTCCCCGAGAACCCCGAGAATTTGTGAAAATTTCTCAGCCAACCTTGCTCAGAGGAGACTCAGCATTGTACTCTGTCTTTGGAACTGCATCTCCCAGTGACTGCAGGCCTGTAATTGAAGTAACAGAAGTATTATCACATCACTACTCCATTTATTCAAATGTGTTTCCAAAGAGTAATGGGCAAGTGATATGGACTGTAGTATCTGGCTACTGTGGTGTCTAATCTAAGCTGTGGAGGCCAATATGGTATTGTAATAAGATGCTTTCTCTGGTTGAAATTTTTGCTTCTTTGCATATTTAAACATTGCCGAATGGCTTGATGGAGTCGGCCCTCCTTCCTTTCGTCAGTCAGTCAAAGCACATCACAGATCTGCACATTCCTGTTTCCTTGGCATTTCCTGTGCTCTTCCGTGGTGCTGGGTTTTTGTCAGCCTGACAAGAGAAGCCTTTCCTCTGGAGCATTACCTGAGCCCTGTCACCAGTCCCCTGAATTTCATGTCACTTCCAGAGCTTTACTTAATTGTAAAGCCCCAGATTGGTGATTTGACAAGGACTGTGTGGAAGCCTTTGTCAGAGACAGGCTCACATGGTGGCCTTTGTGGGAACAGCTTATTGCTGTTCTGGCTGTAGGTGGTCATGTGTGCATTTGGAGCCCCGAGCTCTGTGTGTAGACGATGCGCTTCCACACCCTCCATAGCCTGCCTTCTGATTCGGTGGTGAACAGACTCCCCGCATCCCCTTTGCCCTCTGCAACCATCTGTTCCATCCTTTGGCCTGGCTGTGCTGCCCTTTCTCTGGACATGTGGGCTGGCAGCAGTTTGGCGCAGAAAACTTGCTTGGGGCTGAATTTCTCATGCTGAGGCATCTGGACATTGGCTTGTCCTCCCAGCTGGACCCTCTGTCCACTGCTTATCTGACATTGCTGGCCAACCAGAGCCTGTCTGCAGATCTGGTCAGAGGTCAGTGTCTGCTGTTGGTCTCTATGACATCTCCCTGAACAGTCCACTTTGCTTGATTAATGAGAGAGAGAAGAGCTTACTGGGCTCTTTAGAAGCCTGGGAGAAATTTAGCCTTTCTTAATGAAAATCATCCTGCATTTCCAGCTCTGGGTTGTAAGGATAATGGTCTGGTGAGAGATTTTTACTGGCCTGTGTGGCTCTGCCCTTGGCCTGCCATTCATCTTCCTTTGCCTTCAAGAATTATTCTTATCCTGATAATGTAGTGTGTAACCAGCCCTGGGCCCCTGGAGCGTGACAGAGACACAGCTGGAGTACCCAAATATGTTCTGACTATAGTCTTAGATTTACTAAGGGGAAGACAAACACCATTACTGGGGAGGCAGACAGTCTGGCTGCAGCGTGTGGTAGGCACATTCCCCTGACCTGCCCATTCTTCTCCCTTCCCAGCTGTGGAGGTGACAAAGGGCTCGGCCTGCTGGCATTCAGATAGGCTGGACATCTACGGTTCCCCCCAAGGAGCTGAGCACATTTTAAAGAGGGACTTATGTGGTATGACCTTGGGTCCTAATCCTTACTGTAGCAAAGGAGCAGGCCAGCTGGGCTTCCCATAGGCTGCTACACCTTTCGACCTGCCCAGTTAGGAAACCTGTCCCCTCCTGGTCCCAGAAGGAATATAAATCCATGCCTGCATAAGTTGCCTGTTGTGGTTTGTGATGGTGCCCCTTCAATATTCATATATTGAAGCCTAATCTCGAACGTGACTCTCAGGAGGTGGGGCCATGGGGAGCTGATTTGTTTGTGAGGGTAGAATCCTCACAAATGGAACTAAAACCTTCCATAAGGGGCAAAAGAGATGAGTTGTCTAATTCAGAACCAGCATACAACTGGAAGGTGTTACCTTTGAACCAGGAAAGAGGCATTTCTGAGACACCAAAATCCTCGATCCTGGATTTCCAACCTCTGAAAATGTTTACAAGCTAGTCAGTCTGTGATACTCTGTGGCAACAGTTTGAGCTAAGACAGCCTTGGGGTCCAAGCAGGTGGCCTTCGTGGGAACAGCTCAATGCTGTTCCGGCTGTAGGTGGTCATGTGTGCCGAGTAGTTCTCCAGTGTTAGTCCTCCCCGGCTCATGAGTTCCCACACACTGCTCCCTCTGCCCTAGCGCTCGATTCCCTCCATCTAGATGATTCCTTATCTTCTCCGTGTTTCTCCCTCTGGGTCTCGACTCTTAAATAAATTCTTAGTTTCTCATAAAGATCAATTTAATCATCCAACTAGTGGGCTTTGTTCCTGCTGACACAGGTTTGTTCCTAAATTAAATCTAGCTGCTAATGTATTGGGAATTCAGGTGCTAACTCTTAAGAAAAGAAATAGGTAGGATCTATTTTTCCATCCTGGGGTCCCAGTCGACTTCATGTAATTGGTCTCTAATTCTCTAGCAATCAAGTCCACTTGGGTTTTTCAAGAGTTATGGCCCCCTTAGAAACCCAATGTGGTGGCATACACTTTAGTCCCAGCACTCAGGAGGCAGAGGCAGAGGCAGTCAGATCTCTGATATGGAGGCCAGCCTGGTCTACCTAAAAAGTGCCGAGCCAGCTGGGGCTATAGGAAGACCCTATCTTAAAAAGAAAAAAAGGAGTTATGGCCTCCTTAGAGATCATGGCTGCCCAGAGATGTCTTTTATTTTTTTGTATTTCCTGTCTGAGGATTCAGTTCCTGCATGGGAAACTGATTTTAGAAATTTCTGCCTTACCTTACGCCTCATGGGCTGTGACAGGAGATGAGGCTGGGGGACATCCATGCAGGGCTTCCTCCGGTGTGGCCCTGTACAGCATCACTCATCTCCTATGCAAATACCTTCATATCATTTTAGGTTCTAAGTACGTGCTTAGAAATATCCATTTGACTTTCCTTCATTCAGAGAACACCTATTTAAGCATTGTGTGACAGTGCCTATGTTAAACATTCCTCTCTTTCTCCTCACAAACCCCTTAGAATTAGGAACTTTGCAATATGTTCTTAGTAGAGAGAATGGCATGCACAAAGCCTCAGGGGCCTAGGAGAGCAGTGCCTGAAGCCAGGGGTGAAATGGGAGGAGCCAGGCCACTGGGGCACTGTCCTTGGAGAGGTTTTATATGACGTGTGTACAAAAGCAACTGTGGAGGCTGGAAAGGGAAGGCCTGAGGCTGAGACGAGGTGATTATCCATCTCCCGAGGGAGAAATGACGTTGCCTGAGCTGTGCCGCAGCAGTGGGAGCGTGCGAACGTTCTAGGCAGGACGTCAAGGACACCTGCTCAAGACTGAGCTCCCTGAGCTCGGGCAGGAGTTGGGTCTGAGTGGCAGAGTATAGAGCGTGAGTGCCTTCTGCAGGTGTTGCGCTGCTGCTGAGCCTTGTTCTAGTCATACCCAGCTCGCCTTCCCCAATCCCCCATACCTGTGGGGTTCTCACTGAAGTGCCTTAGTGCCAAAGGCTCCTATGGCTGAGCCCTCCATGAGGTGGGAATGTGTGCTGCGATGGTTCCTCCAGGAACCTGGCTTGGAGAACCGTAGCCCTCCACCTCTAATCATATACTCTAGACCTCCCCTTATTGGTCCATGTATAGAATTTCAGGGGTAGAGAAGTGGCCTTACCTTAAAGGGTGGCTCTGTAACCCTGAAAGGTTTGGTGCATGTAACCCTGAAAGGCTTGGCTCAGGCTTTGGGAATATGGCAGCCAGGGGTTTACTGACAGGAGGAGGCCAGGGCTCATCCGGCCCAAGCGGACAGATACAGGTGGAGTTAATAGCCAGAGCCGACGTCTGCTCCATCTTCTGCCGTATAAGCTGTCGACGTCAGACATAACCCCTGTGTGCCTTTGAAAGGCTCTAGGTCCAGGGAGGCTTCAGAAAGGGGGTTGTGTCGACAGATACAAGTTAAATTTTCTGTGTTCCTATCCATGACATGTGTCCCAGACCTCTGCTAGACCCCAGCTGCCTGGGACACCCCTAGACACATACTCGGCTAATTTGCATAGAAATCAGGAGCCTGCCTAGGGTTTCTTTGGCCCCCTTTATTCCTTTCTGTCTATGCTTCTTCTAAGAATGAAAATACACGTAAAGAGCTTATGAGGACAGCCTTTGCATACAGGGCTGTTACCACCAGCATATCTCAGGGTTGTCACATTTCACTTCTCCAGGGGCCCACATCGCATTGTCTTTTGTCATCAAGATAAATCTCAGAGTGTTAAATGATGTGTTCCATGTCACTCAGGGAGTGAGTGCAAGTGGAGATTTAATTCACCTGTTGGGTGAATATTTATTGAGTGTCAGCTATATTCATGCACTGCTGTAGACATGTGTCTACAGGGGGAAGGTCAGGCAGTGAGCCAATCTAGCCCAGGCTGGGATGCATCTAAACCTCCTCTTGATCTTGTCTGCCACAGGATCCCTTTAATCTGTTTACAGAATCACATGAGAGCTCTAAGAAGTGGGAGAGGAACATGGCATGTATCGATCAAGGGGTTACATGAACCATCTGACCCCCAACCCCTAGCAGCTTCCTGCCCAGTGAGAACAGAGAATGAGGCTACTAGAAAGGCCTTGGGGACCTTGCCTGACTCTGTCTTTCTCCTGTTCTGTATTGCACTCTCTATAACCTCTCTGACCTGTTTCTAGGTTTTTTTCCTTGACAACTGGGTCTCCTCTGTGATGTCCCTGATGCTGTGACTTTTCTTTTGATTCCTAAATTTACCCTTATCTGGAATGCTTATTTGTTCCTGTCACATAGGGCTATAGGCCTTCTCGGTCAGACGGAGCTCTAGGCCCCTCCAAGCATGGGAATGAGCATTTGCCAAGTACAGTATCTGCTCTGCTGCTGTTCCACTCGCTGATGAGTCTGTGCGGTGCCCTAACTCTGATGGGAGGGAGGGAGGCATGGACTCCTTTAAGCTATCACCCTTGTTCTAATTTGTGGCCTGTAGCTCCAGCCTGAGGTGGTGGCCCTTCATTGACTGTAAATGAGTGTCCATGTAGCTGGGAGGGAACGTTTCCCCTTCCAGACCTCTCCCCCTGACTCCAGGGCTTGGCATGGGCAGCACTGACATAGACATCTACCCATGTGCCTTAAGGAAAGCTTTCTCTTAATTTCTCAGGATCTGGTGAGGGGCCTGAGAGTAAGCTACCTTTGGTGGTTTGAATGAGTGTCCCCCATAGGCCCTAGGTATTCAGACATTTGTCTCCAGTTGTTGGCAATGTTTTTGGAGGTCTTGGGGTGTGTGGCCGTGCTGGAGGAAGTGTGTCACTGGGGGCAGGCTTAGTGAGTTTTAACAAGCCTCGTGGTCTACAGTTGCTCTCTCTCTGCTTCCTGTGCTCTTTGCGAGATGTCACCCTCGGCTTCCTGCTCCAGATCCAGCTGCCACGCCTCCCGCCACAATGGACTCTAATTCCCTGGAACTGTCAATTGTAAGCTCAAATAAACTCTTCCTTTTATAAGTTCCTTGGTCATGGTGCTTTATCACAGCAACAGAAAAGTGACTAATATAGTAATTTGGTACCAGAGAGTGTTGGCTGTGAAGAACCTGACCATGTGGATATTTGGAGAAATGTGGAAGACTTTGGAACTTTGCACTAGAAAGGCTGTTGACTACTATAAGCAGAGCTTAAAGGGCCATTCTGGTGGAGGCCTGGAAGAAAGCATTGCTGCAAAAGATGTGGTTCCAGAGGAGGATAAAGACTTAGGCAGCAACTGGGATATTTTGATAAAGAGTCTGGCAGCAGTTTGCCCACAGCCCAAATGCTTGCCTGATGCTAAGTTGGCGGAGGATATTTCAAGACAGCCTAACGTAGAAATGGTGGCGTGGCTTTTAATGGTGAATATTGTGCAGATCTACAGTGGAGAAGGGCAGGTGGGGCAGAAAGAAATGCAGAATGTACAGTTTGGATCTGAAAACCCCACTAGGAAGATTAAAGGTGGGGCCAAGGCATGTGAAGGAGAGGCTCCCTTTCCTAAGGAGACTAAAGTGATTAAAGAGAGGCCTGGAGATTTACAAGTAAACAAAAGAATCAGTGCCTTCAGGGCAAGACCACACCCAGCTAATCCTCCAGCAAGTCCAGGGCAGAGAAAATTGCAATGTGGTTAAAGTAGGAGAGATTCCATCCCGAAGTTGCAGCCAGATTCAGAAATTTCATTCACATGGTGCTGCCTTTAGAGGCATGAAGTTTGAAGGGATATTTCAGTTTTACTCACGCGTTTTCAGAGAGCGTGCCAACGGTCAGCAGAGCGCGCAGGGGTGTCCCTGCATAAAGTAGGGCCTGATAGGCCATTGCATGTGTAGGCTGTGAATGTGAAGCCTGGTTATGGAGTAGGAGACCCCAAGAAGACATTCAGATGACCAGAGCTTGAAGATTTTTTCGCAAGAGAGCTGCATAGGTGAGTGGTACCTGCCTAAAAGAGATGTATGTGCAAGCAAAACTGGAAGAGCTGAGCCATCTAAGCCCATTTGGAAGTCAAAGTCCAAGAAGTTGCATGTGGGCTACATGGACTTGGCGTTTGCCCTGCAGGTTTTCGGTTGGTTTTGGTCATGTATTTCTCACTATGCTCTTATTCTTTTGGAATGAGAATGGTATTCGTTTCCACTATATTTGGAGTTATGTAATTTGTCTTTTGATTTTACAGGAGCTTACAGTTAAGAGATTGGCCTGAGTCTCAGAGAGAGACTTGGACTGTACGACTTTAAAAAAAATTTTTTTTAATTTTATGGTGCTTTGTTATACATTTCATCATCATTTTCCAATTTCAGATATAGGCATAGTTTCCTTTCCCTTCCCCCTACCCCCACCCCATCCCAGATCGCTGATTTTGCCATAACTGTCCTGCATTTTCTCTCAGTTTTTTTTTTCATTTTTTTTAGCTTATATTAGGATGATCATGAGTAAAGCATCCTTCATATGAAACAAGTATTTACAGGCTGTTGTGCCCAAACCACACCAGCCCACCATCCAGCAGGGGTGAGGGGGTTTGTATGTTCAATCAAGGTTGATCAAATGAGTGTCCCGACTACATTGCTGTAGTTTTCACCATTCACCAATCGCAGCCTTTACATCGTACCATGCCCCTCTTCCCCAGATTGTTCCCTAGGCTTAGAAAAGGGGCACAGGTGGATGAGAAGCAAAACAGTCCACTCTCTCTGGAGCTGTTGTCTTGGACTCTGGTCAATTCTGGCTGTTTCCTTTCATGGGCTGACAGTTCGTCCAGGAATAACCATTCGATCCTACTAATGAAGCACAAGCAGTTAGATATATAGGTATTTAAAGAGCACTAATAGTTATAGTTGGTTACTTTGGTATAGACACATATGTTTGGATGATATGTTAATCCACGAATTACATTTTTTCCCTGTTTAATATGACAGGGTCTTACTGTGGCTTATAACATCTCCTAACCTGTAGAGGCTGTAAGCTTGTGGCATCAGCCATGGGTTATTCCTCCAAGGAGAGAGCCAATAGCCAATTAGGTTTGGGATATACAGGCATATGGCTGCCTCTGCTGCACAGTATTTCCAGGCAGGCAGGGTGTAGCTGGTGCTGACGATGGAGTCTTGCTTGACTCAGGGACTTGGCAACAGACTACAAGACATAGGTGTAGACTTTTGAATGGCATTGAAACTGGTAAAGACTATGGGGACTTTTAAGGTTGGACTAAATGCATTTTGCATTTTATATGGTCAGGACCCTATGGGGGCCAGGGAGTAGAATGTGGTGGTTTGAATAAGTGTCCCCCATAGGCTCTAGGTATTCAGACATTTGTCTCCAGTTGGTGGCGCTGTTTTTGGAGGTCTTGGGGTGTGTGGCTGTGCTGGAGGAAGTGTGTCACTGGGGGCAGGCTTAGTGAGTTTTAACAAGCCTCGTGGTCTACAGTTGCTCTCTCTCTGCTTCCTGTGCTCTTTGGGAGATGTGACCCTCGGCTTCCTGCTCCAGATCCAGCCGCCATGCCTCCTGTCACAATGGACTCTAATTCCCTGAACCGTCAATTGTAAGCTCAAATAAACTCTTCCTTTTATAAGTTCCTTGGTCATGGTGCTTTATCACAGCAACAGAAAAGTGACTAATACACTACCTTTCTACCATCTACTCTTGCTCTTCTACAAGCCACTTCTCTAGAAACCACATAGAGAAGGTGGACTCTTCCATATATTCTGTATCCCCACAAGAAACCATCATCATAGTCTGATAAAGCAGATCACCTAAAAATTGTATGCTGAGGTTGGAGACTAGATGGTGTATGTTAAAGGGAGATGCCCCAACCCCCTGACTGCTTATAAACCACTCCCTGCCCCCCAGCACTGACAGGTCTTATCAGAGTATTATTAGCCCACTTTGAAATATAACCCTGGAACAAACCATCTCCAACCATAAGATGATTCCTGTTCTGCAAACAAGTCCTTCCAAAAGAGATGCTTATTAAACAGTGTGAGCCCTGAGCGCTTTACAAACATCCCTACCCAGGCCTATAACTCATCTCTGCATGTGAGCATACTTACACTCCCCTGCTCTACTGGGACGCCTGTTTGCTGATTTCCACCAGCTCACTCCCAACCCTCAGTGACTATAATAAGGTCAGTCTGGTTTGTTGTGGCTTGTTGCTTTCCTCTCTGCCTGTGAATTCTATTCCTAGCAGATGTGTAGATCAATGTTGGAGTTAGTTTCTATCCAAGCATGAGCAAAGTACAGAGACATGGCCAAGAGAAGGAGCAACCATAAGTTACAAACAGCAGCAGGGGAGGGTCAAGAAGTCCTTTTAGTAGGGTATGAATGAGGAACAAATGAGGCGTTTCCCTTACAAATCCAAGTTGGAAGCAGCCAATCTTTTTCTTCTGATTTTTTTCTATATTTTCTTTTTTGGTGAAACATGATTTGAAAGTACATTCTTTTTTTTTTTTCAATTAAAAAAATTTTTTTTTATTTATTTCTGTATGTGTATGAATGTACTGTCTGCATGCAAGTCTGTGCACCCGTGTCGTGCAATGCCGCGGAGGTCAGAAGAGGGTGTCGGACTCCCCTGGAACTGGAGTTCCCCTGGAATTGGAGTTTCAGACGGTTCTCGGCCGCCATGTGGGTGCTGGGGATCGAACCCAGGTCCTCTGTAAGAGTGGTCGGCGCTCTTAACCGCTAGGCCATCTCTCCAGCCCCCGAATGTACATTCTTAATAAAAGACCCATCCATTCAGCCATTAGGCAATCCACCCACTGACCTATCTATCTACTCCTAACCCTCACTCCCATATCATCCATTCCATCCATCCATTCACCACTCACACTACTCATCTAACTTCTAGCTATCCATTCTGTCCGTGTCTGTTCATCATTCCGTACATCTATTCATCTACTTATTATCTGTTATCCATCCATCCATTCATCTATCCATCCTCCCTCCCTCCCATCCATCCATCCATCCATCTCTCCAGCCATCCATTCAACCATCCATCCATCCATTACCTACCCACCCATTCATCCATCCACTCACCCACCCATCCATCTACCCACCCACCACCACTGACTCACTCATCCATATGGTCATTTATCTATCGTTCTGTCCATGCCTATGTGTGCCCACTATGCATTCATCAACTAAACATTCATTAAGCACCAGCCTTGTGCCTTTGTTTGTGATTGTTTCTAGAGATCAGCACTTAAGGAGCTGAGAGTTTGGTGAAGTAAATGGATTTATGAACTGACAATGTGTAGAATGTTAAGGAAAAGGGTGCACTCAGAGTGATATGGGGGTGGTTGAAAGGCCTACACATTCCTGGAAAAGAACATTGCTGAAACCTGTTCCTTTGAACTGGAATGCATTCACTCTTCCAAAACATACACACTTGTGGGAGGACGAAGGGCTTTCTTTGGCCTTTCTGAGTCATAGTCTGCCTTTTCCTCTTCATTGCAGACCTCTCTGCATTCACACATTTATAGAGTGCTTTAATTCATTGTGATTAGAAGTGCTGGGGAGGGGGAGGGAATTCCATTGAGTGTCTGTCTGGGCCCAAGCTGAAGCATCTCTGTAGAGTCTGCTTCGATATGGGAGTGTATACATAGGCGTGGGTGTGGGCCAGAGGGTCCTAGCTGAGTCAACAGCACCAGCTGGGAATTCCATGAATGTTTTGAGAAATCCTCACATCATCAAGGGCTCTCAGTTTCTAGTTATCCTTTTAGAAAAAAAGAAAAGGTAAAACCCCAAACTCAAACCTCATACCAACGCTTAAGTGGCTTATAGTTCCTTATAACAACATCTTCATTACAGCTTTATATTCCAGAGGGGCAAAGACACAACAAAACAGTGTGGAGGGGCTCCTGAAGGGGCTTCTGGCAGGGTTAGGACTAGGTTAGTCTTGCTTATTAAGAATATACAAGGAGCTGGAGGGATGGCTTAGTGGTTAAGAACAGAAGCTGCTCTTTCAGAGGATCTGGGTTCCATCCTAGCACCCACATGGTAGCTGTGTCTCCAGTTCCAGGGCATCTGACACCCTCTTCTGACCTCCACTGGCATTTTGGTCCAGAGGTATACTTATATACACTCATACACATAAAATAAAAATAAATACATAGAAAATATTTAAGAAAATACAGCTCGGAGTTTGAAAGCCTGGCAACATAGTTCTGTCATCATGCTCCCTGTGGGACGAAGGCAGGTTGCTAGTGGTGGGAACATTCATTTCTCCGATGCTGGATCAGCATCTGTGTGCTTCAGGTCCCCGAGGAAGCCAGCCTGGTCCTTGATGTGTGGCTTCCCCTTAGTCTGGGACCCTTGTTTTGGTCAGCAGTGGTTAGTCATCTGGGCACATTCCTGTCATTTCTGTAGCATCTGTTATCCATCCGTTTCTCACTCCTATGGCATGGAGTCCATGGTGATCACTGCAGGGACACGCAAGGACGTGGCAGTGGCAGATAGGATGGGCCTCTTCCTCAGTGGCTGGTGCAGAGGCATAGCTGCAGGGGAAGCGATCAGCTCTACTTGGGTGTGTCATGGCATTAATGGTCCTGGAGCCTAAGCTCAGCTCCTGTAAAGGCATAATGTAGCAGATGCTCTGCACCTCCTTCCTTTGGCCCACTTCTAACTTCAGCTTCAGTTTTGGGGGACAATTCCTGCTCAAATATTTATCTAGGACTCTGCTTCTGGGACACCTGGATTAGAGTAAGTGAAAAGTTCAGGTAAAAAAAAAAAATAAGGCATGGCATGCAGGGGGACTTAGGGAAGGGCGGGAAATGAGGTGGGGGAGCAGGAGTTCTTCCTGTAGCCCAAGGAACCTATTTGATCTTCCCAGGAGTCCTGTGAAGCCAACATAGTTTCCTATTTCTATCCAGTGATGTTGTTCTGAAATATTTTTAGCAGGCTACTTGCTGCTTAGGTATGCAGAGACTGGTCCCCTTGACCCACTTTGACTGACCGTTGTTTAAGCAAGTTATCAGTGAGGGGCTCTAAACCTGTCTACGAGAAGGCTGTGTCTCTCCCTCACTGTTTCTCTTATCATCATCTTTGTGATTTGATTCCCCTTTGGAGGCTGTGCTCCTATGAGGGGGACATCTGGAGAGCATTGCTACTTTCCTGGTTCCTCCAGACTTCTTCTGACTGTGGTTTCTGCCTTTCCTGTTCATCCAAACCAGAATCTTCAATACCAGCTAGAAGGGTGAGCCAAACCATCCTATCCTGGATCACACAGGCAGCTTGCCCCCATCCCATCAAAGCTACTCTTCACAGTAGTATTCCAGCTTCTCAGTCATGATGATATTTTTACAAGTTCTGAGAAGGTGTTGTGTCTCCACTTTAGTGAAAATATCCGACCAGTTTACAAATCCCAGATGTGTTCCCAAATGACACGGCAACTTCATCACCACTGTTTGGTCACCCGGAGCCACTATTAACCCTGGGACCATCAGTGACCACAGTGATCTTTCTTAGGTTTGGCCTCTGTCTCCCAAAATCTTCTCTGTAGTTCATCCTTAGCATGTCCTATGACTCTACATGGCTATCCCTTTGCCTCCTTGATCTTGTCTCATCATGACTGTACTGAAGGCTCCATCATATTGATTTCTCTTTAGCATTATCATGTTGAACCAAGAAATCAGCCAACCATGGCCCATGGGGTGAATCTAGCACACTGTCTCTTTGATAACTAGGTTTATTGGTATATGGATGCACCCATTTTTGTGCATCGTCTGTGGCTGCTTTCACATTTTAGTAGCAGGGTTAGTGAGTAAAAGAGACAGTAGAGCCTTCAAAGCCTCAAGTCTTTACTCTCTGGTTCTCTACAGAAAGTTTTAGTGGAGCCTAAGGTTCCTGTTGGAGGTCTTGAGCCTTCTTACCTCATGCTGTTATGCACGTGATGCCTCCCTATGTCCTATATAGCCTTCTCTTCCTGCTCTCCATCCTGTTACCTCAACAGGTAACTCACCTGCTTACAGGCCTCAGTCATGGTGCTGATCACACCGGTTTTCCTGGTTGAGTGGAAATCCAAACCCCACACCAATTCCTGAGGCAGATTAGCTTTT
Organism: Rhizomys pruinosus; assembly: GCA_009823505.1. Classification (NCBI taxonomy): domain Eukaryota; kingdom Metazoa; phylum Chordata; class Mammalia; order Rodentia; family Spalacidae; genus Rhizomys; species Rhizomys pruinosus. Next base: position 725,378 of record VZQC01002728.1, read on the forward strand.
CTGCTCATAACCACCACTTGGCTGGGCTGTTGAAAGAACACCTCCAAGCAGCCAGAGGCTCATTGCTCACAAAGCCCACAGGACAGAAGGAGAAGATAGCCTTGCCTCTCACTTCACCTCAGCCTTCTGTCGCTTTTTACCCTGCTTTCTGGAGTGCACTAGTGGAGGGAATTTCATTGCCTTTGTCTTTGCAGATCTCCAATCTCTACCTATACGACAGTGTTCTGATGCTGGCCAACGCCTTCCACAGGAAGTTGGAGGACCGGAAGTGGCACAGCATGGCAAGCCTCAACTGCATAAGGAAATCTACCAAGCCATGGAATGGAGGGAGATCCATGCTGGACACAATTAAGAAGGTATGCGTGCGTGTTTGTGTGTGTGTGTGTGTGTGTGTGTGTGTGCGTGTGTGGGTGCATGCGTGCATGTAGGTGTGCATGCATGCATGTGTGTGTCCCTGTTCTTTTCTGGAGGCCTCTGTCTCTGTCCCTCTTCCTGTTGTCATATTTCAAAATTGGGTGAACTGTGGTCTAGGAACCTGTGTTCTTTTATTGTCTCTACACTTCGTCTAGCTCCAGAAAGTTTGCATATGCTCCTAGCTGCCTGTTCTGTCTGCCAGATGCCCCTCTGTGTAGGCTGCCACTTTTCAGGAGACAAGTTGTCTCAGTTGACACAGCCATGTATGCCTACCTAAGGCTCCAGAATGTGTATGTGCACCCATTTGTACTCATGTGTGCATGTGTGTCACACATGCTGCATCCCATATGATAAAGAGTGGCACTGTGTCAAAAGGCTGGATTTGAAGTGAATTAGACAATCCACAGAAGACTTGTTAGAATGAAATGTCTTTTAGAGGCTTCAAAAGAGCATTTAGGGAAATCTATAGTGTTAGGAGCCTTAGTCACAGTAAATCGCATGTGGTTTCAATTGCAGTGACCGTGTTCCAGTGTTGGTTTAAAATTATTGAAGCTCAGAGCAGAAGAGGGCCTCTGCATAGCATAGTTTATGGGACCCTCCCTGCCCTGAGTTCACAGGCAGTAAGACTAGGTAGGATTCATACCCCAGACTGAGAGAGAGAGAAGGGGTCACAGTTCACTCAGCCCCTCACTGTCTGCTGTTCCTGAGGGCCCCACCGAACTATGTAGAAAGGCGTGGGTCCCATATGCTCACCACAGCCATTTTTTGCCAGACATTGGCCGTTAGGCATATTTTCTTCCTCATCCTGTGTATTTTTATGGCGGATCCGATGAATTCCTGGCTGAGGATGGGAGATGAGCATCAATCTGCCAACACATGTAGCAAAGCCGGACCTCAAGCTATGCTTATATTTGCTGGCCTTCAGGATTGGAACATGTGTTGGGCATGGCTCTTAATGACTTTTAGCTTCCATTTTGTGTCAGAATAAGGGAAGCCCCTGGATTAGATTGCAAGCAGAAGATTAAGCTTCAGGAGCCTAGGGACAAATGTTATTGCATTTTAACCTCATGGATAGCACAGTGCCTGGCACATAACAAGTACTGTAAACATGTAGACCCGAATAATGGGAGGGGCAAGTCTTTGGGATTTCCCCTGTAATATTAAGAATCTGGGAAGCATCCATTTTGCTCTGAGGGCCTAGGATCCTCAGTGAGTCTTTCCCTGTTATAGCTATCCATGGCTGCTCCCTTCTGGGAGACTCCACCACAACTATATGTTCCTCACTTCTGTTGGTCTTTCCCCATCTCCCACAGGGACATATCACTGGCCTCACAGGAGTGATGGAGTTTCGGGAGGACAGCTCGAATCCTTACGTCCAGTTTGAAATTCTTGGCACAACATACAGTGAGACCTTTGGAAAAGACATGCGCAAGGTAAGCGCTGCAGTCCTTACCTCCTCGTCTCCCTGCCGTTTCACTGAAAACAGCAACAGCAACAGCTGCAGCACGCTGTGTTCCTAGCCAGGGTTGACTGCAGAGAAGACCCTCCCTCTCCCTGCTTCTGTTTTTGATGCTGCCCATCAATGCTGGCATTTCTGGGGCATGCTGGGATGAGTGCAGAGAAGTTTCAGGCCAGGATGGGTGCAGAGAGGTTTCAGGCAGGAAGTGCCAGGGTCCTGAGTGCAGCATGGGCCCCAGGAGCAGTAGGGTGCCCTTGGACTAGCAGGGTGCTGCCTGGATGCTAGAAGGAGCAACATGTTTTCACAGAGTTGTAACATCAACCCAACTTCAGAGACAAATGTCGATTATGATTGAGGTTGGAGACAGAGTTCCTTCCAGATCCAGGGGCAAAACAAGGCCATGGGCAGAAGAATGGGCTGCAAGGAGGGTGGGAAGTAGGGCGCGCTGGGGTCCGGTGGTCGGAGAGTGAGACAGGCGAGCAGGATAACTCAGGAAAAGGCCTGGCTTTGGCTGATGCAGTTGATGGGCTTTTTTGGGGTACATTTTCAGTAGCACTTTGCCTTTCTTCTCTTAGGGGGGATGGGAGATAGGTGTTCAGGACAAAGCATAATGAGGACATAAAATGTCATTAAGCCAAGTGTGCCAGCCATCTGCTCTTTTACCCAGAGTGAACACCCCAGAAGTTAAGTTGGGACCAAGATGTCAGTATAACAATATAACAATCAAGGGCTTGGAATAATTCTTTAATGGAGAGATTTTGGTTGTGGTGAGTGCAGGCAGATGTGATGCTGCTGATGTGTGTGAAGGAAGGGTGAAGACTACTGCCCAGGCCCTGGATAACCCAGCTTTATAAACATGTCGAGAAGCAAACTGTGCAGAATGCCCATGTGCTTGTTGGGGTCATAGATGCTCATGTGTAACTGCATACATACTTTCCCATGGACTCCTGGAAGGACATCTTCACCAGTGGCAGTGATTTACAGATAGATGAAGGACATTCTTGCAGATAATGAATATCAGCAGGGGCTGGATGAACGCTCAGCCAAGAGGGTTCTGTGCAGTTTAGCTGGTATTGGGCTCCTGAGAACTGGGCAGGGGGCTTTGCATTAGTTCTTGGAAGATCAGAGTAGGGGGTGCATGTGGTAGTGGACCCGTGAGGGCTGCAGAACAGAGGGGACAGTGACAGCAGGCCAGGAAGCCAATTCAGTCACCTTCCCACTCCTGTACAGTGTGGCTGCCTGCCAAAAGCACCGCACCGCACCGCACCAGTCATGTTAGCCAGGTGCTTGCGTGCTGTTCCTCATCTCTGAGTTCTCTTCTGAGTTAGTGCTATCCTGGGCCCTGCCTGCTGGTTCCATCCGTATCTCTCACCTTTTTCCACCCAGCTCTACACCAGGGTCTCCACAGAAGGTAGAATGTTGGTGCTGGGTCTGTCTCCTCTTAGGGCTCTCATGTGGGAGCCACATGAACCCCATACCTTGTGCCCTGCTGGCCACCCCAGGTCCTTGAGTTACAGGGAGGCACTGTGTCCTTCACTTCCTGTTTCAGGTGTCTGGGTCTTCCATGTTGCTAAGGCAACGCTCCTCAAAAGAACCAGAGGCCATGGGGAACTGGAATTTCTCTGTTACAAGAAGCTTCAGAGCAGGAGGCGGGAATGTAATTGAGTTGGAAAGGAAGCTGATTTTCAAGTGGGCTTTATTTTAAAATGTATCCTTTTGTCATTTAAAAAATCTGCCCTTAATAGCTGCATACCTCAATTGTTACCCAGCTGCCTGGCAGCTTATGTTTGGTAAGTAGAGGCTATCAGGGAAGCAGGGAATGGGATTAACCATGGTAATTATTTGTTAGGACCAGGGTTACATACAGAAGAGATGGGAGGGAGTTCAGGACAAAGGAAGGAGAGGGGACTAGGACAGGGTGTCAGGGGAACAGGGCAGCTTTAGAAGACAGAGTAGAGCTGTGGTGTCCTGGTAAAATAAAATGGGAACTCAGGATGACTGAAGGAATACCATACAGGATATTGACACAAGAGTGAAAATAACTGAGAGCAGGTAGAAGATTTGAGGGTAGGGTTAGGGTGTCCTGAGCCACACAGAGGCAGTTTAAAGACTAGTTTTCTGAGAAGCCCCATAGATGGAGGTTCTCTGTGACCAATTACCATAGAGAACCTAAGGGAGGCAACTGAGGTGATGGCCGGGCACTGCTGGGCTGGGCACTGTTGGACTGGGCTTTGTTGGGCTGGGCACTGTTGGGCTGGGGAAGATCTGGGGTTCCCTGTAAAGATGATGTATTTAAACTGAAAACAATTACATCAAACAAAGCCAAACAGTAGTGTTTTGAAGATTGAAACCAAGAGGAATTGTTTAAATTAGGGAGAAAATGGATTTTTTTCTTAAACTAAATACCCTGAAGGGAAATCTCTGGGATGGTGAGTCACCCAGATGCTTTAGATTAAGTGGCATCAAGAGACTGTGGATTACTCAGCCCCTGCATAGGAGGGAAGGAACGGGTGATGTCTTTCACTGTAGGGTGCTGGACAAATACTAATTAAATTATCTCATCCAGGAAGAGCGTTCTTGTTGAGGGAGTGCTGGTTGGCAAAATCAAAGGTCTATGAGATGGTTCACAGACAGTGTGCTGTAAACTCTAGGCAGACATTAGTCCTGGTATTCTTGGAGCTATTTGGCCTGTACCTGACACCAGGGCCAGTGAAGTCACTTCCAGTTGCAGTGGAGTTGGCCCACTTGTTTGGATTCTTAGAGAATGCTACGGTAAAGTTTTCACAAGATGGAGGTATATTGGAAGATGCTTACCACAGAACAAGAGGTAGCTATTGAACATCTACTGTATCAAAGATGCATTACATGTATACCGTGTCATACATATAATGGGACTCTGAGACTGCTTGGGTCTCTCCTGACTCTGCCCCTCCTGAGTTTCAGGAGCAAACCCTTTTCTTGATAGAAGATTCCTCAGATAGAAAGAAGGTAACATCTGCATCCACAGGTAGCCTCCCGTGAAACAGAGAAGGTAGTTGGAGTGTCTGGTTTAGTTCTTAGCAGGGAGAGTACTCCCATGTGGCTGCTCCTCCAACCCGGGTCACCTGAAGTCATATCCCTTCTCTGGGCAAAAGTGTAGATAGGCACATGTCTCATACCTCATAGTGTTATAGATGTCAGTTCCTTATTACACCAAGTGCCGAAGCCAGAGGCCGGAGACTGGCCCTGAGCAGGTATAGCCGAGATGAAGTTCAGTGTGCCATGGTTGTGCCCAGCTCTTCTTGTGTGGCCAGAAGCAGATTCCCACTCCTTAGGCAGCTCTGAGCTGAGTCCAGATAGCTTAATTTCTAAATGAGATGTTATTTGGGAGATGTTATTTGTTTTGATGTTTCGTGATCAATGGGAGATGGAAAATATGAATGTTAGATTCTGCCTGTCCCCCTCCAACCCTAAGCATAATTTGCCTGGCTTAGGACACCAGTTAAAGGCCAGAGACACATTTTTTTCTCCATGACTTGATTGCTGAGCTTGCCTGTCCTCCATCTTACATTGTGTGGGGGACTTATTTCCTCTACTAGCATAGGTCCCCAGTGCAGTGAGGGTCTGAGAAATGCACTAGCTACCTCACATGCTTTGAACCTCATTTCCCTTCGGACCTCATTCGACCTAATTTATTGACTCAGCGGAGGGCAGTGAGTTTCCCTAGGAAGGAGAGTGGAGAAGTGGGCGGGGCAGAGCATCCGGATTGTCTGTGGGATTTGCCTTATATATTGCATCCTAGGATGAAGGAGACCCCAGAGCAGTATGGGAGAGCATGGCTGTTCCCCCGCTCCTTTCTAGAAAAGAGAGGTAGAGAAATACTTAGCCCAGTGGTAGTGAAGATCTTCTCTAGCCTCTGAAGTGTGGACAAGCAGGCTCCTCCTGAATATATTAAACAACTGTAGAAGCACACGTGATGACTATGACAGGCGGGGACCTGGGGCAGGGAGAGCTGGGGCTCTCCTCACAGTAGTTCTGTCATGTCCCCAGTGTCTCTGTAGTCTCTGTAGTCTGCCGTACAGCTTCATTTGGGAAACTCAGGCCTCCAGATCAGAAAGACATAATTATGCAGCAGGTGGCTGTACTAGGACTGGAAGGGAAAGGAGAGAGAGAAGAGAAGAGAAGAGAAGAGAAGGGGAGGGGAGGGGAGGGGAGGGGAGAGGGGAGGGGGAGGGGAGGAGGGGAGGGGAGGGGAGGGGAGGGGAGGGGAGGAGAGGAGAGGAGAGGAGAGGAGAGGAGAGGAGAGGAGAGGAGAGGAGAGGAGAGGAGAGGAGAGAGAATATGAACCAACAACATCCTTCCAGAACATGAGGCAGGCAGCCAGCCCAGGCCTTGGACGATATTCCTCTCCCGAGCCAGTGCGTTACGCCATCCCTTCCTGCTGGTCTAGAGCCGGCTACCTTCAAGTTTCCACCATGTGCCCTTGGCTCAGCCTCCCCATTCCAGCAATTACCCAAGGAGATGGGAGAGCTTCATTCTCTGCTACTATTTTATGATGCTCCTTCTATCTTCTGTGTCAATTCTGGTTGTTCATAAAAGCAGGATTTAGACAGGAATCAAATAGCTTCACTTTTTGATGTGGTATCCCTGGGAGGGCCATGGGCTGCTGATAATGCCCAGAGTAATAATTGCTGATGATGAATGATTGCCACACCATAGGACCTCAGCCCTCCCTGGGCTCTGAAACACATCATTAATATTTGTACCCATGTCTGCTACACAGTAGCACAATTTGTCCCTCATTCCCAGAGGTCAGAAGTTCCATGCTGTGAGGCCAGGTTGAAAAGGCACCTGACTCAGGCTAGCTCTGGTGACAAAGCAGAGCTGTCTTCTCTCCGTGGCTCCAGTAGCTGGTGATGGGAACCTAGAAATGGGTAGACAGGGGAGGCGGCTGTGGGCTGGGGCTCCAGGGCCTAACCTGGGCACTGTGTCTCTAGTAGCTGTTGTCCTAGAGGCTCCCCATTGTGCCCGATGAGCTGCAGAAGAGAAATACACTCCAGAAGAGAAATACACTCCAGTCTCCTCGTGGATTAACATTCTTGCAGCGTATTTCCCAAGTAAAATGTCAACTAATCTGAACCCTGTGTAAGAACTGCTTTTGACAGTGCTGAGAACGAAAACAAACACTGCAGTTCCATCCAAGTAAAGGCATGAGGGAAAGATGCAATTAAGTATTTCATTTTCAGTAACATTTTATCAATACATGCTCATTTAGGGTAGAATGCTTAGAAAACACAGATAAATGAAAAGAAAAATATAAAAGTCAGCTATAATCTCTGAACCAAGAAATAAATACCACTTGGATTTCTAGTGCAATTTGTGTATGTGTTTCCCCCTCTCCCGGTTTATAAGGACAAAGATAGTGATATGTGTATCAACCCAATTGCTATTTATTATATACATATTTTATATCCCGATTTTCCCACTTGGTGGGAAAGTCCACTTGGTGAAATATTGGGAATATTTTCTAATTTTTTAAACAGTTCTGACTTTTAAAAATGGAAATGTTTTACTTACCTTACAGGGAGCTGTTATCCATTTAACCTCCTTTTATGATGAATGCTTATGCATTATTAACAAATTATAGAATAGAGTCATAAGAAACACATAAAATATATGTAATTTTAAATTACACATCCACTTGTTTCCTTACTATGTATTTTTCAAGAAGCGAATCTACCAAACAAAGATAATAATTATTTTGATGCAGTTGTTAATACATTTTCAATTTGATTGAGGAAAGCCTTAGTAATTTTCACATTAATACAAAGTATATGGAAGTCTGTGTTAATCCAGTGCTCAAAAGGTCGAGCCATATATTAAATGTCTATTAATTTAATAGCAGTATATAAAATAATGCTTCTAAATTTACATTTCTTATAAGGTTATGTATTTATTTTTTAAGGTTATATATTTAAAATATTTATACTTCACATTTCAAAAATTATGTCTAAAGTCTTTGCATATTTATATAATGGGGAATAAAGTTTTCTTGTTGACTCATAAACCTCTCTCACACTGGAAAAGGCCTGGAGCTAAGACAGCTTCAAGCTTGGTCAGTTCAGGCTCTCAGCGCTCAGATCAAAGGCTCAGGTCTTTTTCATCTTCCTAGTTTGGGGATAGCTGGGGAAGAAGGCCATTCTTCCCCTGCATCTCCTTGTGATGAGCCTGAAAGGCTTTTCCATTGTTGTCTGGCATGTGTTTCTGCATCATGATCATTTTGGAGTGGTGTCTTCCAACACTGCATAGGTCTGGTGTCTTCCCTGCTCTGGTCTTGGTGCCAAGGTCCTGTAAGCTTATGCTTCCATCCTGATGTGGACAAACGACAACTCACACTTTTCTACTTCTCTGGGAAAATTGGAAAGAATTTGACAGTGAACTTCTCTGATCTAGTTGTTGGTTTACAAGCTTTTGCTTTGATATCTAGAAGCCCTTTCCCCTCTTTTCTGCATTTCATTGCGCTATTCTTAGCAATCCACTTCACAGAAAATCTTGGCAAATTCAATAGTGAAAGCTTTACACAGTGTTTACAAACAGCTTTTGAAATGTTTGCTGGAATGGAGAACCTCCCCTTTCAGTCGTGCTGTTCCATACTGGCAGTCTCCTTTAATTCTTCATGAGAATTGACAAAAGTTTTAGTTTTCATTCTGCAGTCATCAAAGTAGTTTTGTTTAATCAATTTTCTTGTATTCTAATTAACCAATTTATGCTATTTCTCCAGTTTATGTATTCCTCATATTTGTTTTATTTTTGTTTATTAAAGCTATTATAGGACATGCTAGATAATTTGTTTTTAGGCTTTCGTGTTTTAGAATGTTGTAGGTTTTGTCTTGAACAAAGCCGTGAATGAATCCCCTGTGGTTTCTCTGATGTAGGCAGAAGCATAGCATTCACACAGAAAAATGCCTAAATCTTGTATTGGATTTATATGCATCTCATGCAAAAAGATCTTTATAATTTTTATACCCCCTCTTCCATCCACAGCCCTCCATATTCCCCCTATGAGATTTCATGTATTCTGTCATATATGTTAAGGCCGATAGAGTCAAGTTTGTGTACCCAAGGTGCAAGTTCATCCACTCGAGTTTAGTTAGCCTTTCTTAGAGTCTCTCCCTTAAAGAAGGTCAACTCTCCTTTTGCTGGTAGTACTCAGCTGTCAATATTTCTTCAGCTAAGGTTGGGGCCTGCTGCCTATTGCCCCAGTTCTATGCTGAATCTTAAGTGAACCACAGTGGATTTTCAAAACGTGAACATGGTGTTGCCACTATGGCTAAGAATAAGACTTAGAATGTCTATGTTAGCTCCAGGCGTCTCCTTTGGGCTCCTTTCTGCTCACGACACCCACCACTGGTACCAATTTCGCTGCCTACCACCCTTAGCTTTCCCGGAGATGCTCTCTGTTCTTGAACTGACTTTTGCTCAACAGTAAGTGCTCTTACTGTTGTCAAATATAGTGTCGGATCATTCATTTTTATGATATTTAAAGTGAGAACTTTATTGCTATTCAGGTATGATGAGACCCACAAGCAGGAGATGATTACATTATCAAGATTCTTCTCAAATTCCCAAGAGGAGAGGGAGATTCATCATGGCCGAAGGGGCATGTGTGAGAAACTGAGTGTGAGAAAGTTTCAGGATGGACTTGGCTTTTCTCATCATTTGCTTTGCCTTATCAATTTTAGAGTCACATTTTCCTTTTCCACAGAAAATCTGGGTTTCTGACTACAGTTGTGTTGGTTCTAGAGCAACTTGGGGACCATTAACATCTCATCGATATTGAACAATATTATTAATGAGCATAGTGAACACACCACACACACACACACATACACACACACACACACACACACATACACACATACTTTGCTGAGTACCTTAAGTCATGCTCTTGTATAGCTGTGTTTGAGGGTGTCCATTTTTTTTTTTTTTTGGTCTTTTTGAGACAGGGTATCTCTTTAGTCCCAGCTGGCCTGGAACTCACTATGTAGACCAGGCTGGCCTTGAACTCACAGAGATCCACCTGCCTCTGCCTCTCAAGTGCTGGGATTAAAGGTGTGTGCCACCACTCCCGGCCTAGATAACTTCTTATGGAGCTAGTCCCTGGACTTTTATTTTGAGGTTAACATAGATTCACAGGAAACTAACAATGAGTAATACAGAGGGATTTAATAAATTATTCTCATTTTGCCCCAATTACATCATTCTGTAATGCCAGTGTATAATAAATAGAACAAATGTACCCACATGCCTACAACCTATGAATCTTTCCCTCCAGTTGGTTTGTAGCTTTAACTTCTCTCTGGAAATTGTAACTTTCATTATAAACATCTAGATAACTTTTTTATTTATTCTTAGTTATTAATATTTGTCAGTACTTTTATGTAGTAAATACTCAAAGTGATGTTCTCATTTATCATATATAACAGAAATTTAACTGGTTTCATGTATCCAGGTTGTTTCTAGTATACTGCGTTTGTTGATGTATGTACACACGCACAGACAAAATGCCTGTGTATCCTTTAGATTCTCTATTTGTACAGTCATATCATCTGTTAATGTTTTTTTCTTTCTAGTTGTGCCTTTTATTGATTTTTCTTGTCTTATTATAATGCTTAGAGTACTTAATTCATGTTGAGCAGATGAAGTGATAGTAATATCCTTATCCTGTTCTTCATCTCAGAGGTTGGATTTTAATAATTCAGTTTTCAATATTAAATTCATTACATCATTTTGTTGGTGTTCATTTTTAGATAAAGAATATTCCCTTAAATTCTTATTTTTCTAATATTTTTAAAATCAGAAATAGATATTATGTTTGATCATGGCAATTTGAATCTTAACAAGGTCATCACATAACTTTATTTTTACCTTTTCCTGGTAGCATGATAAATTATACTCTGACTGTTTTCATGTGGCTCATTTCTTTGTTTTCTGTTTGAAACTGAACTTTTGTGGATTTTGTACAATACATCTTAATTATTAGACCTCCTCCCCTATCTGCACTCCCTGCCAGATTTCATGCATCCTGTCATATATGTTAAGGGCCATTGAGTCAAGTTTGTGTCCCAGGATGTGCTTCAGTGTGAGTTCATTCGCTGAAGCCTGGTCAGCCTGTCCAGAGACATGGTCTTAAAGATGAACTCTCCCTTACCAGCAGTGAGCAGCTGCCAATAGTTCCTCAGCTAAGGTTGGAGTTTTCTACCCATGTTCCTATTTCTATAATGGGTTTTTGCCTGGTGTGTTGGAATGGGTACTGTGTGTTTGTCACCCCTGCCGTAGATTCGTATGAGCAGTTTCCCAGCTGCTCACAGAAGCTCTGTTTCCTGTGCTCATCCACCACCCCGGCCCTGACAGTTTTCCCACTCCCTCTTCTGCAGTGGTCCCTGAGCCCTGGGTGGCAGAATTTTAATGTGAGTCCTGTCCAGGGACAATGCAGAGTGCTCATTGCTTTTTGGCATCAGTATCATGGCACACTGCTTTGGTGATTTACAGTTTTCTCCTGTATTTGGTATGATGGTTATTCTCTAATTTCTTTTCGATTAAAAAAAACTTTTTGAGTGTAAAATAAAGTTTTATTGTGGCATTTTAATGTATTTATATCACTGTGCTTTGTTCTCATTTGTCTTCACAGTCCTCTCCCATCCCACTCTTCTTCATACTTTTCCTTTCCTTGATGCTTTCATGAAAGAATATTTTTGAGACTTTCATACATGATTACTATCTTGGCATTTTTCAATCCCTCCCAGTTTCCTATCAACTAATCCCATGTCCTCCAATTTCCTATCAATTTCTTGTCCTCTTCTTTTTTTCCCACAGTCTTTTAAGAACATTACTTCCATTGATAACTGCATTACTGGAAGCTTTCTTTGAAAATTGTAATCTTTTTTTTAAGCTTTTAAATATTTTTATTGAAGTTTTGTGCATTTCATACATCATTTCTCAGTCCAATTTAGACTCATTCCCCTTTCCATGCCCCCCACCCCACCTGAGTTCATGCACTCTGCCATTACATGTCTTGCATCTTTTTCTTAGTCTTTAATTTTTTTTTTTCTATGCAGAGGCTTATTGTTTTAGGTAGAAGTTTACTGTTTCAGTCAGTTCTTTGACCCAGTCCTTTTGTCATTATTGTTCCCTCCAATTTGTATTGCTCTAAAATATGCCAACATATGTATGTCACACATACCAAAATTATGACCTCTGAAAATAAACTGTATGTTAATTATAAAACGTGTAGGATTTCACATTTTCCATTTAATTTTATATTACTCTAAAATCTGCATACACACCCTCCACCCATATATCAAAATTACAAAGTCTGAAAAAAAGTGGTAGGTTAATTCTAGAGCCCATTAAGGGATTCACCTTGTAACAGCTTAGCTGCTTTCAGATAAAAAGAAATATAACATTAATGTTGCTTAGTTTGCCTTACAACTAGGGATTTGGTGCTAGCATCCCCATATGAGAGATACCATTCATCGTTTGTTTTTCTGGGACTGTATTTTTTCACTTAGCATAATGGCTTATAGTTTCATCCATTTGCCTGCAAAGTTTATGATGTCATCTTTTGTTTTTCTTTTAAAAACACTTTTTATTGATGATTTGTGTATAGTGGATATATACCCAGGAGTGGTATGACTGGGTCAGGTGGCAGGCTCATTTTGAGTTTTTTAAGGGTTCTCCACACTGCTTTCCACAGTGATTGTATGAGTTTACATTTCTACCAGCAGTGGATGAGTGTTCCCCTTTCCTCACAACCTCTCCAGCATTTGGTGTCTTTTGATTTCTTGATCTAAGCCAGTCTTAATGGAATGAGATTATATCTGAGAGTGGTTTTAATTTGCATTTCCTTAACTATTAATGATGTTTAATACTTTTTAAGATGTTTCTCAGCCATCTTTCTTTTCTCACTGGTGAAGTCTCTGTTCAGCTCTTTACTCCATCTTTTGAGTAGGTCATTTGTTTTCTTCTTTGTTTTTTGGATAGTCTATATATTCTGGATGTTAGTTCTCTGTTGGGTTTATCACTGGTAAAGATTTCCTCCCACTCTGTGGATTTTATCTTCACTTCCTTGATTGTTTCTTTTGCTGTACAGAAGCTTTTGAGTTCGATGAGGTCCCATTTGTTCACTGGTAGCCTTATTTCTTGCTGTTTGATTTAGAAAGTCTTTTCCCATGCCTAATGTCTTGTAGGCATAGGAAAATTGCTGCCATTTTTTTCTTCTATCACCTTCAGGGTTTCAAGTTTCAGGTTGAGATCTTTGATCCACTTAGAGTTGATTTTTGTACAAGGTGAGATGTAGGGGTTTAATTTTGTTCTTCTACAAATGGTGGTTCAGTTTTGCCAGCACCATTTGCTGAAGATGCTATCCTTCCTCTAGTTGAGCTTTTTTTGCCCCTTTGTCAAATATAAGGTGGCTGAAATTGTATGAGCTCAAGTTTGGATCTTCAATTTTGTTTCATTGGTCAACGGATCTGTTTTTGTGCCAGTACCAGGCTGTCTTTCTGACTATAGCCCTGTAATATGGCTTGAAGTCTGGTAAAGCAATCCCCCCTGTATTACACTTTTTGCTCAGAGTTGCTTTAGCTGTTTGGGGTCTTTTGTTTTTCCATATGAATTTAAGATGTTTTTTTTAATTTATTTTTATTGATGCTTTGTGTATTTCATACATCATTTTCCAATTCAGGTCAGGCATATATCCCCTTCCCTTCCCCCCCACCCCACCCCTACCCATCGCAGATTGTGCATTCTGCCGTAAGTTTTCTGCATTTTTCTCTGCTTTTTTGTTTTGTTTTGTTTTCATTTTTTTTTAACAATAGGTGATAATTTGTGAGTACAAGCATCCTTCATGTAAAACCAATTTGCAAGCAGTTGTGCCCAAACCCACACAACTCATGGGTCCCACCTTCCAGCAGGGGGGGCTTGTATGTTCAATCAAGTTGATCAAATGAGTGTCCAGTCTATATTTTGTTTTTACAAGTCTGTGAAGAAACTCATGGGGATTTTGATTGGGATTGCATTGAATATGTATATCAATTTGGGTAAAATGGACATTTTCACTATATTAATTTTTCCAATCCATGAGCACGGGAGATCTTTCCATCTTCTGATGTCATCTTCAATCTCCTTCTTCAGGGGCTTAAAATTTTTGTTATAGAGATCTTTGGTGTCTTTGGTTAGGTTTGTTCCCAAGTTTTTTTTTGAGGCTATTGTGAGTGGGAAGGTCTTCTTATATTCCTTCTCCAGTTGCTTATTGTAGGTGTAAAGAAAAGCTATTGATTTTTCCAGGTTAATTTTGTATCCTGCCACTTTACTGAAACTCTTAATCATTTCTAGGAGTTTTCTGGTGGAGTTTATAGCATCCTTTAGCTAAAATATCATACCATCTGCAAAAAGGGATAGTGTGATTTCCTCTTTTCCAATTAGTACTCCTTTAATTTCCTTCTCTTATCCTATTGTCCTAGCAAGGGTTTCAAGTACCACGTTAAAGAGGAGTGGCTATAAGGGACATCCTTGCCAGGTTCCCACCTTTATGGCAAATGCTTCCAATTTTTCTCCAATTAGGATGATGTTGGCAGTGGGTTTGCTATATATTGATCATGTTGAGGAATGTTCCCTTCAGGCCATTCCTTCTAGGACTTTAAACATGACAGGATGCTGGATGTTGTCAAAGACTTTTTCTGTATCAATTGAGATGATCATGTGGTTTTGTCATTCAGTCCATTTATGTGTTTTATGATATTTATTGATTTATGTATGTTAAACCATCCCTGCATCTCTGGCATGAATCTGACTTGATCATGATGGATGATCTTTTTGATGTGGGTCTGTATGTGATTCACAAGTATTTTGCTGAGAATTTTTGCATCTGTGTTCATTAATGAGATGGGTCTATAGTTTTAAGTTAATTTTTAAAATTTTTATTTATTTTTTATGTGTATGAATGTACTGTCTGCATGTAGGTTTGTGCACCCATGTTGTGCAATGCAGCAGAGGTCATAAGAGGGCGTTGGATTCCCCTGGAACTGGAGTTAATTAAAGATGGTTCTCAGCCACCATGTGGGTGCTGGGGATCGAACCTGGGTCCTCTGCAAGAGCAATCTGAGCTCTTAACCAGTAGGCCATCTCTCCTGCCCCCTTTTTAAAGTTAATTTTAATTGAGGGCATTTCATACAACATTTATTAATCAAATTTAGACTCATTCCCCCATCCATGCCCACCCCTCCTGCCCCCACCCCCCGCCAGAGTTCATGGATTGTGTCATACATATCAAGTCCTGTCTTGCATCTTTTTCTCAGTCTTTTATAACCTTTTCAGTGCACAAGTTTACTGTTTTGGTCAGTTCTTTGAATAGGTTTTTTCTCTCTCTTTTTTTGTTCCCTTTAAATTTATATTATTCCAAAATATGCATATATACATTCCACACATATATCAAAATTAGAAATTCTGAAAATAAACTATAGGTTAATTGCAAAACACATTTAGAGAGTCACATTTTAACAGTAAAGTTGCATGCAGGTAAAAAAATTATCTTTATAATCTTTTTTTAGAATATGAATATGAATACATATCTTCCATCCATAATTACGTATCTGTAATCTATAATTATAATGTGTGAATGCAAGTGGTAGGTCAATTCTAGACCCCATTTAGAGATTCACATTATAATAGCATGGTTGCTTTAAGATATAATGAAATATAATAATGAAGTTGCTCAGTTTGCCTGCCAGCTGGGGATTTGGTGTTAGTATCCACAAATGAGGGAAACCATTTGCCTTTTTTGTTTTCTGGGACTGTGTTACTTCACTTAGCATAATGGGTTTGAGTTCCATCCATTTACCTGCAAAGTTCATGATGTCCATCTTTCTTAACTGCTGCATAGAACTCCATTGTGTAGATGTACCACATTTTTGTTATCCAGTCATCAGTTGAGGGGTATTTAGGTTTGTTCCAGCTCCTTGCTATTGTGAAGAGAGCTGCAATAAACATAGCTGTGCATGTGTCTTTGCAATAGGATGCATCTTGTGGGTATATACCCAGGAGTGGTATGGCTGGGTCAGATGGTAGGCTCATTTTGAGTCTTTTTATTAATTTTTAAAAAAAATTTTTTTTTAATTTTATTTATTTCCGTATGTGTATGAATGTATTGTCTGCATGCAAGTCTGTGCACCCGTGACGTGCAATGCCGCGGAGGTCAGAAGAGGGCGTCAGACTCCCCTGGAACTGGAGTTCTCCTGGAATTGGAGTTTCAGACGGCTCTCGGCCGCCATGTGGGTGCTGGGGATCGAACCCGGGTCCTCTGCAAGAGCGGTCGGTGCTCTTAACTGCTAGGCCATCACTCCAGCCCCTATTAATGTTTTAAAATTTATTTCTGTATGTGTATGAATGTACTGTCTGCATGCAAGTTTGTGCACCCGTGTGATGCAATGCCGCGGAGGTCAGAAGAGGGTGTCGGATTCCCCTGGAACTGGAGTTCTCCTGGAATTGGAGTTTCAGACGGTTCTCAGCCGCCATGTGGGTGCTGGGGATCGAACCTGGGTCCTCTGCAAGAGCGGTTCGCACTCTTAACCACTACGCCATCTCTCCAGCCCTTATTTTGAGTCTTTTAAGGGTTCTCCACACTGCTTTCCACAGTGGTTGTACCAGTTTACATCCTCACAAGCAGTGGATGAGTGTTCCCCTTTCCTCACAACCTCTCTAGCATTTGGTGTCTTTTGTTTTCTTGATCTTGGCTAGTCTTATTGGAGTGAGATGATACCTTAGTGTGGGTTTAATTTGCATTTCCTTAATTATTAATGATGTTGAACACTTTTTAAGATTTTCTCAGCCATCTTTACTTCCTTACTGGTGAAGTCTCTGTTCAGCTCTTTACTCCATCTTTTGAGTAGGTCATTTGTTTTCTTACTTCTCTGTTTTTTAAGTAGTTTATATATTCTGGATATTAATGCGCTGTCAAATGTATCCATGGTAAAGGTTTCTTCCCACTCTGTGAGTTTTCTCTTCACTTCCTTGATTGTTTCTTTAGCTGTACAAAAGCTTTTGAGTTTGATGAGGTCCCACTTGTCAGCTGTTGTCCTTATTTCCTGTGCAGCTACTGTTTGATTTAGAAAGTCTTTTCCTATGCCTATGTCTTGTAGGTTGCTGCTGACTTTTTCTTCTATCACCTTCAGGGTTTTGGGTTTTAGGTTGAGATCTTTGATCCACTTGGAGTTTATTTTTGTACAGGGCAAGAGGTAGGGGTTTAATTTTGTTCTTCTACAAATGGTGATCCAGTTTTGCCAACACCATTTGCTGAAGATGCTTAGACATACCTCTAGCCCAGTTAACCGAAAGAAAGAAAGGGCAACTCCAAATCAATAGCATTTGTGATGAAAGGGGAAACATCACAACAGATAAAGAAAAGACCCAGACAATCATAAGAGAATACTTAAAAAAACCTATACTCTACTAAATTTGAAAACCTAGGAAAAATGGATGAATATCTAAAATACTGGGATTCACCAAAGCTTAACCAAGAAGAGATTGACAGCTTAAACAGACCCATAATACTTGAGGAAATTGAAGATGTAATAAAAAGCCTCCCAACTAAAAAAAAGCCCAGGCCCAGATGGTTTCACAGCAGAATTCTATAAAACATTTAAAGAGGTCTTACAACCATCACTACTCAAACTTTTCAGAAGGATACTGTGGTGGTTTGAATGAGTGTCCCCCATAGGCTGTAAGTATTCAGACATTGGTCTCCAGTTGGTGGCGCTGTTTTTGGAGGTCTTAGAAGGTGTGGCTGTGCTAGAGGAAGTATGTCACTGGGGGCAGGCTTAGTGAGTTTTAACAAATCTCGTGGTCTACAGTTGCTTCCTCTCTGCTTCCTGTGTTCATTGCGAGATGTGACCCTTGGTTTGCTGCTCCAGTCTCCAGCCGCCATGCCTCCCGCCACAATGGACTCTAATTCCCTGGCACTGTCAATCATAAGCTCAAATAAACTCTTCCTTTTATAAGTTCCTTGGTCATGGTGTTTTATCACAGCAACAGAAAAGTGACTAATACAGATACAAACAGAGGGAAATATCCCAAATTCCTTCTATGAAGCCAGCATCACTCTAATACCAAAACCAGGCAAAGACACAAATAAGAAAACTATATCATTAATGAACACAGATGCAAAAATTCTCAACAAAATATTTGTAAATCTCACACAGACCCCTATCAAAAAGATCATCCATCATGAACAAATTGGATTCATACCAGAGATGCAGGGATGGTTCAACATACGTAGATCAATAAATATCATAAAACACATAAATGGACTGAAAGACAAAAATCACACGATCATCTCAATTGATGCAGAAAAAGCTTTTGACAAAATCCAGCATCCCTTCATGGTTAAAGTCCTAGAGGGAATGGGACTGGAGGGATCATTCCTCAATGTAATCAAAGCCATATACAAGAAACCCACAGCCAACATCCATAAATGGAGAAAAGTTGGAAGCATTCCCTTTAAAGGCAGGAGCATGGCAAGGCTGTCCACTATGGCTCCTCGTCTTCAATATAGTGCTAAAAACTCCACCAGAAAACTCTTAGAAATGATTAAAAGTTTCAGTAAAGTGGTGGGATACAAGATAAACCAAGAAAAATCAGTAGCCTTTCTTTACACCAACAATAAGCAACTGGAGAAGGAATGTAAGGAGACCTTCCCAATCACAATAGCCTCAAAAAAATTAAAATACCTAGGAATATAGTTTTCTTTTTTGGTTGTATCTTTGCCTGGTTTTGGTATTAGAGTGATTCTGGCTTCATAGAAGGAATTTGGGAGCTTTCCCTCTGTTTGTATCCTTCTGAACAGTTTGAGTAGTAATGGTTGTAAGACCTCTTTAAATGTTTTATAGAATTCTGCTGTGAAACCATCTGGACCTGGGCTTGTTTTAGTTGGGAGGTTTTTTTTTTATTACATCTTCAATTTTCTCAAATATTATGGGTCTGTTTAAACTGTCAATCTCTTCTTGGCTAAGCTTTGGTGAATCCCAGTATTTTAGATATTCATCCATTTCTCTTAGGTTTTCAAATTTACTAGAGTATAGGTTTTTGAAGTATTCTTGTATAATTGTCAGGATCTTTTCTTTGTCTGTTGTGATGTTTCCTCTTTCATCATGAATACTATTGATTTGGAGTTGTTCTTTCTTTCTTTTGGTTAACTGGGCTAGAGGTCTATTTTGTTTATCTTTTCAAAGAACCGGCTTTTGGATTCATTGATTCTTTGTATTTTTTTTTCTTTGTTTCTATTTCATTGATTTCTGGTCTGATTTTTGTTATTTCTTTCTGTCTGTTGGGTTTAGGGTTCATTTGTTGTTGTCTCTCATGTGTTTTTAGCTGCAGTATTAGATTGTTTATGTATTCCCTTTCTGCCTTTTTTTTTTTTTTAATGTGGGCACTTAGGGCTATAAATTTCCCTCTCAAGACTGCTTTTAAAGTATCCCACAGGTTTTGTTGTGTTGTATTGTCTTTTTCGTTCAGTTCCATGAATACTTTTATTTCATTCTTTATTTCTTCCCTGACCCATTCATTGTTCAGAATTGTGTTGTTTAGTCTCCATGTGTTCTTGTAGCTAGTAGGGCTTATTCTGGTGTTCATATTGTACTGTGGTCTGATACAATGCATGAAATAATTTCAATCTTTTTGTATTTGTTGGAGATTTCTTTTGTGTCCTAGTGTGTGGTCAATTTTGGAGAATGTTCCATGAGATGATGAGTAGAAAGTATATTCTCTGGTGTTCAGGTGGAATATTGTGCAGATGTCTGTGAGGTCCATTTGGTGTATTGTATTGATCAGTTCCAATGTCTCTCTGTCTGTTTTTTGTCCTGTTGATCTAAGGGGATTAGTCAGGTATTGAATTCCCCCACTATTAGTGTGCTGGATTAATCTGTGCCTTGAGGTCCTGCAGAGTAGTGTTTATAAAGTTAGGTGAACCATAGTTTGGTGCATAAACATTTAAGATTGTGAAGTCTTCATGATTAATTGTTCCTTTGATAAGGATGTAATGGTCCTCTTTGTCTCTTCTTGTTAATTTTACTCTGAGGACTATTTTTTCTGATATTAGAATAGCAACTCCTGCTTGCTTTTTGGTACCATTTGCTTGGAATATTTTTTTCCATCCTTTCAATCTAAGATTATCTGTCCTCGAGGGTGAGGTGGGTTTCTTGTAGACATCCTATAGAAGGGTTCTGTTTCCTAGTCCATTCTCCCAGTCTATGTCTTTTGATTGGGGAGTTTAAACCATTAATATTTAAGGTTATTATTGAGAGGTGTGCGTTACTTCCTTTCACCTTATTTTTTGTTTGCATTTTTAGTCTAGGTTTGTATTTACTGTTAGGCTTTTGTTAATTTCTCTCTTTAATTGTTTAGGCATAGTTGCTCCTTTCCTCTGTTCTTGGATTGCTTCGAGTATTTTCTGCAGTGTTGGTTTTTTAGACATGTATCCTTTCTTTTTTTATTTATTTTTTGGTCTTTTCGAGACAGGGTCTCCCTGTAGCCCCAGCTGTCCTGGAATTCACTCTGTAAACCAGGCTGGCCTTGAACTCACAGAGATCTGCCTGCCTCTGCCTCCCAAGTGCTAGGATTAAAGGCGTAGACATGTATCCTTTCATCTTGTTTATGTCATGAAAGATTTCTTTCTCCTTCCACTATTATTGACATTTTTGCTGGGTATAGTAGTCTGGGTTGGCATCTAAAGTTGTTTAGCACTGGGAATACTTTGGTCCACGATCTTCTGGCTTTCACAGTTTGCAGAGAAGTCAGCTGTGATTTGGATGGGTTTCCCCTTATACGTAACTTGTTGCTTTTCTCTTGTGGCTTTCAGTATTTTGTCTTTGTTTTGAGCATCTAGTGTTTTAACTGTTACATGGCCTGGGGAATTTCTTTTCTGGTCTTGTCTATGTGGTGTTGTATGTGCTTCTTGTATTTGTATGGGTTTGTCTTTTTTCAGCTTGGGAAAATTTTCTTCTGTTAGCCTGTTGAAGATCTGATCAATACTGTTGTCTTGGGATTCTTCTCCTTCCTCTATCCCTTTGATGGAAAGGTTTGGTCTTTTCATAGTGTCCCACATTTCCTGATTGTTCCATTCTTGTGTTTTTAAAAATTTTTCATTATCTTTACTTGAGCATTCTAGTTGTTCCATATTATCCTGCAGGTCTGATATTCTTTTTTCTGCTTCATCCATTCTGCTTCTGAGGCCTTTTCCCATCCTTTCCTGTTGATTGGATGAATGTTCAGTTTCCTTTTTCATTTTCTCTTGTGAGTTCCTTAGTATTTCCACTTCTTCTTGGAGCCTGTCATTCTCTTCTTGTGGCTCCGTGCTTCACTGGTCAGTTTCTTTATTCTTTTCAGCCCGGGATCTTTTCAGTGTTTCCACTTCCTTCCAGAGTTTGTCATTTCCTACCTTTGGTTCTTTCCAATGTTTGTCATTATCTCCCTCTAGATCCTTCCTGAGTTTTTCATTCTCTCCCTTTAGTTCTCTGATTTGTTCTGTATATTCTTTGATTTTTTTTTAATATGTCTACAGTTGTTCTTCTAAGGTCTGTGTCTTGATTTCCTTCCAGGGAGATCTCCTTGTAGGAATCTTCTGTAGTGCTGGTAGAGTTGGGTGTGGATTTATTATGAGCTTTTCTCACTTTTTTCTTTTGTGTGTGTGTCTTTGGCATGTGGATTTTTTTTTATTTGTTATTTGTTTCTTTGGATTCTGATACCTCAGCATTGGCTGTGCAGACTAATCACTAATACTGCGTCTGGTAGATCCTCTCCACCACAGCCCCAACCATCTTTGAGGGGGTGAGGGAGAGTGTTGCTACACACCCATACCCTGTTGACCTGCTGGCCACCTGTCTTGGTCTGCCCAAACTGTGTTGCTTGCTGGAGCACAAGCTGGGAGGTTTCTGGGCCATGCCAAGCCTACATGGGGTGGGGCGCAAAGCCCCAAAGCAGGTGCCCCTCAACTGGGCACATGCTGGGTGCACTGGTCTAGGTCCCCCCTTGTCCTCTTCTTTGACTATATATTGTCACACACACACACACACACCCACACACATATGTATATAATTCAGAGTACCTTAAGTTGTTCTTAGGTATAGTGTTGTTGCTCATTTCTAATCACACTTTCTTTATGGGGTGTTTCCTGTGCCTTCATAATTTCTGATAACCAGTCATTTACTGTATTCTCCATTTCTAAAACTTTGTCATTTAAAAATGTAATAATAATCACATTATATAATATTAAAATTAAAATTTTGCAACTGGCTTTTTTCATTTAGTATAATTCCCTAAAGATTCATCCAATTTGTTGTATACATCAGCATACAACATACAACTCTTTTTTTATTGTTGAATGATTTTCAGAGAGTAGATGCACAGCTGTTTGTCTCACTTTGTCCTCTGTAACTATTGTGAGATACTTATAGTCTATGCAACTTGGGGCTCTTCAGAATAAAGGTGTATGAATATTAGTGTGTGGGCAATTTGGGATAAATTCCCAAGAGTGCTATTGCTGTGTCATGTGGTAATTGTGGGTTTAATGGTATAAAAACAGCTGTCAAGCTGCTATTCCAAGTAATTCTTATTTTATACTACAGTGACAATGTTTAACAGAGAGTTGTCCCTCTGCCTCAGTAGCCATTGTGTATTTCATACATCATTTTCCAATTCAGTTCAGGCATATTTCCCCTTCCCTTCCCCCCATGCCACCCCACCCCATCCCAGATCATGCATTCTGCCATAACTGTTCTGCATCTTTCTCTCAATTTTTTTCCCATTTTTTAGCAATAAGTGATAATTTATGAGTACAAGCATCCTTCATGTAAAACCAATTTGCAAGCAGTTGTGTCCAAACCCACACAGCCCCTTGGTCCCACCATCCAGCAGGAGGGGGGGGCTTGTATGTTCAATCAAGTTTATCAAATGAGTGTCCAGGCTATATTGCTGTAGTTTCACCATTCATCCCAATCACAGCCCTTACATTCTACCATGCCCCCTCTTCTGCAGATTTTTCCCTAGGCTTAGAAAAGGGGCACAGGTGGATGAGAAGCAAAACAGTCTACTTTCTCTGGAGCTGTTGTCTTGGATTCTGGTCAATTCTGGCTGTTTTCTTTCATGGGATGACAGTTTATCCAGGAATAACCTTTCGATCCTACTAATGAAGCACAAGCAATTAGATATCTAGGTATTTAAACAGTACTAATTGTTATGGTAGGTTACTTTGGTATAGACACAGATGTTTGGATGGTATATTAATCCATTAATTGTACAGCCACTATGGAAAGCAGTGTGGAGAACCCTTAGAAGACTCAAAATGAGCCTACCACTTGACCTAGTCATATACCCACAAGACACATCTTACTTCAAAGATACATGCACAGCTATGTTTATTGCAGCTCTGTTCACAATAGCAAAAAGCTGGAACCAGCCCAGGTGCCCCTTAACTGACGAGTGGATAGAGAAAATGTGGTACATGTATACAATGGAGTTCTATGCTGCGGTAAAGAGGGACAACATCATGAACTTTGCAAGTAAATGGATGGATGTAGTTACCTTCTATTGTACTTTATGTATCTGCTTTTGGCATTGGGATAGTGCCAGACTGAAAACATTCCTTTTTTCTCATCATATGGAAGAAATTGTGTGGATTGGTTTAAATGCTTCAGATGGATGACAGAATTCTCATTAATCATTAGAACCTTGGAGTTTTTATTGTTGGGAGTATTTTATTTACAGCTCCATTTGTGATGGTCAGTTTCATGATGGTTGAGTTGTGGTTGATTGTGGATTCCAGGAACTGACATGTTTCTTCTAACTTATCAAACTTATAAGCATAAAGTTATTTATACCATTTACCTTTCTTTTAAGAAGCTATAGTATCTGTAGTAATATATTCTTTGTTTTTCCTGACAAGAGTAGTTTATCTTTTCTCTGTTGTTTTTGTTAATTTAGCTAGATGTTTTATCAATTTTATGATGTTTTGAATTATTTTCTCTTTATTACAGTTTCAGTTTGTGTGTGTGTGTGTGTGTGTGTGTGTGTGTGTGTGTGTGTATGGACCCTGGGTGCCATAATGCACATGTGGAGGTCAGTCCTGTCCTTCCACCGTGTGAGTCCTAGGACTGAACTGGGGCTTGGTAGCATTAACTTTTACCTGCTAAGCTAGCCCATTAGCCTTTCATGATATTGTTAAAGAATTATCCTTTTGTGTTACCTTTTCTCCATTGTTTCTGTTTTTCAATTGTGAGACTTTCTGCTTTTATAGTTTTTAAAAATTTTTTGCTTATTTGTGGTTTGCTTTGCTTTCCCTTATCCAGATTTCTTAATTCGAATCTTACATTATTTGAGACAGTTGGCATTTTATAACATAAGCTTTCAGTGCTATATCAAAGATTTTGAGCTGCATTCTACATATTTTAATATTCATCATTTCATTTGTATTCACCTCTCTGCATTCTATAAATTTCCTTTGAGACTTCTTGTCTGGGTCATAGATTACCTAGAAGTATGCTGTTAATTTGCACCTGCTTAGTTAGGGATTTTCCTCTTTGTGCGTTAAATTCAAGTCTGAGTCAATTGTGATGCAAGAACATACCCTGTATAATATCAGTTCTTTAAATTTTTTTGATTTTTTTAATGGTCAAGGATATAGTCTGTTTTGATGAATAGTCAATTGACACTTGATAAAGATATTTTGCTAGAGTTTGTGTTTTGGCTATGTGTATTGGCTGAGTTTTCGCTGTAAGACTTTATTTTTAGATTTATTTATTTATTTATTTATTTTTACTTTATGTGTGTAAGTGCTTTATCTACACATACCTACATATATATGTAAGTGCACCACATGTGTACTTACAGAGAGGCCAGATGAGGGCACTGTGTCCTCTGGAACTGTAGACAAGGATTGTTTTTAACTGCATATGGGCGCTAGGAACCACTTCATCGTCCTCTACCAGTGCTCTTAACTGCGGAGCCATCTCTCCAGCCCAAGTTTTCAGAGTTTTAATATCCTTGTTGATAGTGCTGTCAGAGCTTAGTATGGAGTTGTTGAGCTCCTTACATCTGTTTTGTGAATTTATCATTTCTTTTCTCAGCTCTATCAATTTTTCCTTCATGCATTTTGAGTATCTGCTGTTTGGTGTATACATATGTAAGATCATAGGGTCATCATGTCTTCCCTATGGATTGATCCTTTTAATTTCATGTAATATCCCTTCTTTCTGGTGATTTATGAACCTTTATCTTTTTGCTTTTAGATAGTGTATTCTTATTTTTCAATGTAACATTTTGTGCATTTCGTACAATAGTTCTTGATCATAGTTATGCCTCCTCCTCCTCTATCTGTGCCCCTTGTAACCTGCCCACAGGATTTCATGCATTCTATCATATATGTTAAGGCCTATCTAGTCAAGTTTGTATCCCGGGATGTCCCTTAGTATGAGTCAATCACTCTCTTAAAGAAGACCAACTCTCCCTCACCCAGCAGTGATCATCTGCCAGTAATTCCTCAGCTATGGTTGGGGCTCCTGCCCATTTCCCCAGTCCTGTGCTGGTTTTGTCTGATTGAATTCGCATGGGTCTTGTGTATGCTGTCATCATCTCTATAAGTTCACATGAACAGGTTCCCAGGATCCTTGAAGAATCTATTTCCTTATGTTCATGCACCAACCCTGGTTCTTACAATCTTTCCACCCCCTCTTCTGCAGTGGTCCCTGAGCCTTGAGTGAGTGAGTTTTAATATAGCAATCCTGTAGAAGGACATGCACTCTGCAGTCCTTATTCTCTGTACTTTGGCCAGTTGTGACCTCCTGTGTTCATTGCATAAGTTAGCTTTGCAGGTGAGAGTTGAGAGGTGTACTAGTATTCTCTCTGCCCCTGTCCTGCTGTGTTCCGTGAGCCTTACATGTAGCGGTTGATTTGTAGATGTTTCACTTAGGGCTGGGCATCACACCAACACTTATTCTCAGCGTGACCAGTTGTAGATATCTGTAATAGTCTCCATCTCTTGCAAAAAGAAGCTTCTTTGATGATAGATACTATACTCTTGAGTAGCAAGTAGCATTAAAATTTCTATTTCAATCATCAAACATAACTCATAAAATTATGCAGGAGGATAGTGCATACTCATTAGTCTTTATTTATTCCCAATTGTAGAAGAATATTTCTTGTATCATTTTCTTTCTGCTTAATAAACATTTTTAGCCACTTTTGAACGATGCTTTTATAAGTGACACTTTTATTTTTCCTTCATCTGAAAGGTCTGTATTTTTTCTTTATTCGTAAGCGATAGTTTTGCTGGACATGGAAATTATGGTTGTGAATTTGTTTTGTTACTTTAAAAGTATGGTGACATTTTACAATGTAATTTTATTCAGCTATAAAGAACAAAATTAGGTCAATTGCAAGGGAATGTATGGAACTGGATATTATCATGTTAAGTGTAGTAACCCAGACTCACAAAGATAATTGTCACCTTTATTTCATATGTTTAATCTAGATTTTCAAATATCAACATGGTCTGAAAGTAAAAAGGGAGAGTATTTGGAGGAAATTAGAGGACGAGGATCAGCAGGAGAAGCAAGGGTGACAGAGGGGGTAATTGAGGGTGAATATAAATAAAATAAAATATACATGTGTGTGAGAGACAGAATAAAACCTAACTAAAAACAACAATAAAATATCTAACAACCAAATTTCATGTTGACATTTGATATGGTTCTTTGTGGTTTCATTTAAATTGGTGACCCTCGAAGTAGTTTCCCCTTTAGTACTTACAAGACAGATGTCAGTCTTCTGTATCTGTATTATGAATCTATGGATTCATTCATCTTCAGACTAACAATTAAAGCACAGCTGTTTCTGAACCACACACATGTACAGATAATTTTTGTTGTTCTTATCCCCTACACAGTATGGGATATCAGCTGTTTACACATATTTGCATTGTATTAGGTGTAATAACTATGAAGTGATGATTTAAAGTCTATTGGAGAATGTGTATAGGTTATATATAAATAGTATATCATTACATATGAGGAACTTAAACATCAATGGATTTTAGTATCTGTGAGGGATCATTGAATAAATTGTCCTTAGATACTAAATGATTAGATATGTACATCTATGTATTTGTATCTATCTATATTTCCTCTATGTATAAATTTATTTAATTTTCAGAAGTTTTAGGATGTTTCTTGATGTGGTTTTCTTTGGGTTTATCTTTTTGGGGATTTCTATATTCTTGAACCAATATACTTAGATTTTTCAGTAAATTTGATAGGGTTTCAGCCATTATTTATTTGAATAGGTTTTTTAGCTACATGTTTTTCTCCTTTGTTTATAGTAGTCTAGTGAATGGCCTGACTCTTAGATGCTGGATCTTTTGCTGTTTCACTCCACAGATCCCTAAGCTTCTCTTCATTTTTTGGGGGGGAGGTACCTTTCTCCCTATTAATCATATTGGTTTAGTTTTATTTATCTGCTCTCATTAGTCCTGCCCTCTGTTATATATAGAACACTATGATTGAGTCTGTCCAGTGATATATATATATATATATATGATTTATACATATGTGTATATATGTATATATATCATATATATATATCATATATATGAATATATGATATATATTATATATATCATATGTATATATATAGTTATATATATACATATATATATAACTATACCAATAAATCATATATATACACATATATATAAATCATGATTTATATATACCAATAAATCATATATTACTATACCAATAAATCATATATATACACATATATATAAATCATGATTTATATATATGTGTATATATATGATTTATTGGTATAGTTCTTAGTTCTGGGGATTAAATCTAGGGTATTGTATGTTAGGCAAGTGGAGTTACACCGAGCTACGACTTCAGCTCTCAAAAGTATTATATCACATTTTGTTGTTTTCAGACAGGGTCTACTATATAGACCTAGCTGGCTTGGAACTCGTTATGTACCATCCAGGCTGGCCTTGATATCATCTGCATGCCTCTGACTCCTGAGTGCTGGAATTAAAAGTGTAAGCTATCATGCCCAGCTTCATCGAAGTTTTTAACTTTTATAATATATAGTAATTCAATTTTATACCTTCTTGCTCTTTACTTAGAGTTCCCTTTGTCTTTTGTGTCAAGAGAATTTGTAATTGCTTGTTAAAACATTTTTATGATGGCTTATTTAAAAATCTCCATTAGATAATTAAAATATCTAATTCATCCTGGTCTTAGCTTCAGTTGA
Organism: Rhizomys pruinosus; assembly: GCA_009823505.1. NCBI lineage: Eukaryota > Metazoa > Chordata > Mammalia > Rodentia > Spalacidae > Rhizomys > Rhizomys pruinosus. Next base: position 753,573 of record VZQC01002728.1, read on the forward strand.
TTATTTTTTCTCACACAAGTTATGGTTTTCTGAGTTCTTGGTTTCTTGGATAATGTATGTCTTGAAGACTGTATGCTATTTAAATCCTTTGTGGAGATTTATCTGGGTTGGTTTTAGCACCACACAGGATCTTAATTTTTTTGTTAGATCATTCCATTACCACTGAATTTTATACGATAGCTAGTACTGTTTAAGGGATTATTTTGACCTGCTTGTCTTGTCTTTTGCTGTTGGAGTTCTCTCTTACTGTTATATTAAACACCATGATTGAGTCTGTCCAGTGATATATATATATATATATATATATATATATATATATATATATATATATGAGCTCTTACTGGTGAGGGCGAACCTTCAGTTGAGGGAAGAGTGTGTGACCTGTGTAGATGAGGAATATTTTTCAGGCTAGGTTTTTGTTACTGACTATCCTACTTCCCCAGATAGAATCTGGTTATAGCAGATCTTCCCTTGCTATTACCTCTTGTGATTATCAGTGGAGAGGGAGGAACTCAGTCTCACATAGAAGAAGGCATATCACGGCCTTGGGACTTTTGGTAGACTCTTGCTTCTTGTCAGTGTCTCTCAGTGAGGTGGGGTCTTGGATCCACAGTCACAAAGAAGATTCCTAGGCTCTGTGCCTGAGATAGTAAGACTGCATTATCTCTACTGCTCAGTTGCCCGAGATCTCTTAGTTGGTTAAGGGAGTTTCAGGCTAATGTGGAGGAATGCTTCAAGCCTGGGCCATTTGCTTCTAGAGGGGCTTCTGATAAATTACCCCAATAAATCTGAATTTCTAGCATCATTAAGTTTGTACTCTGAGGCCCCATTTAGTAAAATAAGAGTGACAGGAATGCAAGTACTGTGATAGTACAGCACAATGATGATCAAGGTATAACTACACGGCTATAAAATGGCTGACTATGTGTGGCATGGATATACTGGACAAAGAATGACTTCCAGACAAAACAGGTTGTAGCCGGGCAGCAAGACATCATCTGTCTACTCAGAGTATGACACTTATGAGTTGTTCCATTTTGAATTTTTCCTTCTAATAGTTTTGTAACGTGGTTGGCCATGGGAAACTAAAGTCATGAAAAACAAAACCCAAGATAAGAGGAACTTGCAGTAATGATGACATGTAAGGTTCAGAACATGTAGCTCTAAGAGTGTTGAGAGAGAAAGTAAAATAGTAATATAAAACAAATAGAAGACAGTAAAAAAATGAAAACCATAGCTCAAATAAATCTACTGTATCAAATGTAAATAGTAAAATTAAGTCTAAAAATTGTGTCTGGAGTTATAAAAATATCAACAGCTATTTGCTACTTAAATACCACATACTTCCAATATGAGAAAATACCTAAATTAAAATATTAGGGAAAGGCCATACAAATATGTTCATAATAAAGCAAACATTCCAGCAAAACAGGACTGGAGAGGTATGCTAATGGGGGAATTTGCCTAGCAGTGCAAAACACTATGTTCAATACTCAGTACCAAAACAACCCCAATACAATTGATAGTAAGGAAGGAAGCAATACTAAATATAAGAAAGACCTTTCCTAACAATAAGGTCAGTCATAGCAAAAAAAAGTCAGCATTCTTTTTTTTTAAGTTTTTTTTAAATTTTATTTATTTTTGTATATGTATGAATGTACTGTCTGCATGTAGGTTTGTGCACCTGTGTCGTGCAATGCTGCGGAGGTCAGAAGAGGGTCTCAGAGTCCCCTGGAACTGGAGTTCTCCTGGAATTGGAGTTACAGACGGTTCTTAGCCGCCATGTGGGTGCTGGGGATCGAACCCAGGTCCTCTGCAAGAGCAGTCAGTGCTCTTAACCTGCTAGGCTATCTCTCCAGCCCCAAATGTCGGCATTCTAAAGCTGTAAGTCCCCTATGGCATAGCTTTAGAATATACTCAAGATCAGGTTGATTTTTGTGCAGAGTGAGAGATGAGGATTTAGTTTTCATCCTGTGTATGTGGACATCCAGTTTCCCTAGTACCATTTGTAAAGACTCTCTTTTTTCCAGTGAATTTTTTGGCATCCATGTAAGATGGGTGAACCCATCTAGGTTTCTTTCTGGGTCTTCTGTCCATGCGTCTATACATCTCTTTTTGTCTAATACCATTCTGTTGTTTTGTCTTTATATAGCATGATTTCAAGTCAGGTATTATAAAACCTCCACTGTTGTTGATTCCACTCAGGACTCCTTTGCCTGCGTAGGGTCTTTTGTGTATCCATAGGAATTTTAGAATTGCCTTTCCTATTTCTGTGCAGAATATCATTAGAATTTTAATGAAGACACACCTAAAATTTGGAATTTTGAAGGAGATTACTGTATTTCTTTGGTGCAACTGAATAAATATTCTCTGTGTTCTGTTTTCCATTCAAGTCTTCTTTATTCTTCCTTTCAATTCTTATTTCACTTTGGGGCTATGCTTTTGTTGTTTGATTTCTTCCTTGCTGTTTTTGATGATTCATTCTTTAAAATTAGCTCTTTCCTATCTCTTTTATGTTATTCATAAGACTTTCAAGATTTTGTTATTTGTAAGAGTATTAGTGAATAACTCAAGGATTAGAATGTACATTTTGGTTCATTATAGTTGGATGGTATTTTTCCCTCCTGAATAATGTTTCTAACATGAACTTCTTTTAACTACTTCCTGTATTCTTAGGTCTTATTGTGTCCTATGGCTGAATTGTACATTAATTTTAAACCTAGTAGCATATTGCTATTATGATTTGAACTATCACTATACAGACTCTACTTAATTATTTTGATCCAGATATTTATTTTTTCAATTATTCTTATTCTTTCCTCTATTACATACAAATGTTAATTATAGAATTATCCCTGAAAATGGACTTCCTCTTTATTCCATGTTCTATCTGAAGAGCCTCCTTTAGTGTTTATTTCAGTGTTGGCTTACTTCTCAATGCAATGTAATCTCTTGGATGTAGTTTTTCTAAATGCTCTGTGTTCCATACACATTGGTGAAGGCTATTTTAATTGGGTATACAAACATTTAAAAATATTTTATTTATTACTTTTATTTTATGTGTATGAAGGTTTTACCTCCATGTCTGTAAGTGCATCCATGTTGTGCAATGTCTGCAGAGGCCAGAGGGGGTGTCAGATACTGTGGAACTGGAGTTATAGTTCTGTTGGTAGATGCCACATGGGTGCTGGAAATTGAACCCTGGTCCTCTGGAAGAACAGTGAGTGTTCTTAAATGCTGAGTCAGCTCTCCAGGCCTAGTGCAGAATTCTTAGTTGTTATTTTTCTCTCAGCACTTTTAAGCTATCATTTTTCTTTCTTCTGATTCCATTATTTTTGGTGCTCTCAATATGCTTGTTTCTCATTTGAAAATATATTGTGTCTTTTCTCACAGCTGTTACTAACTTTTCAGTTGTCACAGGCAATGCCTAGATAGACTTTTCCTTTTATTTTCTCAAGGGTGGCACTCATAGAATTGATTATTTCTGTATATTTAAATATATTATCAGTTTTGTACACTTTTTAGCTTTGATCTGTTATTTTTGGTGTAGTTTTTCTCCTCTGGAACTCTCACTTACAGGATTTGACCATGACCTCATGTTAATGATTTTTCTTTTCCTTTGATTTTAGTCATCACCTGTCACTTATTTTCCACTTCGTTTAAGTTCGTTTATATAAATTTCAATTTGATGCCATTTATCTCCTAAAGTAAGTTTCCTCTCCGTTTTTTTCTGTAAGTTTTCTAGAATTTTATAGAAGTGTACCACCATCTCCTTTGTTCTTTTCCCTAGATTAAAGATTTTGGGGCTTATTTATGATATTGCTTTTTGTTAGAGAACAGTTTCATTTTATGGGAAAAACAATTTATCAGCTCATCTGTCGATGGACATTTGGGTTGTTTCTGGATTTTGACTACTTTCAATAAAACTGTGTATACATATTTGTACAAAAAGACTTTTGTGGATATATATTTGCATTTATCTTGATAAATATCAAAGAGTGAGAATAACTGGGTCATATGGCAGGTTGATGTTTAATTGTAAGAGAGCTTCCAATCTGTTTTCCAGGCAGACTATTCATTTTTAATTTCCTCTAACAATTTCACTTTTTCTGCATCCTTGCCTACACTTGGCTTAGACAAGCTTAATTTTTTTATCAGTTATAATGGTTGTATAGAGTTATGTCATTGTGGCTTTTCTAGTTCATTTTTTAAAAATAATTTTAGATTTCTCATGAAAGCTGCAAAGGTAGCATAGAAGATAACTGTGCACATTATCTTCGGTTTACTCTGTTAGTGTCTTTCATGACAAACACCTCAAAACTAAGAAATTAACTTAGAAACAATGGACTTTATTCTGATTTGATCTAGGTGCACACTCATATTCTGATTTGACCTAGGTGCACAGTCATGTTCTGATTTGATCTAGGTGCACAGTCATGTTCTGATTTGATCTAGGTGCACATTCGTGTTCTGATTTGATCTAGGTGCACACTCGTGTTCTGATTTGATCTAGGTGCACACTCGTGTTCTGATTTGATCTAGGTGCACTCTCGTGTTCTGATTTGATCTAGGTGCACGCTCGTGTTCTGATTTGATCTAGGTGCACACTCGTGTTCTGATTTGATCTAGGTGCACACTTGTGTTCTGATTTGATCTAGGTGCACGCTCGTGTTCTGATTTGATCTAGGTGCACGCTCGTGTTCTGATTTGATCTAGGTGCACGCTCGTGTTCTGATTTGATCTAGGTGCACGCTCGTGTTCTGATTTGATCTAGGTGCACGCTCGTGTTCTGATTTGATCTAGGTGCACGCTCGTGTTCTGATTTGATCTAGGTGCACGCTCGTGTTCTGATTTGATCTAGGTGCACGCTCGTGTTCTGATTTGATCTAGGTGCACGCTCGTGTTCTGATTTGATCTAGGTGCACGCTCGTGTTCTGATTTGATCTAGGTGCACGCTCGTGTTCTGATTTGATCTAGGTGCACGCTCGTGTTCTGATTTGATCTAGGTGCACGCTCGTGTTCTGATTTGATCTAGGTGCACGCTCGTGTTCTGATTTGATCTAGGTGCACGCTCGTGTTCTGATTTGATCTAGGTGCACGCTCGTGTTCTGATTTGATCTAGGTGCACGCTCGTGTTCTGATTTGATCTAGGTGCACGCTCGTGTTCTGATTTGATCTAGGTGCACGCTCGTGTTCTGATTTGATCTAGGTGCACGCTCGTGTTCTGATTTGATCTAGGTGCACGCTCGTGTTCTGATTTGATCTAGGTGCACGCTCGTGTTCTGATTTGATCTAGGTGCACGCTCGTGTTCTGATTTGATCTAGGTGCACGCTCGTGTTCTGATTTGATCTAGGTGCACGCTCGTGTTCTGATTTGATCTAGGTGCACGCTCGTGTTCTGATTTGATCTAGGTGCACGCTCGTGTTCTGATTTGATCTAGGTGCACGCTCGTGTTCTGATTTGATCTAGGTGCACGCTCGTGTTCTGATTTGATCTAGGTGCACGCTCGTGTTCTGATTTGATCTAGGTGCACGCTCGTGTTCTGATTTGATCTAGGTGCACGCTCGTGTTCTGATTTGATCTAGGTGCACGCTCGTGTTCTGATTTGATCTAGGTGCACGCTCGTGTTCTGATTTGATCTAGGTGCACGCTCGTGTTCTGATTTGATCTAGGTGCACGCTCGTGTTCTGATTTGATCTAGGTGCACGCTCGTGTTCTGATTTGATCTAGGTGCACGCTCGTGTTCTGATTTGATCTAGGTGCACGCTCGTGTTCTGATTTGATCTAGGTGCACGCTCGTGTTCTGATTTGATCTAGGTGCACGCTCGTGTTCTGATTTGATCTAGGTGCACGCTCGTGTTCTGATTTGATCTAGGTGCACGCTCGTGTTCTGATTTGATCTAGGTGCACGCTCGTGTTCTGATTTGATCTAGGTGCACGCTCGTGTTCTGATTTGATCTAGGTGCACGCTCGTGTTCTGATTTGATCTAGGTGCACGCTCGTGTTCTGATTTGATCTAGGTGCACGCTCGTGTTCTGATTTGATCTAGGTGCACGCTCGTGTTCTGATTTGATCTAGGTGCACGCTCGTGTTCTGATTTGATCTAGGTGCACGCTCGTGTTCTGATTTGATCTAGGTGCACGCTCGTGTTCTGATTTGATCTAGGTGCACGCTCGTGTTCTGATTTGATCTAGGTGCACGCTCGTGTTCTGATTTGATCTAGGTGCACGCTCGTGTTCTGATTTGATCTAGGTGCACGCTCGTGTTCTGATTTGATCTAGGTGCACGCTCGTGTTCTGATTTGATCTAGGTGCACGCTCGTGTTCTGATTTGATCTAGGTGCACGCTCGTGTTCTGATTTGATCTAGGTGCACGCTCGTGTTCTGATTTGATCTAGGTGCACGCTCGTGTTCTGATTTGATCTAGGTGCACACTCATGTTCTTTTTCTGCTTCTGCATCTTTTCCAGGAATCCACATAGTACTTGGTTATTGTGGCTCAGTAGTCTCCACTATCTATGAAACTTTTCAGATTTTCTTGTTTTTAGTGTCCTTGGCACATTTAAAGAGAAAAAGGTCAGGTACATTGTGAAAAACCAAAACAATAATCCAAACTCTTCATTTGAGTTTATCTGAGGTTTTTCTGGAGCTGTGGGTTAATAAAAAGAACTCAATGGAGATGAATTCCCTTCTCATTGCATCAAACGTAGGGCTGGGGCACCTGATACTTATATACTACTGGTGATGCTAACCTTGATCACTTGTTTACATGCTGTCCAAGGTTTCTGCAATGCAAAGTAACATGCTTTCTTTCTCCTACATTATTCCTTAGAAACAAATGACCATTCTCGAAGGGAGTTAAGCACCATCCTTTAGGGAAAAAAGGAGGTATATGGCATAATCATTGCAGTAATCAATAACTTTTTAGAGGACTTGGGGAAAGATACTTAAGGGCCGTGGAAATATCCTCTTTGCCTTTAAAGTTTTTCCCGCTGATTTTAGCACATGACCATGGATTATGAGTGAAATAGTTACCACTGTTGTGCTTTGGGGTTATTTTATATTTCTCTGATTCCTCTCATATTATGTAATATTCTTATATAAAGATGATGTTTCCTCCCCCCCCCCAAGCACCTTCCCAATCTCCCACCTCTTTTTGATATCTTCTTTACTTTCTTATGCTTAAGGTACCCTGGGTATATCTTGGATTTCCTTGTGTCCAATCTAGGCAGCCATTCCTCAAGGAACTTGGATTTATTTTATTGACAACATGTATTTGGAAACTAAAATCTAAGTGATGGATGTGTCTGTTGTTTCTGAGATACTGGTGCTTCCAAGACCTGTCATTGGACAAGGTAAAGAACTGGTGTGTGTGTGTGTGTGTGTGTGTGTTACTCCAGGTAAACAGACAGATATGTATTTCTGTACTGAATTCTATCTATCTATCTATCTATCTATCTATCTATCTATCTATCTATCATCTATCTATCAATCATATATCATCATCTAATCTAGCTATCTAATCTATCTATCATCATCTGTGTATCTGTCATCTACCTACCTACCTATATATCTGCCATCTATCTCTGCTATCTATGATCTATCTAATCATGTAATTTTCTGCCTGTCTATCCATATCTGTCTTCATTATTACCTTTGTATACTTACCTAAATATGCACAAATAGATGTAAATCTACTCATATATGCAGGTGTATATAATCATAATTTCTAATGCAATTATGAACAGTTCATTCTACACTTATATCCTTGCTTATTTGTTATTTCATTCCCTGTCAGGAGAATCTGGCTCCCATTACCCACAAATTATTATTTTTGCAACCCTTGAATACAGGTAGTGTCATATTCCTAATCAGCAGGCTTGTGAGAGACAAATTTACCAACTATAGAACAGTGTTTAATTACAGTTCTTTTGATATTTAGCTTCACAGAACTCAAGCAAAATGCCATTTCCCAAAGCTCCGTAGGCCAAGTCCCTTCTCTCTCACTGTCTTCAGTGAGGTTATGCCTTACATTTGTAATGCAGTTAAACTTGTGTTTTCACAGTTCCCTTTCCATCTTGGAATCTGCTGACATTCTCACTTCAATTTTGTATTTAAATTATAAAGTAAAGTTTACTTTTGTGGCATGTGATTGTGCAAGCTTTGAGCTTTGACAAATGCATTTCATATTAATGAAGAGAAAATGTTAAACACCCTAAAAGTGGCCCTGTGCAGCTCTCCCCTGTGTGACCTGCTAATATCTCAATTCTCTTGCAACTCAATTTTTGTCTAGATATTTTGATGTTTCCAGAAATTCACATAAACGAGTTACACAATTTGTAGCCTTTGGAGTCTGTTTTCCTTTATTTAGCAAAATCTACTTAATATTCACCCATGCTGTTGTGAAATTTAATGTTTATTTCTTTTATTATTGAATAGTATTCCATTCTATGGGTGTGTCACTTTTGTTTATTCATTCAGCTGTTGGAGGACATTTTGGTTATTTCTAGCTTTTGGCATTTCTGAATAAAAGTACTATCAACATTTGTGTAAATACTTTTATATGAAAATAAATTTCAATCTATTTGGATAAATACTTTGATGTGGGATTGATGGAACATGTGGCAAATGTGGATTTATTTTCATAAGAAACTGCCAAACTCTTTATCTAAGTGGCTGCACAGTTTTGGATGTCTATCAGCAATGAATTAATGTGTTTGTTGCTTCACATCCTCTCTAGGACTTGGTATTCTCCATTGCTTATTCTTATTAATTTTAGCCATTAAATCAGTATATCATGATAACTCTTTGTGTTAATTTGCATTTTACTAATGACTGATGAAACTGAATGTAACTTTATGTGCTTATCTGGCCATCCATATGCCATTTTTTGGTGATGTGTTCATTCAGCTGTTATGTCCAGCTTAAAAATGCAAATGCAATTATTTTGCTTTATTATTGTTGAAGTGTTAATTTTCTTTTTTTTTTTTGAGTTTTCTTTTTTTTTTAACATTTTTTATTGATGCTTTGTGAATTTCATACATCATTTTCCAATTCAGTTTAGGCTTATTTCCCTTTCCCTTCCCCCCCACCCCCACCCCATCCCAGATCATGCATTCTGCCATAACTGAAGTGTTAATTTTCTATATGAGTATTCATTTTAAGATTTATTGTATTCTATGAATACGTGAGAGTGCCTGCATGTATGTATGTGTACTACATGTGTGCTTGATACTCATGGAGGTCAAAAGAAGGCCTTGTATTGCCTCTAGCTGGAGGTGTGAGCCTCCTGATATGGGTGCTGGGAGCCAAACCTAGGTCCTCTGTAAAAGCAGCAGGTGCTGTTCACTGCTGAGCCATCTTTCCAACACTATATATGCATTTGTTGGATACAGGTCTTAAACTATTCCCATTTATCATTTGTCTTCTAATTTTCTTAATAGTTTGTTCTTACCAAGCACAAGTTACTTGAGTTTTGTCAAATTCCCAATTATATTTTTTCTTTTTTATAGATTATGCAATCTAGAATCTCTGCAGTCCCAAGACTGAAAGTTTTCTCCTGATTTCTAGGAGTTTGAAAGTATTATATTCTACACTGTGGTTGTTGTGTGACAGCTTTTTCTTGGGGAGACACACACACACAGACAGACACACACACAGACACATGCACAGTCAGATACATACACAGACAGACATACACAGACAGACACACACAGATGACAGACAGACAGGCAGACACACACAGACACTCAACATAGACACACAGACACACACACAGAGACAGTCATACACAGACATACAGACACACACACAGACACACAGACACACACACAGACACACAGTCATACACAGACACACACACACAGACACATACCCAGACACATACATAGACAGACACACACACAGATGACAGACAGACAGGCAGACAGGTAGACACAGACACACACACAGACACACACACAGACACACACAGTCATACACAGACACACACACAGACACATACATAGACACACACAGACAGACACACACAGATGACAGACAGACAGACAGACAGACAGACACACACACACACACACACACACCCCAGAAAGTGAACCCATGAAAGACTTCAGTGCCAAGTAAGGATTGCACCAAAGTCCAACCTGGTGAACCAGTGAATCCTTGTGAGGGTAGTAGCAGAAGCCCGGTGAGGGGATGCTTACACAGACAAGGATGACTCTAAAGCAACTACACCGGGAAAATCCTCCCTAATCCAGAGGAGGACTCAAGAAGGCTGCAACATGGGAGCTGTCTGCACTGCTGGCAGGCAGGTCAACAGGTCCTAGGATCTCCTCCCTGCTGGGCAGTCACAGTCTCCTCCCTACCAGTTGTGGAGGGGACTTCCAGGATCCTCCAAGTTCCTGCTTTCCAGGACAAGTGACCTTTATTTATGTCCCGAGTCTCATAATCCTTCCCTGGCTCCTGGAGGGAGTGTTTCACTTCAGAGGAAACTACCAAACAACAGCGGTCAAATCTGAGTTGGTTTGCTGTGACCTTGTCAGACTTACCTCTTATTAAACAGTAGCTTTTGTGTAATTCATAAAGATTTTCTCCATATGGAATAGTTAAAACCTCAAACATAGTTCTGTATATTTCTTTCTTATCCTTTTATTTTGTTCGTTTTTCTTTTCTTATATTCACTCATCATTTTAAGAAGATGGTGGTTAGAGACTATGAGTTAGGGATTCCCCCCATTCCTTATTCTCTTTCTGTTTTTATGTCTGAAACAAGTCTTTATTTTACCTCCCAAGTCCGCTTCTATCCCACCGTTTTTATCTGAATAAATACCACCAGCACCCACACTGCTGTGTTGTACAACTCATGTAGACTGTACTGAAGGATAAATCGAATTTTTATTATATCATCTATGCCTTTTCCCTGCTGGTAACATAATTATTTTATTAAAATTATTGTACTAAAATATTAACATTTCAGCAACAGTCTCTAGTTATACAGCATTTTAATTTAGGTGAGCAGCTACTGTGCTATGTAGATGATGGAATATGATCAGATAATGTGTGGGAAATGATCTGAGGTCAGAAATTAACCCTCACATTAGCTGAAACACATAATCAAAAAATTGTCCGTTTGCACATATTAGGCTTCAGTGAATAGTTTTGTCGTTGTTCCCTTTCTTCTTGGACTGTCAGCATCTGTCTTGAACTGGAATATTCGAAATATTTTCATTTTATGAAATTATTGATAGGACTAGATTTTTTTTTTGTCTGAGACAGGGTCTCCCTCTAGCCCCTGCTGTCCTAGAACTCGCTCTGTAGACCAGGCTGGCCTTGAACTCAGAAAGATCCACCTGCCTCTGCCTCCTAAGTGCTAGGATTAAAGTCATGTACCACCACGCCCGGTGTAGATTTTCTCTAGACTATTATTACTGATTTTTTTATTCTCTCTTCTTTTTGGTTCTCCATACTCCATTTCTTGGCTTCTTTGGGGATATTTGAATACTTTTAGTATTTTGTTTTGTTAATTTTAAGGTGTGGTCACCTCTTTGTGTCAATGCTTAAGGCCTTATCTAGTGCTTAAATTGTACTATTTTGAATCAAATACAGAAGCCTATAATTCTTCCTTCTTATCCGTATATGATTATTATTATTATTATTTTGGTCTTTTTGAGACAGGGTCTCCCTGTAGCTTCAGCTGTCCTGGAACTCACTATGTAACCAGGCTGGCCTTGAACACACAAAGATCCACCTGCCTCTGCCTCCTGAGTGCTAGGCATGTGACATCATGCCTGGCAGTGATTATTTTTGTTATAGGTGTTAGGTACATATGCATCCATTGAAAACTCCACTAGACGATGTCTTTAAAGTTTTTCAACAGTTACACATTTATAAGTACTCAAAACAAAATAATATATATTTTGATTCTTACTATTCACTTTATTCTTCTTTCATTCATGTGGATTCAAGTATCACTCTGGTATTATTTCTGCTAGAAGCAATTATTATTTTAAAGAAATATAGAGCCACACTCATGCTAAAAGCTCCTCTCTCTTTTCAGCCTTCTGAGGTCTTAAATTTCATTCTTTCTTGATGGATATTTTCACAGAGTATGAAATTCTTCTTGATGCTTCTCTTGTTCCATATTCTGCATTTAAAGACCCTGTTGTACTTCATTTGAGCCTGCCTTTGTGTTCCTGAGAAATCCATGGTGATTATAATCCTGACTTCCTATGTAGCATATGTTTTCCTAAAGCTGCTTTCAAAATTTTTTATTTTCTTTAGTTGAAAGCAATTTGGTTAAGATGTATCTAGTAAAGGTTTCCTAGTGTTTATACTATTTTAGAATTGACTGATTTGCTGGATCTATAAATGTGTATCTTTCATCAATCTTGGGAAATTTTCTATAATAATTTAAAGATTTATTTTAATATTTTATTTATTAATTTTATTTTATGTGTGTGAGTGTATTGCCGGCATGAATATAAGTGCCCCATGAAGAACAGAAGAGGGTGTCAGATCCCCTGGAACTGAAGTAACAGACGATGGTTAGCTGCTATGTAGGTGGTGGGATCTGAACCCAGGTTCACTGTAAGAGCAGCCAGTGCTCTTAACCCCTGAACCATCTCTCTAGACCTCTTTAAGTATTTTTGTAACTCAAAACTTTTTTCTTGTTTGAAAGAAGAATGACATATATATTTGGACTTTTCTGATAGGTTCTGGAAGCCCTGATAATTCTTTGTAGTTCTTTTTTTCTATCTTCTGTAATTTTCAGGCTGAATAATTTCCATAGCCATATATGATTGCAAGGTGATAGATAAATTTCTGTGCCAGGTTTATATACTATTACTACTGCTTCCATAACTGATGATCAATATGATCCTACCCAAGGGCAGGATATTTGGTAGTCTATGGAACCCCACTGACCAACAACTCCCAAAGAAGCAACCCATTCCTGATACTGGGCTTTTAATTTGCTAGCTTGTGGCATCTAGAAGGGACATCATAAATCCAGAATTAATGCTTTATATTAAAAATAAAAAATAAATTCTGAAAAATAAATGTGTTATTTTTAAGATAAATTGTAACAATTTAACAAGATAAATTGTTATAATTTATCTTAAAAATAACACATTTATTTTTCAGAATTTATTTGTAATTTATCTTAAAAATAACACATTTATTTTTCAGAATTTATTTTTATTTTTAATATAAAGCATTAATTCTTTGAGGATTTCACACAATGCATTTTGATCATATGCACCCTCACTCCTTCCCCTATCTCTCTAACTCATTTTATAAAAAAAGTAATCCATTGCTTCCAATTTGGGCTGCCCATGTTCTCAAGGGTGTGGACCATCCACTGTAGTGTGGCAGACCTAATAGAGGCCACATCCCTTTTGGACAACCACCTCTCCTTCCCCTAGAAGCCACTAACTGGCAATAGGTCCTCAGGGGTGAAGGCTTGTGAGTGCCTGCTCCCTCCGTGGTAGAATGTTGGCCGTTTTGATCTTGCACATGTAACTACAGTTTCTGTGAGCTCATGAGTTCAGTGGGCTTACCATGTGTAGTACATTCTGTTCACTCCCATCCTCCTTGACCTCTGGCTCCTAACAATCTTTCTGCCTTCTCTTATGAGGCACTACCTTCTACAGGTTCTGTATACTGCTTGGGCTTCAGTGTTGAAATGCCTGATCCTATGGGGGGACATGGCAATACATTTAAGCGATAACACAAAGCTTTCCAGAGGTGCAGTTTTCTCTATAGGAAATTGCAGAGTATGAATTTAATTTCTTTACTACCTATAGATCTGTTTAGAATACTGATTTTCTATATTGTCAATGTGGGTGATTTGAATCTCAAAATAATAATTCATTGTTCCAAATTGCTTAGCATATTAGTTTTATAACTGTCACTTAATTGCTGTTTTCATGTCTGTCCAGTCTATACTGATACCTTTTCAGCAGGATGATTAATGGTTTTTGTTTTCCTGAGGATCTCTCTAAATACAGTTTCCTCTGTTTTTACTGATTTTTTTTCAAAAGCTAATTTATGTCTTCATTGCTTCCCCCCATATAGTCAATTTCATTGATTATTCCTTTTAAGCATTTCATTAATTTTACTTCATCTTTAATTCCTTTTACCCTTAGTCTTTTATTAGAAAAGAATGTATGTATATATTGCTAAGTACTATGTTAGCTTTTTTCCTGCAGCTTTGATGTACTGTATAATGCTTACTTTTGGTTAAGAATATTTTCTAATTTTCATCCCAGTTTTACCCATTGAATTTATATATATATATATATATATACACACATATATATATGTGTACATATATATATATATAGTATTTATATATATATAGTATTATATATATATATTATATATATATTATATATATATAGTATTTACATTTTGTTATTCAGAGCTTGTTTTCAAATATTTTTATTATTGGATTTGTGAATTAATTTTATTTTAGTCATAGAATATGCTCCATATGATTTTTGGTTCTTCTAAGTGCATTGAATAATTTTTTTTGGTGGAAGAAGCAATAGTTGATTTTGGTAAGTAGTTCATATATAGAACCACTTGTAGGAATTAATGTACAATGAGACTTTTGTAGGTCTTTCATATATTTACTAACATTTGATATTGTTCAATAAAGGTCACAGCCCTACACTATCTTTTCTCCAGCTTTTTAGTTTTATAGTGGAAGGGCTAGTGTGACATAGTGTTCGCATTCCTTTTTTTTTCAAAGCCAATTTTTATTGAAAATTTATTGTGCATTTCATACAAAATTTCCAATCAAATCTAGACCTGTGCCCCCTTCCTTGCCCCATCCCCACCACACCAGAGCTCATGCATTCTGTCAAACATGTTTTTCATCTTTTTCTCATTCTCTTTTAAAATTTTCGATGCAGAAGTTTACTGTTTTGAGCAGAAGTTCACCATTTCAGTCAGTTCTTTGACCCAGTCTTTTAGTTATTGTTGTTATTATTCTCTCCAATATGCATCACTCCAAAATATGTACATATGCATGCCACATATATCATAGGTTTTAGCATCTTCAGCTTGTGATTTTTTTTTCTTTACTAGGCTGAAAGATATCATGTTTGAAGGCTCCTCCTTGGCGAGCCCAGGCAACCATCAGTCCTGCCCTTGTGCTCCACACTGGGGTTTTCCCTTCCCATGGTCACCAAATGCTCCATTTAAGGCTAAACACTCAGTCTCTTACTCCCGACACTTTGATCAGTTATACATCTACCACAAGAAAGAAGCTTCTCCCTGACCAAGGTTGAGAGTATCCCAGGTCTATGACAGGAACATAAATGTCGAAAGCACTTTGAAAGCATGACTATCTAACAGAATAACAATAATTGATTCTACTCTAGGGCCTTTGACTCCACCTCTCCCCAAGCAATTTGCTTTTGGCCAGGATTATAGTATCAGGCATGCAATTCTTGCCTGTGGAAGAAGCCTTAAACCCAATAAAAATGGTTAGTTACCCCATAACCATTCCACTATAGCACCTGTGCCAGTGCCTGGCAGATCAGTGTTGTAGCACACAGGGTCCATTTCTAGGTAAGATGATTTGTGTGTTTCCTCCCCCAACAACCTGCATAGCACCTTCTATCACTAGTCAGCAGTAAGCTAGTTTTCTAGTTGTTTTGCTACTGGTTTCTCTCTGTCCTGCAGCCAAAGTGTGTAGTGTCTTCAGCAATAGGACCTTTCCATATAGTTATGGTGGTTAACTATGGGCAATGCCTCTCAGACCTCCTTAATCAGTAGTTGACAGGGAAGTAGCTGATGTCATGCACTGTGTTTTACATTTATGAACCCATGTAGTCTGCTGCAACGTTGTCCCATGCAGGAAACCTTCTCTCAGAAAAAGAACTTTCCTTCTATTCCCAAAATTATGATTCTCGTTATAAATAGATATGGAACATTAAGAAAGACTTCTGTGCCCCATGATTTTTCTCCATTAATTTAATTCAATTTATATGCTATTAAACTTAATCATTTAGAATTTCATTTCAGAGATTTGTTTAGATATTTAACATCTATTTATGAATGGGCCTCCAAAATTTCCTTCTTGTGCTATTTACATTTCTCTGGGGATCAAAATTAGACTAGATTCATAACATGAGGTAAATTCGACTTCCTTTTCTTATAATTTTAAAAGGACACATACTTTGTATAATTAGTAGAAATTGATTGTAAAATTTCCAAGTGGGAAAATTTAATTACTACTTTAATTTTTTTAAGGCAATAGAAATTTTCATGTTGTACTTCTTAAACCATTTTTATATTAATTTGGATATATGTCTATTTCATATAACTTCTAAAAATTATTAGGATGTTAATATTATTTCATATTTTTAATCTGCTATATTTATAATTTCACCACTTATAATTAGTAATACTATTGTTTCTCTTTTAAGAAGTCAATATTTTTTTTTTTTTGAGATAATGGATCCCTATAGCCCCAGCTGTCCTAGAACTCACTATGTAGACCAGGCTGACCTCAATCTTGAATAGATCTGCCTGACTCTGCCTCCAGAGTGCTGGGAAAAAGCTGTATGCCACCACACCCAGCTTCAAATCATTTAAAAAAATTCTTAAAAAAATTTTAATCCTTTTAAAATTATTAGCTTCTATCTTAAGCTCTTTTTATTTAGCAGCAACAACAAAATAACCCTAACTTTGTAGCCAAATCCTGGCTCCAGTAATTACTGGCTATATCCTCTTGTCTAAATTACTAAACTATATGTTTTTGTGTCTATGTCTTTAAAACAGGAAATAGCAACTGTAGCAACCTAATAAACTGGTATGAAGATCAGCTAGAAGTAATCCTTGTCACATTATGTACCTGGCCCAGAAAACGTGGTCATCTACCAGCCCTGCTGCTTACAGTGTTTCCACCCCTCTTCTACGATGGTCCCTGAGCCCTGGGTAGCAAAAGTTTGGTACAGGAGTCCTATAAAGAGACACAAACTGTGGAGTCTCTCATCTCTACATTTCGGCCAATTTGTGGATCTGTTTATCACCATCTGTTGCAGGAGGAAGCTTCACTGGTGGTCTCTCTGCCCCCCTGTTCTGCTGTGTTCCCTGAGCCTTAGGTATAGAGTTCCATTGTAGATGTGTCTGTTAGGCCTGAGCATCTCACAGACACTTATTCTCTGCATTTGACCAGTTGTGGCACTCATTAATGGTCTCCATCTGTGGCAAAAGAAGCTTTTTTGATGAATGGTGAGAAGTATACTTGTCTGTAAATATAAGGTCATGAATTTAGAGTGTAGAAAAAAATTACATTTGTCTAGGGATGTGACAGTAACTTTGACTCAAGCACAGAGATGTTCTTGTATAATATGCAGTTAGCTTTTGGAAATGAACTATATGTGTCTGGAAAGTGTGCTTTTCATATGTAATTATATTTTCATTAAGTTACATTGTTCACATTTTCTATATATTTGGTGATTATTGATTTCTGTCACCAATGATTATGTAAGTTCCTTAAAATTACCTCACATAACAACAAATAGTAATTATTTTTGTATTTTCTTTTTCCCAATGCTGGGGATTGTACCCAGGGTCTCTTGCATGTTTATACAGTGCTCAGGTTTTGACAGAGCATGTCACTTGCTGAGGCTGGCCTTCAGCTCCCTTCCTCTGCGGCCCAGGCAATACTTGAGCTTGTGATCCTCCTGTCTCAGTATCCTAAAACGTTGGAGATTATACGACTGTATTCTCTGGCTTGGTTGTAATTCTGTGTATAACGTTTGGGGCTGAAGTATCGGGTACATAGTTATAGTTGCCTAGATATGGCATATCTTGTATATTTTTTGCTTTTTTCAAAATATAAGAAACGAAGCAGCTTTATAGCATTACTTTCTCCCCGTCATCCAAATCATTTTCTTCATTTTTCATCTTGGTTTATGTATGTACTTTTTCTTTTTCTGTCACAGGTGCTCTCAGACTTTTAAAGCAGACAAGCAAACCTTATAGGTGTTCCTTTACCCCTACTCCACAGACCTTTTGCAATATCTGCTAGGTTCTTTCTTCCTTATTTGGGGACTTTCTCACAAAACCTTGTAAAATGTTCCTCTCTGAGATAAATCCATGCAGGCTTGAATGTCTGACAACATCTTCCTGACATTTGGAAGACATTTTGGCCAGATATATTATTTCCTATGTAGTGTTCCCTCACCTTTAAGTCTTTAAGTTAACAAGACACTGATTACTGCTGGGTGAGGAAGAGTATGCCTTACCTAAGATCTCTAGATGTGCTG
The DNA here is from genome assembly GCA_009823505.1 of Rhizomys pruinosus. Classification (NCBI taxonomy): domain Eukaryota; kingdom Metazoa; phylum Chordata; class Mammalia; order Rodentia; family Spalacidae; genus Rhizomys; species Rhizomys pruinosus. The sequence continues at coordinate 771,855 of VZQC01002728.1, forward strand.
ACTAGACTCCAACGGATGAATTTGCACAGAAGGACATCTAGGTCCAAAAGCTTAACTGAATAGGGCTTATAGCTTGCATGTTGTAATGCATGATGGGGGTTTATGGCATGGGGGGGTCACTGGGCTTGATTGGGAACCATTGTATGAGTTATACAAATGCTCAGTAAAAAGTAAATAAAAAGATATTATTCTGTTCTCTTATGAACCTAATGTTAAGAAGTTCAATGTCAAATTGTTCTTAGGGTTTTTTTTTTGCCTTTTCTTTTTGTAAACATGATGTCTTTTGTTGTAGATATACTTAAATTTCACTGTAATATCAACTCACCTTTTCTCATTTCTCTGTTTTTTTTTTTTTTTTTTTTTGGTTCTTTTTTGAGACCAGGGTCTCCCTGTAGCCCCAGCTGTCCTGGAACTCCCTCTGAAGACCAGGCTGGCCTTGAACTCACAAAGATCTGCCTGCCTCTGCCTCCCGAGTGCTAGGATTAAAGGCGTGTGCCACCACACCCGGCTCTATTTCTCTGTATTTTATCCTGCAATTTCTATCTTTTTTTAAATTTAATTTTTATTGATGCTTTGTGCATTTCATACATTATTTTCCAATTCAGTTCAGGCTTTTTCCCTTTCCCTTCCCCACCCTTCCAACCCCATCCCAGATCATGCATTCTGCCATAACTGTCCTGCATCTTTCTCTCAGTTTTTTTTTTTTTCATTTTTTAGCTATAAGTGAAATCCATGAGTACAAGCATCCTGTGCAAAAGCAATCTGCAGGCTGTTGTGCCCAAACACCTACAGCCCCACCATCCAGTGGGGGGGTGACAGGTTGTTTGTGTCAATAAAGTTGATCAAATGAGTGTCCAGACTAATTGCTGTAGTTTCACCATTCACCCCAATCACAGCCCTTACATTTTACCACGCCCCCTTCTTCCGCAGATTGTTCCCTAGGTCTTAGAAAAGGGGCACAGGTGGATGAGAAGTTAAAACAGTTCCAGCTCCTCTCTGGAGTGTTGACTTGGACTCTGGTCAATTCTGGCTGTTTCCTTTCATGGGCTGACAGTTTGTCCAGGAATAATCATTCGATCCTACTAATGAAGCACAAGCAATTAGATATATAGGTATTTAAGCAGCACTAATGTTATGGTAGGTTATTTTAGCATAGACACATATGTTTGGATGATTTGTTAATCCATGAATTTTTTTTCCCCCTGTAATTATGACCAGGGTCTTACTCTGGCTTATAGCATCTCCTAAACTGTAAGGTGTAAGTTGTGGATCAGCCATGGGTTATTCCTCAAGGAGAGAGCCAATATCCAATTAGATTTGGGATATACAGGGACATGGCTGCCTTCTGCTGCACAGTATTTCCAGGCAGGTGAGGTGTAGCTGTGCTGACGGTGGAGTTTTGTTGATCAGGAGAGACCCGTATTGCTTTATTGGTTTAGTGGCCTTTGGTAACACTTCTGGCATTCCAGAGGCCATCTGTACACTTGCATGTGCGGTCTCAATACAATCCCTCCCATGTTAACATCAGGTCTTCGGCAGCAGGGTCTTATCACCTCTCCTCCTGCAGGTATCCAACTTAGAGGCAAGGAGCCCTTACCTTTGTGGGGCCTTGGATCCCCTGGCCAACATCACCTGGTAGTAGAAAATCCATTGCTGATGTCAGAGCTCCTGCATTAATATACTTTGCCTGAGTGCATAGCCCAAGGACTTTAGTATTATATTTGGATCTGAACAGAGAATAATCCTTTTCACAGTTCTTATGTCTATTAGTCAATTAAAGAAGGCAGTTTTACGCGTTTTATAAGAGATTACCTCTATAATAGTTGTCTCCAGTTTACAGTTGGAGAACAACCTACCATCATATTCATTATTTTCCTGTTCTATGGGGGGGGGGGAAGGCAAGAAAGTCTCTCATATCAAAACCTTTGTGGCACCTAGAAGGTAAGTTTCATTAGGACTCATTATAATAGTTGTTACATGTAGGATCCACAGAGGGGTTCGATGTTTATGGCAATCTGAGGCTATCTTCCTTTCAATGTTCGACGGGTCAGCCTTTCCGTTGCCACTTTTTGGTACATCTACTCAATGCAAAGCTGGTATCTTTTCTTTCTCAGCTGTTTATAATTTGGTGACGTTTTGTCCTGTTGGAACAAAACAAATCTTTTCCCGTAGTTAGTTTTAAGATTTGAATTGCAAGGGTTTGAGAAAAGGTTTCATGTCTTTCTGTATCCCCCCCCCTTTTTTTTTTAGCGTATGAGTTCTCCAGAAGACTTTTGTATTATACATAACTATAGTGGAATCAAGGCACAGATTTCCAAATTCACCCATGTTGTTTTGGTGACTATATATGATTAACTTGGAAGCAAACTTAATTTTTACGTTAAATCATCTTAAAGAGAATGCTACAAGGTTACTGTACAACAGAGAAATTATAGAGAACATTTGTATGTGTCAATCCCAAAGTATTGCTCTACAGATTTTATGTAAAACAAGTGTGGGCAACAAGCAATTATATATTCCATTTTAATTCAGATGCATTACCATTTTATCTGAGTCTGTAAACCAATGTTGTTTAATATAACACATATTACTTTTACTAAGTCCTAAACACCATGTGTCCTGTAGACAGTTGTCTAGGCGAAACTGGCGGGTCTTGCTGAACTCACGTCAATTAAATATGCTTATCAATATACACCCGTGTCCCTCTCCCACCCATCCCCCCTTCCCAATTCACCATTTCAGTCCATTTTCTGATGGTCTTTCTGTTGTTGTTCTTTTACTATGCATCCCTCTCATGAGAAATATTTATATCTGGGTTGTGGACTAGCATCCACATATGAGGGACACCATTCGTCGTTGTTTTTCTGGGACTGCTGTTACTTCACTTAACAAAATGTCTTCCAGCTCCATCCATTTACCTGCAAAGTTCATGATGTTGTCTCTCTTTACTGCTGCATAGTACTCCATTGTATACATGTACACATTTCCCTATCCACTCGTCAGTTGAAGAGCACCTGGGCTGGTTCCAGCTTTTTGCTTGTTTGTGAACAGAGCTGCAATAAACTTTAGCTGTGCATGTATCTTTGCAGTAAGTTGTGTCTTGTGGGTATTATACCCAGGAGTGGTATGACTGGGTCAAATGGAAGGCTCATTTTGAGTCTTCTAGGGTTCTCACCACTGCTTTCCATAGTGGCTGTACAAGTTTACATTCCCACCAGCAATGGATGAGTGTTCCCCTTTCCCATAACCTCTCCAGCACTTGGTATCATTCGTGTTCCTGATCCTAGCCAGTCTTATTGGGAGTAAGGTGATATCTCAGAGTGGTTTTAATTTGCATTCCTTAATTATCAAATGCGAACACTTTCTTAATGTTTTTCATCGGCCATCTCTAATTTCCTCCTCTGTGAAGTCTCTATTCAGATCTTTGCTCCATCTTTTAATGATTTCATTTTTTTCTTTCTTCTTTGTTTTTGAGTAGCTTGTATACTCTGGAAATTAATGCTTTGTCAGATGTATCTGCTGTTGAAGGTTTCCTCCCACTCTGTGGGTCTTCTCCTCACATCCTTTATTGCTTCCTTTGATGTACAGAAGCTTTTTGAGTTTATGAGGTCCCATTGTGTCAATTGTCGATCTTATTTCTTGTGCAGCTGCTGTCTGATTTAGGAAGTCTTTTCCTAAGCCTATGTCTTGTAGTCTGCTGCCAGGCTTCTCTCCTATCACCTCCAAGTTTTGGGGTTTTACGTTGAGGTGTTTGGTCCATCTGGAGTTGACCTTTGTACAAGGTGAGAGGTAGGGGTTTAATTCATTCTTCTACAGTGGTGATCCAGTTTTGCCAACACCACTTGCTGAAAGATGCTGTCTTTTCCTCCATTGTGTCTTCTTTGGCCCCCTTGTCAAATATGAGGTGGCTGAAATTGTATGAGCTCAGGTTTGCATCTTCAGTTTTATTCCATTGGTCAACTGGTCTGTTTTTTGTGCCAGTACCAGCTGTTTTATGACTATAGCCCTGTAGTATAGTTTAATGTCTGGTAAGCGATCCCCCCTGTATTGCTTTTTTCACTCTGGGTTGCTTTGGCTATTCGGGTCTTTGTTTTTCCAAATGAATTGAGGATTTTTTTTCCCAAGCCTGTGAGAAACTCTTGGGGATTCTGATTGGGATCGCATTAAATCTGTACACTAGTTTGGGTAGGATGGACATTTTTACTATATTTATTTTCCCAATCCATGAGCATGGTAAGGGTTTGTCCATCTTCTGGATGTCTTCCTCAATTTCCTTTTTCAGGGTATTAAAATTTTTTGTGAGGATCCTTGGTGTCTTTGGTTAGGTTTGTTTTCCTAGGTTATTTTTATTGTTTTTGAGGCTATTGTGATGGGAATGTCTCCTTGTAGTCCTTCTTTCAATTGCTTGTTGTTGGTTGTAAAGAAAAGGCTACTGATTTTCTAGATTTATTTTGTATCCTGCCACTTTACCAAAGCTCTTAATCATTTCTAGAGTTTTCTTGGTGGATTCTTAGCATCCCTTAGGTAGACAATCATATCATCAGCAAAAAGGATAGCTTGACTTCCTCTTTTCCAATTAGAACTCCTTTAATTTCCTTTTCTTGCCTTATTGCCCTAGCAAGGGTTTCCAGCACTATATTGAAGAGGAGTGGTGACAGGGGGCAGCCTTGCCGAGTTCCTACCTTCAAGAGGAATGCTTCTGTCATTTCCCCATTTAGGATGATATTGGCTGTGGGTTTTCTGTATATGGCTTTGATTACATTGAGGAATGATTCCCTCCAGACCAATACCTCCAGGACTTTAAACATGAAGGATGCTGGATTTTGTCAAAGGCCTTTCTGCATCGAATTGAGATGATGTGTGGTTTTTGTCCTTCAGTCATTGATATGTTTGATGATGTTTATTGATTTTTCATATGTTGAACCATCCTGCATGTCTTGGTATGAATCCAACTTGGTGATGGTGGATGATTTTCTTGATGTGAGTCTTGTATGCGATTTGCCAGAATCCTGTTTAAGAATTTTGCATCTGTGTTCATAGAGATGGGTCTATAGTTTTCCTTTTTTTGGGTTTGTACTCCCTGGTTTTGGGTGTAGCGTAATTGCTGGTTTCATAGAAGGAATTTGGGAGAGTCTCCGTATTGTATCCTTCTAAAATTTAGTAGTAATGGTTGTAAGTCTTTGAAATATTTTATAAAATTCTGCGGTGATCCACCCGGCCTGGGCATTTTTTGTTGGGAGGCTACTTATACCTCTTCGATTTCTTCTGTTACTATTGGTGCTGTTTAGGCTTCGTCTCTTCTTTGGTTGAGCTTTGGGGGATTCCAGGATTTCAGTATTTCATCATTTCTTCTAGGGTTTTCAACCTTAGTAGAATATAAGTTTTTGAAGTAGTCCCGTATGATTGTCTGGTTGGATCTTTTTCATTGTTCTGTTGGTGATATTTCCTCTTTTCACAAGATTTTATTGATTTGGAGTGTTCCCTTTCTTTGGTTTACTGGGCTAGAGGTCTGTCTATCTGTTTTATTCTCTCAAAGCAACCAAACTTTTGGATTCATTGAATTTTTTTTGTATGGTTTCTTCTCTTTATTTTCTACTTCATTGATCTCTTGCTTCTGATTTTTGTTATGATTCTTTTTGTCTGCTGGTTTAAGGGTTCATTGTTGTTGTCTCTCAAGTATTTTTAGCTGCAGTGTTAAGATCATTCACTTGTGCTCTTTCTGTTTTTTTAATTGGGCACTTAGAAGCTATAAATCTTCCCTTATAGGCATACTTTTAAGTGTCCATAGATTTGCTGTGTTGTTTAATCATTGTCATTCAGTTTCCAGGATGTTTTATTTCTTTATTTCTTCCTTGACCCACTCATTATTCCAGATAGTGTTCGTTTAGCCTCCAATGTGTTCCTGTACATTGTAGGGTTTATTCTGGGTGTTGGTATATGAGCTTTATTGCACTATGGTGAAGATAGAATGCTGGAATTTTTTCATTCTTTTTTAATGTTTTTGAGTTTTTTCTGTGTCCCAGTATAGGTCTATTTTGGAGAATGTTCCATGAGGTTGCTGAGTAGAAAGTGTATTTCTGGTGTTGGGTGAAATATTGATAGATAGTCTGTGAGGTCCATTTTGCGTGTATTGTGTCTTAGTCAGATGTCTCTCTGTTTTATTCCTTTGTCCTGTTGATCTGTCTAGGGGACTTAATTGGGGTATTGAAGTCCTCTATAAATTAGTGTGCTGGGGTTAATCTGTGCCTTGAGGATCCTGCAAGTAATGGTTTCTTTATAAAGTTTGGTGCACCGATGTTTGGTGTGTTATATATTTATGATTTGGGATCTTCATCGTCAATTATTCCTTTAATACACGAGTAATGGCCCTCTTTGTCTTTTTTGATTTCTTTTTTTTTGAAGTCTATTTTTGTCTGAATATAGAATGGCACCTGCTTTCTTTTTGGTACATTTGCTTGGAATACTTTCTTTTTCATTTTCCCTTCACTCTTAATGTTTTGCGTGGCTGATTCTTGAGACAGTATTGAGATGGTCTGTGACAGATATGATGGGGTTACTTCCCTATCCATTCTCCCAGTCTATGCCTTTTGATTGGGGAGTTTTTTTTGCTTATTTTAATGGTTATATTGATAGAGTGATGTTGCTTTCCTTTCACTTTTTATCTATAATTTGACTCTTAGCCTTGATTTTGCTCTAGTGGTGTATGTTTTTGTTAGTTTTCTCTTTCTAGTGTACTTGAGGAATTGTTTGGCTCCTCTTCTCTGCCCTTTGAATTGCTTTCAAGTATCTTTATGAGAGTTGGTTTTCCAGACATGTATTCCATCATCTGTTATGTCATGGAAAGGTTTTTCTCTCTCCTTCAAGTAATGTCGACATTTTTTGCTGGGTAAAGTATTCTGCGTTGGCATCCGTAGTCCCTTAACACTAGGGAATGCTTTGCTCCATTTCTTCTTGCTTCTATGGTTTGAGGCAGAAGTCATTTGTAATTTCTGATGGGTTTCCCCTATTGTAACTGATGACTTGGTTTTTTCTTTTGTGGGCCCAGAAGTTGTCTTTGTTTTGGGCTCTAGCATTTTTAACTATGATAGATGGCATGGAGGTGTATTTTTCTGATTTGTCTATTTGTGTGGTCCTATGTGCTTCTTGTATTTGTATGGTGCTTTTCTATTTTTAGTTGGGGAAATTTTCATCTATTATTCTGTTTTGAAGATCTGATCAATAACTATTCTCTTGAGATTCTTCTCCTTTCCTCTATTCCTATGATGCGGAGTTTGTGGTCTTATAGTGTTCCATATTTCCTGGTTGTTCCATCTTTGTGTTGTATTTTAAAATTTTTCATATCTTATTTGAGGCCTTTAATTGCTCTTGTGTTTCTTTCCAGGTCTGATATTCTTTGTTCTGCTTTCCTCCATTCTACTTCTGAGGCTTTTTTCTTTTCTTTTCTTCTTGATTGACTGAGTTGTTCTAGTTCTTTTTTGTTTTCTCCTGTGTTTTCTTTAGTACTTCCATTTCCTTTTGAGCTTCTCAATCTCTTCTTGGCTCTTCAATCTTTCTTGGTCTCCTTACTTCTTTGGTTGGGCTTCCTTTTTCAGTGTTTTAGTTCCATTTGGAGTTTGTTTTTTTTCTCCCTTCTAGTTTTTCTGGAGTTTGTTCATTCTGTTCTTTAGTTCTTTCCGAGTTTGTCATTGTACCCTCTAGGTCCTTTTTTGAGTTTTTCATCTCTCTTCTTTGTCTCTATGAATTCTTCTTTATTTTCTTATAATTTCTCTGCTTATGTCTGCAATTATTCGTTTAAGTCTGTTCCTTTGGGTCTCCTCCAATGGGATTCCCATTGTAGCTATTATCCTACAGGTTGGTGAGCCTGTGTGGGAATATCTCTATCCTTTGTATGTTTCCCTGTCTGCCTTCGTGTCCCTGGCTGTGGGTTCCCTTTTGTTGGTTTAGCAATAGTCACAAACGACTTTCACTGTATTAGCGATGGGTTGCTTGCTCCTCTGATGCTTTTTTTCCCCTTTTCCTTCCTCTTTTTTTATAATTTTCTTTTATTTTATGTGATTGACTTTCCCTAGGTTTCTAGGTTTTTCAATTTTTGTGTATATATTCCGTATTTGGGAAGCCTAAGTACAGTTCTCTTTCTGTTCTGAAGGTTCTCCAAGGCAAGACCACTTGGATTCTAGCTAATTCACTTGGCGTGGGCGGGGATATTTGCGCGCCCTGTGAACCTAGGTCCCGCGTCCCGGGTTCCTCTGCGTGATGGGGACCTGGGATGGGTTTCAGTGCGAGACCTCTTCCAGCTGCCCCTGTGCCAACCACTCCCTTTGGAGCTTGTGTACTGCCCTGGGCATTATGGTGTTCTTGCTGCTCCTGCCCACCACAATTTCTTATCTTGACCATTTAATATCTTTTCTTTAAGTCTTGGATTTTACTCCATATTTTTCCTTTTTCTTGGTTCCGTTTTTCTGCCTACGTCTCATCACTCTCACTCATAGAGTGTTTCTGCCTCATTCATTGACCCTCTGCTGCTCGTCTGTATCCCAGGAAGGTCTCTGTCACGATCCTGTACACTATGCTATTCTTGTCTCTCAGACAAGGGTAGGCTGTCAATAATACTTTTCAACATTACATATATTTTTAAACAGAAAGTTATAGATCATTATGCAGTTATCAGGAATCCAAAATTTGAGCTAAAACATTATTAACGATGGATTTAAATTGTTTAGCTGTTCAGAGCCATTGGTGTTCTACCATAATTTTCTGATCTTAATTTTTTCAAATTGTGAATTTTATAATTAATATATATTTGGATATAATATATATATATATATTATATTATTATATATAGGCTGTCGGTGTGTATTTTCAAGTGGTTTTTTATGCATTGTTGTTACATCTTTCAGTGCCTCCTTACTAGAATGTTGTATGCTTAGTAACTGAAGACATGTTCTTTTATTGTGAAATGGCATGAGAAATCAGGCTGACTTCGTGAACACGATGTCTTTTCTGTATAGAATTGTTATAGTAGACATCTTTTGTTTCAATCCAAATAATATATATATATATATATATATATATATATATATATTATATATTTATATTATATATAAATAAATAATAAACATTATGTAATTCGATTCATTTAGTAGTAATAATAATATTTCAAAATATTTCTTCAATTTTATCTTCTTTGGTCCTGTTGCAATTTTTATACATTTGTGGTTTGTACATTATTTTCCCAGAATGCTTTGTTTTGGCTTTGATTCCTGCTCTCTGTTCTTGTCACATCTTTGGCCTGAGCCTTTGCTGTTCCTGTTCACTTTGGGACTGGTGGCTTCTCACTACAATTTCCATCTTTTCTTCCTTAGTTCTAGTGAAGACTTTAATGTTGGGATTTGAAAGTCAGTTTCATTCCCATCCTTTCTTGCCTAACAAACTTCCCTTTTAAGTGTTGCTTGTTACCTTTCCATCTTTTCCTCTGACTTTTTTTTTTAATTTTTTTTTTATTAAATTTTTTTTATTAATTTTATTTATTTCTGTATGTGTATGAATGTACTGTCTGCATGCAGGTTTGTGCACTCGTGTCATGCAATGCCGCGGAGGTCAGAAGCGGGTCTCGGATTCCCCTGGAACTGGAGTTCTCCTGGAATTGGAGTTTCAGACGGTTCTCAGCCGCCATGTGGGTGCTGGGGATTGAACCCGGGTTCTCTGTAAGAGCGATCGGCGCTCTTAACCGCTAGGCCATCTCTCCAGCCCCCTCCTCTGACTTTTATAGTAGTCTGCTTTTGCTTTTGAATGAAATAATTCTATTAGAAATACATCTTCTGGAGGCTGGGGAGATGGATTCATTGTTACAGTGCCTATTGTGTGTGCTGATTACTTTTGTTGAGTTGACACAAACTGGAGTCACTTGAACAGAAGGAACTTCAGTGTAAGAATTTCTTATATCAGACAAGCCTGTGGCATTTTCTTAATTACTAACTAATGTAGAAGGGCCTGGCCCACAAGGAATGGGGCTACTCCTGAGCAGGTGGGCCTGGGCTGCTGTACAGGAAAAGTAACTGAGCAAGCTAGAGGAAGCATTCCTCTGTGTTCTCTGCTGCAGTTTCTACTTCCAGGTTCCTGTCTTGGGCTCCTGCCCTGACATCTACCAGTGATGAACTGCGATCTGGAAGTGTAAAATGAAATAAACCTTTTCCCACCCAAGGCTATAGCATTTATCACAGCAATAGACAGCAAACTAACACATCACGTGACCATGAGGATTTGCACTTTGCTTTCTACCACCCATATAAAAAGCCAGGCATCTTTACATTCTTGGCACTAGTGAGGCAGAGAGATAGGCAGATCTCTGGAACTCACTAGATAGTCAAATCAATAAATCAGTCATTCAATCAACCAAATCAATCAACAATTCAATCATATAGAAATGGGATGGAACAAGACACCAAATGACAACTCCATACACAGCGAACATACATGTATGTGTACCCTATACTCTTGTGTCCACCAGCTTCAAACACACACACACACATACACACACACACACACTACATGTTCTGAATTATTTCAAAGATGTTGTGCATTACATTGCATATTGTTCTTTCCTTGGTCATCTTCTCTGGATTATTCAGTAAGAAACTTCAATTCATACTGTAAAATATTAAGATTCTTTATAAATCTATGTTAGTAGAATGTACATTGCTAGCAAGGACTCTGTTTCCCAGGATTCATTGCTCCATTGCCTGTCTTTTTTCTCTTCTACTTCCTGTCCTATAGTTATATGGTAATGGTACTCCCAGGATGCATTTAGAATATTGTCTGAAATTATGTTTTAAGGAACATTAGTTCTTCAGAAGGTGTATTGATGGTAGGTAAAAAACTAAAGTGCCCCGTATTCCCATGGACTTAAGAAATGTATTGAATTAAATGAAACCATAACAGGATACTTTACTGATTGGCTTTTCAGAACCATTGATGGTTCTGTAGCTTCTTGAAAAGAGGATAGATCTTCCCAAGTGGGAAGATGATAAGAAGATGGATAGTTTGTGGAGCAATGCTTGGGATTCTTTGGTGTCACAGATTTAAGGAGATGTACAAGATTGTCTGGCTGCCCCGGGAGCAGGAAGTATGCCCAGAAGGACTTGCTATGCGCTCTTCAATTTGTTGTAAAGCTTGGTCCCCATGCTGAGGAGCAAGTTTTCAGAGTGGTAAGGCTATCCCGTCTTTTGGAGGGTAGAACAGGAATTGCAATGATTAAATTTCCCAGTCCGTAGCTCTCCATCATGTTCTCCAGGGGTGCTCTCCCAATCTTTATAATAGAACAGCTGACAATTCAGTCTTCATCTGTTTATCCATTTATCATCTCTGTGTTTTATGAATGTTTTTATTTAGAAGTTGTGGAGACAGTGTCATCTGTTTGTTTCTTTACTAGAGACCTATGTAAGTAGTGGAAGAGATTGCTAAGTCACAGTTTGGGCAGGAAAGTGATCATTTGGATCCACGTCAGCTTTTCAGTGTCCATGAAATGTTGACCCTGAGGGTGTGAGTATGCGTTCTCATTATTACAACAGACTAATTTGGCCTTATTTCTGATCCACCTGATTTTTAGAGCACTTGACTCTAGTGTTCCCTGGGGAGGTCCTGGCTGCACCCAGAATTTGGTTTAAAAGTAAAACTTTGTCTTTAAGTCCACCTTTATGATATTTTTTACGTTTATTGATTTAAATATATTAAACCATTCCTGGATCTCTGGACTAAAGCCAACTTGATCATGGTGGATGAACTTTTGATGTTTGCCTGTATGCAGGTTGCAAGTATTTTTGAGAATTAACGATATGGGCCCACAGTTTTCTTTTTTGTTGTGTCTTTACCTGGTTTTTTTATTAGAATGATACCAGCTTCATAGAAGGAGTTTGGGAGTTCTCCTTTTGAGTCTATCTTTTTGAATAATTTAAGAAGTATTGGTTGTAGTTCTTCGTTGAATGTCTGGTAGAATTCTGCTCTGAATCCATCTGGCCTGGGCTTTTTTTCAGAGGTTTTGTATTACCGTCTCAATTTTTTTTTGTTACAGATCTCTTTAAGCTGTTGATTTCTTCTTGGTATAAGCTTGGTGGTTTCCATGAATTTGGAAATTCATCCATTTCTTTTAGATTTTCAAATTTAATGATGTATAGGGTTTTTAAAATAGCCCCTTATAATGTTCTGGATTTTTTGTGTGTTACTGCTGTGTTGTTTCCTCTTTCAACTCTGATTTAGTTAATTTGGACTAGAAAAGGGCCCAGTGTAGAATGATGGAAATGGATGGCAGACTGGCCCTAGCCTGCGAACTGTTGGCTTACTAAGCCTCTCTGGAGATCTTAAAGAAGATCTACTCTCCCTCACCCAGGAGTAATCAGTCGCCAACAGTTCACAGGCTAGTCTGTTTTGTGTGGCTATAACAAAGTATTTGAGACTGAATATTTTGTTGGGAAAAATGAAAGCCACCTGGAAAGTCAGCGTCTGCTTGGTTTCTGGGGAGCCTCATGTTGGCTGACACTACATGGTAGAAACTCAAGTCGAAGTGGCCAGTGGGCAAATGTGGAAGAACACACACAGGAGAAACTGAGGGAACATACTGGATTTGCTCTGAAGCAACCCATTTGCTTGTTGCTGTTTATTTGTTTGAGACAGGGTCTCCCTGTAACTCCTGCTGGCCTGGAACTCACTACATAGACCAGGCTGGCCTCCATTTCACAGAAATCTCCTTGCCTCTGCCTTCTGAGTGCTGGGACTAAAAACATGCCCCACTATGGCCGGCTTTCTTGTCTGCTCATTTGATTACTCAACCAGTCACCTCAGAGTGAGAATTTACTCTTGAAAGAAAAACATAAATTCTTGTCAACACTTACACCAGGGAATCAGATTTCAACATAGGTTTTTGTGGAGACAAACTACATCAAAACCATAGCATTATTCAGTCCATCAATCCTCTGGACACTAATGTTTATAATCAGGTCAAGGGGGCATTTGGTAAGCTTGCTTCTCTGTGAAAATTGCTTTCCTCCTAGAGCGCCCAGCTCACCGAACATTTCTGGTGTGATGTCACTGGCTGTCACTCAGGACATGGCCAGACACATGCTTATGAAACTCATTACTGTCTTTCTTATGAGGCTGATGATCCTGCAAACATTTCCCACCTGACACGTGTTCTCTGTCAGCACAGATGCTCTGAGCTTCAGTCACAGGGATGGAAATAGAGATGCTTGTTTTCCTCCTGTGATGTTATAAATCATACAAATGATTAGGTTACTGATCATATTAAGGGGCTAAGACAATAGGTGACAAAGTTAATATTTAAATCATTATGGCAGGTGGTGTTGAGGCTTACCAAATAATCCCAGAAAGAGAAAATCTACAGCCTTCATTTGGGCAAAGACAATCCACTGGAACACCTGTTCTGACAGAGATTAATTTGGTTTTTCCAAAAGTGCGTTCTGAGCAGCACTACTTTACTGAGATGCTTCCAGGAGGAAGAACCCTGGGGGGAGCTCACTATGGGAAGTGCTCTATGTTAAATCTGTCTTAGCATGATTCACAGCACACATTAGCATATTGAAAGTCTGTAGTAAAGAAATCAGCTTAATTTTTCATGCACTAATTTTTCTTCCAAAGTTCATTTGCTTTGAGGCTCTGACTGTAACTTTTGTTGTTCCCCATAGTGCCTGAGCTCTGCTCTGAACAGCTCACTTTAGAAAACACTGGGTTAAATTATTCCACTCAAGACAGTTGAGTTCTTCTCTGTATGGGTTGACTCCTTCTATAATAAGGAGTTTATTCTTCCTTATATTACTCCTTCTCTACCTGTAACTTTGTTGCAATGAGAGGAATGGCTGGCATCCTGAGTAGGTAGAATAGGATGTACCTAGTTAATGTTACTGTCCATGAGCATCACAGGGGTGCTGAATAGGAGAGCCCTGGAGTGATCACCAGGCACTGGCCAGTGTGGGTACTGCATGTCAGACTAAGAAAATGACTTGATTCCCTGTCTCGTGCCATTCCTGACCTTCTTCCTGGATTTTATACGCTGGATTTTATGTATACAGTTATAAACACAATGTACATTTCATCGCTAAGGGCTTGCTTAAAACTAAAAGTAGCATCAGTCAAGTGAAGAAGCAAGGATTGGCCCTGGAGAGCTGGCTCAGCAGTTAAGAACACTTTCTATTCCTGCAGAGGACCTCGGTTCAGTACCTAGCACCCATATGGCAGTTAACAACTGTCCATAACTCCAGTTCCAGGGGATCGATTGCCCTCTTCTGACCTCCAAGGCCATTGCACTACACAGGTACACATAAATATATCTGTACATATAAGATAAAAGTAAATATTTTAAAAAGGAAGTAAGAACTGTGGTCTGAATGAGAACAGAGATAAGAGACAGGGAGAGGAAGTGAACAGTAAATGCAGGTTCAGGTACAACTTGATGAAGGGACATGACCCTTCCTAGCTGGGTAGACTGTGACTTCCTTTTTGACAGTAGGCACATTCCTAGCAGAGAGGTGTGAATCATGACTCTGCAGGAGCTCTACCAATGTGTGTTTCAGTAGAAGCTTGTACTTACTTCTAGTTGAGGCAGTGGGCATCCTATGGAAGAATCAAAGAGTTCTTTTAAAGATAAAAACAGGAGGTGGGCCCAGAGACGCTGCCAGGACCCATTCCCACATACAGAAGCCAGAGTATGGACATAACATCCACTCTCCTGTGAGCAGTGCTCATGGTTAGATATAATAGCTGGCCCTAGGTCCTTGATCATGTAATAGTCTTTTAGGGAAAGTAGAGTGGGACAAAGTGTGGGAGACTTCCAGAGTAGGGTCTGGCATGGCAGTGGGCATCTGACTCAATCCGACATGTTCCACATTGTTCTTGCTGTGGCCTTCCGGAGCAGAGGGTCATTCTGGGCTGGCCGTGCTTTGTTTCACTTTGCTTTCTTTTTTTTTTAAATTTTTTTTTTAAATTTATATCTGTATGTGTATGAATGTACTGTCTGCATGCAAGTTTGTGCACCCGCGTCGTGCAATGCCACGGAGATCAGAAGAGGGTGTCGGATTCCCCTGGAACTGGAGTTCTCCTGGAATTGGAGTTTCAGACGGTTCTCGGCCGCCATGTGGGTGCTGGGGATCGAACCCTGGTCCTCTGTAAGAGCGGTCGGCGCTCTTAACCGCTAGGCCATCTCTCCAGCCCTTCACTTTGCTTTCTAAAAGTCCGGTGCTCTGGTCTATCCATACTCAGGAGCCTGGAGGCAGAACTCTCCTGGGTGGCATTGCCTTTATTGCTTTGGGGCCCTGGGAGCAGGAGCCTTCTACTTCAAGGGGAAAATGACTGACAGCTTCCATTGAGCAGGTCTAGAATGAGCCTGCCTTTGGCCCTCCTGCCCTGTGGACCGACCTTTAGGTTGATACAAAGATGCAGCTGTCACTTCATGTAGCCAGCAATGTCAGGAGGGGAGAGACCCGGGGGCTTCTGTGACTCTCAGTGTGAGCTGGACTCTGGAGCGATCAGCCCTGCACCCTAGTGGAAAACAAATCATTCTGGCAAGAAAGTAGATTCTGGCTTTTAGTACTCAGCAGCTTCTTAAGAGTACAGACAAGAAGAAAAATCATTTTCAAAATATTGAAAGGCACCTCGCCAGGGCTCCCTCCACTGGTAGAAATATCAATACAAGATTTATTCGAGTCCTGTGGCATCATCCAGAGATGGGCACGACAGGGTCTGCATTTCAGAGGTGATGGCTATAGTTTGTCTCTTCCTGCTGTCATAGATAGGGATTTTGTGTGTCAAGAAGGCTCTCTGATGATGGAGTGTGATTAAACCACTGGATGGACCATGGATCTTAGAGGCAGGAATCTCTACACTGCGGACAGAGGATGTGGGAAAGTCCGGCCCTACAATCTGGCTGGCTTGTGTATCGAGCATTAATTAGCTCTAGCTGCAGACCACACAGGCTTCTGGAGCCTAAAGCAAGGTTTCACTTCTGGGCCATTGCTCCTGAGGCCCCCTGCCCTAGCTTCCTGCCCAGGCCTTAGGGCTCAGCTACTTCCCTACCTCCCAGGCTGTCTCCCTTCTCTCCGCCTCTGGCCCCAAGCCTGTCTGTGATCCCCTCAACAGATACGTCTAGTGTCTCTGGCTTTGTTTATTTCCTAAACCCCACAGTTAGCTTTTCAGCTGTCTACTGTTTTATAATTTCTTCTTTGAACTTCCGTACACCTTAGATTTCTTTCTCTTTCCAGATAGTGTTATCAGCAACTTCCTTGAGGTTAGGGAATATATATTTGTTTGAACTCAATCTATTTTTTTCCTCTACGAAATACGTTTCCACGATAGAGTTTACATTTTCCTTGTTCGCTTTTCTGATGTTCTTTTCCTCCCCAGGTCAGGCTCTCCCTCCCATTTTCAGTTTTTTTCTGAAATTCTGTTTACATGTTTATTGTTGTTTCCTTCCTGAATACAACCTATCCCTGAAGAGATAGCTCCCTGCTAAAGAAAGAGTGGGCTGGGTTAGGGAGCAGGGGAGGTTTGCTGGGCTGGCCCTCAGCTTCACTACCATCAGCAATGCTCTCTTGTCAAGCTTCTCATTTACTGCCCTGAGCAAGTATCCTTGTTATTTCAGGATTTAAGGTGTGAGGGAATTTTAGGACATTTCCATAAAATTCATATTCTCCATATCCTGAATTGGCTTCTGGCCTTGAGTCCCTGGGCTCTACCTGGTCCATATACATGTCTTACGGCAGTGCCCTCTGACCCATCTGATCCTTTTTTGCATCTGGGGACTGACCAGGCCCATTTGGGGACATTGGTTGCTTTCTCCATGAGTTTCCTGCAGCTTTCCAATCAGGGACATCTAGGATGCGTTCAGCGCATGGGCTTCGAGGATGGGCCTCCGTGGTCTCTCCCAGCCGTCACTGGCTAGTATGGTCTGGAGTCCTCAGGGATGAAAGGGTGTCATTGGGGTGGGGGGCTCTCAAGGGTCCACCCTTAGCTGAGGAGTTATGGGCAGTAGATGGATCCTGGGGAAGGGAGAGTCACTTTCTTTGGGAGTGCGGCCACTAGCCATTTTTTTCCGCCCCCTAGTGGCTGATTCCACACCCTGCATATATAGGGAGCACTAGTTGGACTTGATTGAAAACTTACAAATATGGTGCATGCCTTTAATGCCAGCACTCGGGAGGGAGAGGCGGGCAGATCTTTGTGAGTTCAAGGTCAGTCTGGTCTACAGAGTGAGTTCCAGGACAGTTGGGGCTACAGGGAGACCCCGTCTCAAAAATACACACAAAAAAAACAAACCTTACAAATAATGAAAAGAAAAGTAGCGTTAGAAGGGGAGCAGCTTATGGTGAGGAAATAGAGGAGGGAGCTTCTATTCTGTCTGTTGTGTTTCCTTCTGGAGAGGAAGACCTGCATGGCAGGGGCTTCTGTATAGCCCAGGACAAAGGCTAGATCAAGATGGCGTGGGGAGTGCTCATGAAGAAGGCTTGGTTGAGGAGGAGCATGGCCCACACAGTGACTTCCAGTCAGCAGCTACCTTCCTCTCAGCCGAGGATACTCGCTCTTGTGTGCTATGCGAAGCCAGAAGGCAGGTGGAGCCAAGGCCCTGTCCACTCCTTGCCACGTGTCTTTAGGCAAGGGCTGCGGCAAACCCAGTGGCCCAGCACATGAGGGTGCCCCTGGTGATGGGACTTAAACCCCACTGTCCTGTCCATCTTATCTGCTGTCTTGTCCTCTGCCCAACCAGGCCATTCCTGTGGCAGATGTCCCTCCTGTGGGGTTCTCGCTCTCTCTGATAGTCTGTCTATCCTGAGTTCTTTGGAGATGTACATCTTATTTATTTCTTGCCAGTTTCCCTTTTTGAGCCCTGAAATGGCCCCTAAGTATGGAGCCAGGTCCCCTGAGGACAATTGCCTAATGACAAATTGCTCATGCTTGGCAAACTGTGTGTCATCTCAATTAATCATTCTTCTGCTCAATCTATATTTATTGAGTTCCTAGTATTTGCCAGTCATGGGCTTAGGGGCTAGGAAGTGGCAGGGGACAAAGGGAGAGGATGCCTTGCCCCGGCACAGATACGTTGAGCCTGGTGGCTGGTCTTTGGCCTCTTTGTAGAAGACAGGTTTGGTGCTGGAGAGATGGCCTAGTGGTTAAGAGTGCCGACCACTCTTACAGAGGACTCAGGTTCGATCCCCAGCACCCACATGGCGGCCGAGAACCATCTGAAACTCCAATTCCAGGAGAACTCCAGTTCCAGGGGAATCCGACACCATCTTCTGACCTGCGTAGCATTGCACGGGTGCACAAACTTGCATACAGACAGTACATTCATACACATACAGAAATAAATAAAATTAATAAAAAAATGAATAAAAGACAGGATGCCTAAGTTAATATGAGTTTCAAGGAAATAAAAAACACAGAACCTAAATAAATAAAAAGGGGGTGGAAGAAGGAAAATTATTTAAAAAAAAAAAAAAAAGAAGACAGGTTCAAGGTTGCTGTATGCCGTGGTGAGAGAGGTTGGGTCCACAGGGGAGCATACAGCAATGGTGTCACCTCTGCTTCTTGGCTCAGGGGTAGGGCCTTCAGGATCAGCTTTTAGTCAAAGGTTCATCCAAGCTAGAGCCTGAAACAGACTCAGGTAAGGGAGTAGAAAAGGACAGGGTCTTCCTGCTGATGGGAGCAGGTGTGAATCCCAAAAGGCGCAGGAAGGGGTCAGCCACTGCAGGGCTCGGGTGCTTCAGTGGGGGAGAAGCAGGGGTATACTGGGTTCTGTGCTCGGACTCCTGGGAGCTGCACATGTAGGTTTGCATTTTATACATTCTCTGCCAGTATGGGGATGTCCATGACTGGCTGAGGCTAAAGCTGCAGTGCTGTCCTCCAAATGTGTCTCCGCTTCCTTTGACTTAGCAGCTCACAAATCACATGAGGGCCGCCCCACCCTCAGCAGCTCGGAATTCAGTCTGCTCTCCTCTTCCTTTTGAAGCCTAAACACTTGCTGTTTCTCTTGAGGCTGAAAAGGTGCCTCCTGAAGCTGGATGTGCAGCTGAAAGGGTTGCTCAGCCTAGGAACTGTGGGTTGGCTCCAGGAATGCCCCGGGAGCCTTACCGTGGCATGCCTTTCCTCCTAGGGAACAGTCTTTGTACTGAAGCCCCTTTTTAAATGACTTGAACTGAGACCTGGGGGAGATGAACCTCCGGATTCTTCATTCCTTTTTTTTTTTCTTCTAAATGCTGCCCAGACCTAGAGGCAGACAAGCCTCTCCACTCGGCAGAAGCTCAGCACATTCCCCAGGCCCGTTGGGTGGGCACATGGCTACATGTGGATAAAGGGGCCGTGCAGGGCATCCTCTCTGGCAGGTGTCTTGGTACCAGTTCCTGCTTACACAGTCAGAATCCTTAAATTCGAAAGTGGGTCATAAATACACATGTGGATGACCTAAATCCAGAATGGGGCACCCTAGGGAGAGACAGAGCTTATTTATATTTATTTATTTATTTATTTATTTATTTATTTATTTATTCCCTACCTCATTTCTAGGAAAGGATTAGTGGAAGCTTATCCTTGTATAAAAATACTTAATGTACAACTGGAGAGATTTAAATTTTTTCCTAATTAAGAAATAGAAGAAATCAGGGCAAGAAGAGAATGAGGACAGGTATACAAGATGAAGCTGATGGAAATATAGGTGTGCACCACGCATGCTCTAATATGTCCCCCTCCTAGCTCACTCCTGAGTTCTCTAGTCCAGTTCTTTTTACAAGGAAGTCTTGGTTGGGACGGGAAGCTTTAAATCAGCCAAAGGTCTCCTGGCTGGTGTAGTTCGGTGATCAGCAGCTCAAGCCAAGTTGGTCCATTTCTCTAGGTCAACCATAGAGGCTCCTTATGCACCTGTGCACCATACTAGCACCAGTGAGTAGGAAACAGGTTCTTTGCAAAGTGCCAGACTCTACTAAGGCAAAATAAGTCAGCGACCTGGGAAAGATGAATTTTCTCAGAAATGCAGCCCAGAAGTCTTCAGTTTATGACATATGTGAAAAGCTGGTATTTGCTACTTTTTCTCTAGAGAGTCAGTTAAAGAAAGGGACGACAGCAAATCCTTCACTAGCCATCTTCTAATCCAGCAGCGGGCTAGGAGCTGCGGACAGGACAACGGGTAGATGGATTCATCTTCGCTTTCATGAGGGTCCTATTCTTCAGATAAGGCAGTCCCTAAGCACGAGCACATCTAAGCTACATCCTTCAAGGCAGGCTAAACTCTGAGTAGGTAGAGGGGCTCTGACAGAGTGCCAGTGGTGAGATGGAATGGTTTGTTCTGATCTTCAGAGCTCTTCTGATGGGGTCACATATAAGAGGAAATATAAATACAGAGGAGCTGAAAGCCACATAAAGAGCCAGGGGCACTGTGTTCTGTGCAGAAGGAAAGGACAGGGCGACGCTTCTGTGTATAACCATCTGGGGAGCTCTAGTGACAGAGGGAAGTTGCTGTGTGCTTGTGTCTTGAGTTTGAATGGCTGAATTCAGAGCAAAGATTTCATCTTCTCTGGTCATGATTAGCCCTGCCCGACGAGCAAGGAGGAAGGTGAAATAGGAGCCAGCCAGGCCTGAGGAGACTACCAAGGGCAGTAGACCAGTCATCCTCTCAGAACCAGGGTTCAAGTAGTGACCATGGCTAACTCATAGTCTGTGAGGATTATGCTAAATAACAGCATTCCAGGGACCACGGGTTATTACCTCAGTTTACCCACCAGTGAGAAACAGGAGGTCCCCAGGAAAGATGACAGCCAAATCCAATAACGCCTTTTTATACCTGAAGGAAATGACTTTTCCTGGTTCCTGCCACCCATGACATCTGACTCTGGTCCTGCATACGGCTAAGGGATTAGGGTGCTTGGCCATGTACGGCGTGCTGCCTTCAGATGTATGATGGTAGGAAATGGGGTTGATTGTTAAGGCAGCAGATCTCAGAATTTGATTTCAATTTTTCTTGGCTACAAGGAACAAGGATGATTATCTAGCCACAAAAACTGAGTTATACAAACCTCATGTCAAGCCTGTGGGTTCCCACCTATGCAAGGAGTAGCAGGAGAGGAGGCCATGTGAGATCGAATGTCTACTGGCTAATGTACACCAGCTAAGGCTCTCTCGTAAGAGTAAAACCAGGCTGGCAGAGCCCAGCGTTTCTTCACTCCAAGTGCTTCATTTCTCACCCACTTGTCTGCCTAGAAACCCGGGACCAGCTTTGTAACATTCTTTCCTTCCATCTTCCTTTTTTTCTTCCTTTTTTATTGGGCCCAACAGTACTCTTTCCTCTCAGCCAGTTCTGAAATGAGCCTTGCCTTTGACCAGAAGGCCTGCACCTCCTGCCCCAGGGCTACTTAGTAAGGAAAGTTTTCTCATAGAGAAGTAAATCAGAAAAGTAAAAGACTAGATGCTCCTAAGCATTCAATAACTCCTGACTTTTTTTCATTAATTCATCAAGTCTTAATTGGTGTCTGCAGTGTGTCTGACACTCTGCTAAAGGGTAATTAAAAGGCAAAATAACTTTTTTTTTCCCCATGAACTTTATAGTCTCTGGAGGGTGACCAATGAGTAAGCAGACACTCAGGATGTGATAAGCATTTTACAGGAACGATGGGAGGCAGGAGCTGATAGCGTGGGCAGGGCCAGCCCTAGGGAGTTATTCTGGAGCAGATTCTATGATCCATGGAGGGACCTTCTCAGACTGTGGAACAAAGCATAACACACAGAAAGAAACGTTAGAGGGGAAAGACTGGCAATGGTGTCTATAGGACAGAACAGTAGAGACAGGCCAAGTAAGGGGCCTTAGTAGTGGACACCTCATTCAATGTGGCTGGGGAGTGGTTTGCCCATTGGGCAGCCTAGCCAGTGGGAAGTTGCTGGGCTGGGCATAGTCTGACATCACCATGGATCATATGAATGGGTGGCCTCTTAATAGTGTTTTACCGAAGGGGAAATATGGCTGGTTGGATAAGAGATGGCTATGACACTCCGTTTGTCACTGCAGGATTCTGAACAGATCTCTGGTTCTTTTAGGTAGATAAAGTAAGAGATAATACCCTAACATTGGAATTCAACGTGAAGTGGGGGCCCAGCCAGAGACAGTGCAGCCGTACGATTCAGACATAGGACACAATGGAGATGCTATGCCTAAAGTGGCTGTAGGCCACCTTCCCATAGGTACAAGATTGTTCAGATAGAGGCAGTGGAGAAGGAATCACCAGAGGGTATGGCTGGGACCGAGAGTGGCCAGAACATGGGAAAGAGCAAACACTTTTGCCATTGTTTTCCTCCTCCCCAGACACTGTCTGTCCTGCACTGTCTGTGATCTCACTACACTGTCACATGAATATGAATGACTTCTCCATCTAACCTATGAGTAGAACGTGGCTACTCACCCAGCGCCTTTGCAGTCCTTGGTAGATTCAGGGCTAGCACACATGCAAAGCACCCATGGAGGCAGAGCTCAGAGTGGGAAGACAGAAGGGAGAACCCCTCCCATTTAGGCTGTTCACAGTGGAATGTACCAGGCCATCCGGCCAGCTCTGCCACAGCCCTGTTGCACACATGGGCGTGACCCCCAGGCAGGAGGGCGAGAGGCCCCACTCTCTAATGACTGGTTTATTTTCAAGTTGAAAACCTTTCCCTCCTACCCTTCCTGCTCTGCTGCACTGCCCTTTACTGCCTGGGCCCTGGGAGGCCATAGTAGCATCCAACGCTCCCAGCACGTTCATCATGTTCTGCACAAATCTCCTTCACATCAACTGTGTTGGGGGGGGGGTAGTACATGTTAATCTAATCGGCCCTTTCCTTCTCTGTAATTACTGTAATCTATAACAATAATTATAGTCCATTTTATTTTAGTGCCGCTTATCTAAATGTGGATGTGCACTACTGAGATTGCCAATAGAAATAAGCCCCTTAGGGAGGCAGTGGTGTGGGAGGTGGGGCCAGTGCTGCACCTTCCAGACTTGAGCAGTTCCAGTGTGCTCCTTCTGAGCCTGTTGCTGCCCTCCCAGGCATACGCCACTGTCTCCTGTGGTCCAGCTACTTGCAGATGGGTGGGCTCATGAGTCAGTGGGAAAGAGGAAGGGTTATTGGGTCTTCTAGAATTCAGTTGCTCCATGGGATGGGAATACCTTCAATTTAGAACCAAGCAGAGGAATTGACCTTCCTGGTAGCTCCAGTCATTACAGTCTGGTTCCAATCCCTTGGATCCCTTTGGAAATAGAGACAGTATCCTCTACAGCAAGTTTCTCAAATGCCAGCTGCAGCATCTGGCAAATGTAAATGGATAAGGAGTATTTCATGAATGATATAGAAGTGACATAATAATTTATTATATAATTTAGGCTGGCCCCTGATTTAGACAGGTTTCTTTTTTTGTTGTTTTGTTTTATTTTTTGTTTTGAGACGGGGTCTCCCTATAGCCCCAGCTGGCCTGGAACTCACTCTGTAGACCAGGCTGACCTTGAACTCACAAAGATCTGCCTGCCTCTGCCTCCTGAGTGCTAGGATTAAAGGCATGTGCCACCACGCCCAGCAGAAAGGTTTCTATCTGTGAATCAGAACTCAATGCTTTTATCATTTGGAAAGATCATTATTTGTGGGATTGACTTATGAAAGAAATTCAATTTGCACAATGTAATGTAGTTTACTCTGAGATCGTGTGTGTATGTGCGTGCATGCTGTATGTGTGCTCTGTATCTATGGCACATTGCATGTATATTGTGTGTATATGTGTATGCCTACTCCTCTCACTCACACTAGAATGTGAACCAAGAATATGTGACTGCTGTCAAAGCAGTGCTAGGCAGAGGTGTCCATCCCCTTTGCAGCTAAAGGAGAGCATTGTGGATCACCTGACAGTGGTGTGGCCAGGCTTAGAAGTATCAGTCCTCACATCTCAATCAGTAAGGCTCTGTCACATAGCTGGGAAGAAGAGGAAGTGAGACTGGAAATGAAGTCCAAACGTGCTCAGAGGGAAAAGGACAAACAGTTTGATGATTGCCCAAAACACTCAGCCACATTTAGCCCTCTGGATGCCAGCTAATGTTGCACCTTTATTTTCTCATAGAAAATACACATCCTTAAAGTAGGCATCCTCCTCTGATGGGGTTCAAAGACTAAACTTCGCCAGTTTACCATGGGCTACTCAAGGCCCTGATATGTGCTGACAAAAATAAGAAAATCGGCACATTTGGTTTCCTCCAGTCTATGAACAGTCTAAGAACTGGGACAGGGAAAATGCAGTAAACACCCCCATTAGAAGGAAGGAAGAAGCCAGGCGTGGTGGCACACACATTTAATCCCAGCACTCGGGAGGCAGAGGCAGGCAGATCTCTGTGAGTTCAAGGCCAGCCTGGTCTACAGAGTGAGCTCCAGGCCAGCTGGACTAAAGGGAGACCCTGTCTCAAAAATAACAAAAAAAAAAAAAAAAAAAAAAAAAAAAGAAGGACGGAAGAAAGGCAGTTCCCTCCCTGCACTCAGCGTAATGCTCTCCTGCCTTGCCAGCTCCTCTTCTCTGCTCTTCTAAGAACCTTCTATGTCCTCTGTGGCTCCTGGTCTTTGTTAGCCTCCACGGATACATTTGAAGTGGAGAACATACATATATATCATATGTAATATATAATAGAATAATGTCTATATATTTTGTATGCTCATGTGGGAGGGATTTTTGTGGAGTGGGCACACTCTTGCCACAGTACACTTATGGAGATCAGAGGTCAGATTACAGGAGTTCATTCTCTGCTCCCCCCATATGGATTCTAGGATTGAAGTCAACTCATCAGGCTTGGTGACAGGGAATTTTCCCCCACTCAGATATCTTGTCATCCCTTAAAAATCCTTTAATGGATATAAAACATGCTTTTAACATGTTGTATTGGGAGACTCTGGCCCAACAGTCCTCTAAAATAAGTGTTCCAAGAGAAGACTTGTAGGAATGAAACTTTGCCTGGCTCAAGGCAGGACCTGTAAGACTTGTCCCGTAAAACCTCTGAGAGTTATCTGATTATCTCTGTGAGTTATCTGTAGCTCCAGAAGGCTGGGATATTGCAGTGTTTTCTCATTTTGCCTATCTCTGCAAAGTTCCAGAACCAGATAGCCCCACACTGCTGGCATGAATAAAGGGACTCTATTCTCCTGGACCTTGCCCTCTGAGTCCGTCTTTAAATGTCTTTCTATCCTCTCCCCCTTCCTTGTCAGAGCTAAGCCTAGAGACTGTCAGCCTGCAGGCAGGAGACAGCCTTGAAACTCACAGTCCTATGGAACTGCCGAATCTGGTTCAAGAGAGGGAAGAAGATCATGTGGATAGCAGCCATGTGCATGACTAAAGGACTACCAGATGAATATTAAACTCCTACAAAGACTCACATTCCAGTTTTCTTCAAATATATGTTCTTTTTCTGTGCAAGAAATTCTCCAGTCCAGCTCTTTTTTTCATCTGTAGCAGATTTTGTAAAGATTGACAAATTAGAGACCAAGTACTTCACAGTCTTCACCCAGGAGGCCACAATGGAACTTGAACATTACATGCTTCTGTTCTAGTAATATGCTGTGACAAAATACCTGACAGAGTAGCTCTAAGGGAGGAAGGATTTATATGAGCTCACTGTTTGGGGGATATAATCCATCATTATGGGGAGGACACGGCAGTGGGAACATGCTCACATCTGGGTGTACCGGGAAGCATAGAGGGCTGGAGATGGAAGTGGGGCTAGGCTATATCTCATAAACAATGGACCCCCAGTGACCCCGTTCCTCCAGCTAGTCCCCATCTCCTAAAGACTACCACCATCCCAAACAATGCCACTGCCTAGGGCCCAACTATTCAAACACATGACAGTTGGGGAGCATTTGCATTTAAACCTTAATATTCTATATTCTATACCTGGCCTCCATCTGCTCTTCATCATCTTACAATGAAAAATACATTCAATTCAGGTTTTTTTTTTAATAAACTGTATGTTAACTCCACTATATGTTTAGGAGTTCACATTTTTCCCTTTAATTTTATATTACTTTAAAATATGAATAATATATCTTCTGCTCATATACATTAATTACCATGTCTGAAAGTAAGTGGTAAGTTAATTCTAGGGCTCACTAAGAGATTCACATTATAACATCATAGTTGCTTTCAGATAGAAAGAAATATAACAGTAACACTACTCAGCTTGGCTTTCAATTGGGGGATTTGGTACTAGCATCTATCCCGAATGAGGGAAACCATTCCCCGTTTGTTTTTTTGGGACCATGTTACTTCACTTAGTATAATGGCTTCGAGTTTTAAACGCCCCATAATTTTACATTTCCAAAACTGTTCAAAAGTCTAAAGTCTCTTCTTAAATTCAAGAAAGTATCTTAGCTTTAAACCTCTGTAAAATTTTTAAAAAGTTTTATAGTTACAATATAAAATGACATTGATTAAGCACTCCCATTTGAAAACAAACGGAAGAGGCATCGAGCAAGGAAATACTGGACCAAAGCAAGACTGAAGACCCCAAAGCACAAACTCCAAGCATCTTTGACTTATATTGGCATCATCTGTACTCCAGCACCTTGGATACCTCCATTTCCCCACCTCTGCTGCCTAAGACACACATGGTTTCTATCTTGGGACAGTTCTACATCACGCCTGCAGCTTTCCTAGGTGGCCATACCATCACATGATATAACATCCTTGAGCCTCCATTATAACTTTAAGTTCATCTTCACGGATTCCTGAAATAGCGTTTCAGGACCTTCTTAAAGGGAATCTGACCCTGCCGCACATCGCCTGGGCTCAGCATCTTCCTGAAATCCTGGTATAAGCCTTCATGCACCTAATTATTCCTCTATGTTTTGCATAGCTGCAAAAGCAGTACCACATAATTAATGCCACATCCTGCTGCCAACTTGAGATTTAGCCTGGTCCCAGTTTAATAAAGTATCCTCTGAGTGCCTAGACAGCTGAACCTGAGAACACATTTCCCTAGAAGATTGTTTTTAAGCAGGGATCCCCTAAAGCTGAAGTCTCTGGTGAGGGATTCCTCTAGTCAGTCAGATGAACTTGTTTTCTAATACTCTAATACTCTGTAGTCTCTGATGAGTAGAAACTTACCTTCTACCTGCTCTTCCTAATTGTCTCCATACAAAGTTTTATGATTTCTCTTTAACGAAACTAACGTCGTTAGCAGTTACAGATGCTTTGTCTTCACCTGCTTCCTCTGAAGCTTTAGAGTCACTCAATTTTCACCAAATGGCAGATTTTCCCAGCTTTCTCCTCCACATTCTGCTCTTTTCAATTGCAAACCGGACTAAGACCAATTTACTAGTAACCATGAAATACCTAGATGCTATGCAGCCATATAATTTCCTGTGCCAAATGAGGTCCTCCATCACTTTTGAATTCAGGTTCACTCACATTTTGAAGACATTTTCCAGAATATAGCCAGATGCATCCCCAGGATGTAACCCAGCAACTGTTTGTGGGGCACTTAGTTATTTGGTGAAAATGAAAGACAAGAAGTCTTTCTTCTTTCCTATTTTTTTTTTTTGAGGCAGGATCTTATAAGCCCAGATTGGCCTTAATGGCTTAATGGCAGTGAACTTCTGATACTCTTGCCTCAGCCTTTAGGGTGTTAGCACTACAGGCTTCTCCTTTTTTTGACATTATAAAATATGTTCTAGATTTCAGAGTGTTTGTGTCAGAGTGAAACCTAGATGTTCAGCACAATTTGTACCCTGAGCAGAAGGTCCAAACACCTTCCACTTTGCCATGGAAGAGTCAGGGAACTTCTGGATGTCTCCAGTGCAGTAATGCTGCTAATGACACTGTCATCCACTTAGTTTCAGAGAGTCTGGATTCAGGATCTCCAGGAGAATGTCTTTGGTTAAAATGCCATAATCAGCTGTGGTTCATCAGAGTGACTTTGGACACAGTGAACTTGTGGCATTTCCCTGTTCCTGCTGGTCCGCCTCTGAGGAGACTGAGTCCGGAAGTGTGGTCCACTCAGATGTGCTGGTCGGTCATGTTCCAGCCTCTGCTCTGCACTTCAGGCTCTGGTTTTCCTTTTGCTGCTACTCGTTTTCTTTCTTCTGTTGATAGCCTGTCAGCACATGTTCCCATTGTGATGAACACTGTAAGCTGCCTCAGTTCTCTCCTGGAAGAAGAGTACAATACACACACACACACACACACACACACACACACGCACACACTCGGACTCACACATTAAATCTTTTGGACAGTAGTCTCAGAGCCCAGTGTGAGCAAATCCTCCCTGTCCATCCTGGAGCACAGTGTCTCCTCTGGCCTGGCTGCTCCTCACACCTACTGGTCACATGACTACCTCAGGGCTTTGGCACACACCAAAGCCTGGAGTGTTTGTTCTCTTTAATATCCATTTGAGTAATTTCTGTAAAAATCCTTTGGGTTTTCCCAAGATACCTACTCTTCAGTGAAGCTTTTATTTTTATTCACTCTACTTCAAATGTCTACCCCCTAATGTAATTAATCTCTATTTTTTAAATTTTTGTGAATTTCATATAATATTTTTTGATCATGTTTAAATTCCTTCTTGTAGCTATACTCCCTTTTTAACCCCTCACCAAGTTTCTGTATATTATCTATATCTATATCTATTAAATCAGGTTTGTTTTTCCAGCTGGTCAACCTACTAAGAGTGTTACCCTTATATAAGACAAAATCTCCCTTTCCCAACAGTCTTTCAGGGCCAGTAGTTCCTCAGATAGGGTTGGGATTTCTTACCTACTTCTCATATGTATGCTGAGATTTTATCTTTCTTGAGCTTACCTAGGACTTGTCCATGCTGTCACCATTTATGAGTCACCGATCAGCTGCCTGGAAAACTGTTTCCTTGTGATCATCCATCTCTTCTGGCTATTACAGTCCTTCTGACCCCTCTTCTGCATGATCCCTGAGCCTTGGGAGGAAGTATGATATAGATATCCTATTCAGGGAAAAACACTCTGTGGCCTCTTATTCTCTACATGTTGGCCAGTGTGATTCTCATGTTGATCATAATCTGCTGCATCGTGAGAATCCTCTCTGCTGAAAGTTGAGATGTGCATTAATCTGTGGGTATAATTATACGTCCTTTAGAAATCAGTTTCATACTACTATATCTATCAAATAGAATGGTTGTGATAAGCTTTCTCCCATGGCCTGAGGCTGTCTAGTCTTAGGCTCCTAGGGCTGATATCAGTGTCAGGTATGGGCTCCATTCTATGAAGCAGACCTTAAATCCAATTAGAAAGTACTTGATTACTCCTATAGTATTTGTGCCACTATTACATCAGTGGGTGTGTCTTCCAGGCCAGTTGTTGTGACTCTTGGGATTCACACCTGAGCAAGGTTGATGATTAGATTTTTCTCTTCTAGTAGCTTAAATAGCATTTTCCACCACTGTGAAAGCTGGGTAGTAGAGACAAGGCTCTGAAATCAGGACCAGCTTGATTTCTCCTTGCTTGTTTTCACAGTTCATATACACAACGTCTTCACCAAAAGGATTTTACCACAAAGTTCTAGTGATAACCAAGGGCAGGGTCAATTGCCAGTATTGCTGGAGGGTCTGTGGGATGCCTGGTCAATGGCTTCAAAAGAGGGAGTCCATTCCTGGCATTGCACTTTTACTTTGCAGGCTTATGGTGTCCAGTAGTCGTGATGTCCCTCTGTTATATGGGAACTCCTTTTAATATTTTATAGTGTACATGTATATTTAGCCTTTATAATGGTAGGTTTCCATGTGGCTTGTTCTAAAGCCCTTTAATGTTCCTTTCCCTTCCCATACTCTCTCTTCTGCTCTGCCCTCCCATTCTCTACTCCTGTTGACCATTCCTACCCCATTCATCTCTTTTCTGTGACCAATCATAGTAGTCTTTGTGCTGGATAGCTTTAGTGTCAACTTGACACACCTGGGTCGAGGGAGCCTCAATTGGGGAATTGGCTCCATTGGATATCTGTGGAGTATTGTCTTGATGGTCGAGCAGTGTGGGATGGCCCAGCCCACAATGAGTAGTGCCACCCTGGGCAGGTTGTTGTGTACTGTATAAGAAGGCGGGCAGGGCATGAGCCAGGAGAGCAAGCCAGTGAACAGCATTCCTCCATAGCCTGTGCTTCAGCTCCTGCCTCCAGGTTCTCACCCTGAGTTCCTACCTTGGGCTCCCTAACTGATGAACTGTGACCCAGGAGATGTAAGCTGAATAAACCCTTTCCTCCCCAAGTTGGTGTTGGAAAGAGTGTTTTGTCACAGCAATGGAAGACAAACTAGGTCAGAAATTTGTACCAGAAGAGTGGGGTATTGCTGTGACAGACCTGACCTTGGTGTTTTGGGGAAGGATTGTGGAGGTGTTTGGAACTTTGGGCTGGGAAGATCATTGAATGTCTAAAGATTGTTGCTGTGGAGCTTGGAGCAGTTTTGCTGAAGGATTTGTAGAAGATGGAGGCCTGGCTTGTGAAGTTTCTAGTTTTAAAGGGGAGCAGAGATCACCAGGAGTGTGTAATCTGTGGGTTCTGGTCAGCTGGGGCTGAAGAATCAGCTGTGAGTAACAAGAGACTAGAACCTGAAGTGAAATTTTTTGTTGTACTGGGACAATTGATGCTGGTTAGCTGGGGCTGAAAAATCAGCTGTAAGTAACAAGAGACCAACATCACTGTGG
This sequence comes from Rhizomys pruinosus, assembly GCA_009823505.1. Taxonomy (NCBI): domain Eukaryota; kingdom Metazoa; phylum Chordata; class Mammalia; order Rodentia; family Spalacidae; genus Rhizomys; species Rhizomys pruinosus. The sequence goes on from VZQC01002728.1 coordinate 802,560, forward strand.
TGAAATCTTCTGGGAAGAATTTCTTCAGGGTCAGCACAAAGAAGCTATGATCCAGAAGGGGCCTGAGACTCCATCTCGCACCAGAAGCAGGACTTGGTAATGTGTGAGAGTCTCCTATATGGTTCCGGTGTTGAAATTTGAGGGAGTCACAGAGAGCAGCCGAGGCTTGGCACTGTGAGAGGTCAGGAAAGACCATTGGTGGAAGTGCACCTCAGTTGCAGTGGAGACCCCAGGACTGCAGGGGTCATGGAGGGAAGCTGAGGCTTTGCACCAGAAGAGGTCAGAGGAGACCACTGGTGAAGGTGCTGCCTCAGTTTCAGTGGTGACCCCAGCTTTTTGGAGATGCCAGGACCATGGGACGACCACCAAGAGCAGCGGCAGGTGTGGAATGGAGTCGGCCTGGGCCTGCGAGATGAGCTGTGTGTGCCAAGGATGGCAGAGTCAGAGAAGGGGAGCTGCCGAAACCCTTTGGAGCCCAGAAGATCATGAGTGAATCCCAGGTGTCCAGCCTTGAACTACTTTGCTGGACTTAGGTTTTGTTTGAGTGTGCCTGATTCTTCCCTTTGAAATAAGACAGTACTTGTTTTAGATTTTACAGCAGCCCACAGTTAAGAGACTTTTAATAGACTGAACTTTTAAGCGTTTGGACATTTTAAGGATTGTGGGGCTTTTAAGGTTGTACTGTCTTAGGTTGTGATTAATGTTAACATCATACTTTGGGGACAAGAACTGGAAAGGTGGTGGTTTAATAGTGATGTGGTTTGTGTGTCAAGTTGACAAGGGGTCAATTGTGCTGGATGGCTTTAGTGTCAACTTGACACACCTGGGTCGAGGGAGCCTCAATTGGGGAATTGGCTCCATTGGATTGGCCTGTGGCCACATCTGTGGAGTATTGACTTAATGGTCGAGCAGTGTGGGATGGCCCAGCCCACAATGAGTAGTGCCACCCTGGGCAGGTTGTTGTGTACTGTATAAGAAGGTGGGCTGGGCATGAGCCAGGAGAGCAAGCCAGTGAACAGCATTCCTCCATGGCCTGTGCTTCAGCTCCTGCCTCCAGGTTCCCGTCCTGAGTTCCTACCTTGGGCTCCCTAACTGATGAACTGTGACCCAGGAGATGTAAGCTGAATAAACCCTTTCCTCCCCAAGTTGGTGTTGGTCGGAGTGTTTTGTCTCAGCAATGGAAGACAAACTAGGACAGTCTTCTAGGGCTTTGCAGAGAAATGAGATCATAGATGAGGTAGAGGGAGAAGGAGGTGGAGAGGGAGAGGGAGGAGAGGGAGAGGGAGAGGGTGTGTGTGGGGAAAATGGAGGGAGGAAAATAATGAAGGCTGATGAATCTTAAAATCAGAGTCAGTAAGCTGGAGACCTAGAGAGCTGAGGGTGTGAATGGCAGTGTGAAGACTGCCCAGCTCCAGACCCAGGAAGAGCTGATGTTTCAGTTTGAGCCCTAAGAGCAGGAAAAATCCAGTGTCCTGGTTCGAAGTATGCAGGGATCAGATAATTAACTTTTGGGCAGGTCAGACCTCTTGTTCAGATTAGAACTTTAACTGATTGGATAAAGCCCACCCACATTATACAGGGAATCTGCTTTGGTCTGTTGAATGAGTTGAATGGCAAACTGATCCTAATCACTCAGAACAAGGTTCCTGAGTATCTGAATACTTGGGCTCCTCAAGTTGACATGTGAAATCAACCATCACATTTAACATACTGTTGATTTTGACTTGTATTGCTTCCTGTCTGTCTCCCAATACTGGACTGCAGCGTTCAGCAGTACAGTGATTTGCCTTGCTTCATGTATTGTTTGTTCCTCAAGGTTTAGAAGACCTGGCATGCTCAATAAACATTTGTTAACAGAAGGGAGAAACTTTACTTTCAATCTGTCAATACATAATAATGCTGTTTACTCCACAGAGATCTTGTGAAAGGCATTGGTCATCAATATTTCAACCATTTTCTTAGTTACAATGTAGATTCAGACTACTGTGCATGCAGATCCCCACCCACTCACAGTGCTGGTCTGAGGGTTAATTGTTAAGTGTTGTAATTAGCATTGTTCATGTCATTATCATTTTGTGCTAACTCTCAGCTCTGCGACCTGACTGGCTTTCAACTTAGGAATGTTATGAAATTCTTATGAGAACATTAATTTGGATTTATTATAATTAAACTTTTAATTTGTGCCCTTAGGAAGATTAATTTTGAGACAAAAGACTAACATAAATAGGTCAAACCAATGTTTAAATACTGCAACAACTGGGCTTCTAAATAACCAGCAATCTCTATAACAATATTTTCAGGTCTTACTGTTTGAGAAGATCTCTCCTAGGAGCTTACTTTCCTGGGTTCAAATCAAGGTTCTACCCATTATTGTGACTTTGAACCAGATTTTTTATGGCCAGTAAGTCTCTGTTTCTTCTTTGGAAAATGGAGAGAATGGTATTTTACTTTGTAGGCTTAAATACATGATCCTTTGGGGCTTAGGGAGATGTCTTAGTGAAGTGCTGGCTGCACAGCATGGGGCCTGATTTTGACTCAGTACCCCTTGAAACACCTGGGTGCAGAGGTACATACATACACCTAGTGTGGAGGAGGCAGAGACAGGAGGATCCTGGGGCTTTCTGGATAGCCAGTAGAGCTGAATCAGTGAGTTCCAAGCTGAGCCAGAGATCTTAACTCAAAATATAAAGTGGAGAACAGTATCAACTTCTGCCTCACACAGACACAGACACAATTGAGGGAGACATTTAAAATCAATCTTGGCCTTGTACAAACACACACATACAAATATATGTGCATGCATACCTCACACAAATATATACACATACATAGGCATACAACTGAGAAAGATGCTTAGCATCAACTTCTGCCTTGTACATATACACACAAACACATAATTGTGGAATACATTTAACATCAGCCTCTACCTTACATGCACACACATACACATGCACGAGCACATATGTGCATACATACTCCACGCACATGTACGTACAAACATACACACACAGAGACATACAATTGAGAAAGATGCTTAACATCAACCTTTGCCTTACACAGACATCTACACACACAATTGAGGAAGACATTTAATATCAATCTATGCTTACATAATATATACCCATACATATATATATGCATGCATACCTCACACAAATACACACACTATTGAGGAAGACACTTAGCATCAATCTCTGCCTTACATGCACATGCATGTACACATGTGTGATGCATACCCCACAAAGGTGTCCACACATATACATGTACCTACACATATACACAAATATGACCCTTTTATGTAAAATGTATAACCCAAAGTCAGGCATGCAGTAACTGTTCTTTAGGTTTTAGTTAAGAGATTTAAAGTAATGAATCCACGTTTTCGGAGGCAAGTCCTCAGGTTAGAAAGTGCCTAGGCAACCAGTGGTCAGCTAGTGCCCAGCATCATGGGGGCCATTTCTCATGCAAATTGCTTGTTTTCAACTGGTCATCCAGTATTATATGTAGTTAACAATGTCATATTTTACAGAAGTAAAAGTTATTAATCAGTGATATTCTATAAAATAGCAATATGGATTTCAGAGGACAAAGGACATATTTCTAGCAATATCAATAGTGTTCCTGTGGCGTCCTGAGAACATACAGAGGTGTCTTAATATCTGAACAGAAGCATTCTCCCCCAAATAATATGAGTCTAGAGTCCAGGGGAATTAGCTTTTGCTTCTTTCTTGTAGAGGGAAAATTATCCTTGATTTGCTATTGATTTTGAGAAACTAGTTCTGCTGTCTTCACAGTCAGCCCGAAAGGAGATTCAGATTCAGGCTCTTCCACTCACAAGCACCTTCTTCCTCATGTGCCTGCTGGTAAGGGAGCTGGGAGGAGGGCCTGGAGCTCTGCAGGCACCAGAGGCAACTTCCTGTGACTCAGTAAACCATGCACTCCTAGGCACTCCGGCACTCCGAGGCGGGGCTACTGTTCGCACCTGTAAACAGTGCTCCTGAGCACACTTTGCCTGCTCAGGACCTACTGTCTCTTCTCACATGGTCATATACTCTGGAAGTCAGGATAACAATACATATTTATCAAGGATGTTCTGGGACTTCTTCAAATGGCTTCATATGTAGTAATTAACTCAATCCTCACAACAGTACTACAACAGTTCATGAATGCTGGTGGTCTGTCTAGTCTCATATTCAGCTTGCTGTTTGCCCAGTACTTTATCCATGTAGACTCTTGGTCCTAACAGGTTTGGGACATTTTAGTAGCAAAGGGACAGAGGCTGATTTAAACTAAGGAGTGTGCTTAAAGTACCCGGGAATAATCACGGGACTTTTGTACTATACAATAATGTGAGACTAATAAAATCTTCTCTCTGTCTCTCTCTCTGTGTCTCTCTATCTCCTTCCTTCCTTCCTTCCTTCCTTCCTTCCTTCCTTCCTTCCTTCCTTCCTTCCTTCCTTCCTTCCTTCCTTCCCTTTCTTTCTTTCTTTCTTTCTTTCTTTCTTTCTTTCTTTCTNACAATTTTGTTCTTCTCCTGGGTCCCAGATCCTGGCGCCCGCTCTCTTTGTGCTGGCATGGGGGTTTTGGGCTGTGACCAGCCTGTTGGGCTCAGGTTGTTGGGGCTGCTGGACAGGGCTGAAGGTGAGGCTTAATAAACAAGACAAACAGAATCCACATGTGGGTAAACCAACCAGATACACAGCATAAAGAGAAAAATCCCATTACTGTTTGCTAATGAGAGCAAAGTACCTGATTCGCTGTGACTTCGAATCGCATCCTGAAACAGAAAAAGAAAGCTGGTCAGATACTAGAAAGGTTTTCTCTCTGGGAGGGAAGAGAAGGGGGATTTGCAGGAACAAAGTGGATTATTAAACCTCCAGTCCCATAGTTTACTCAATTTTCCTGGTTCACTCAGTGTCCAAGGCCAAAGTTTTTCAAGATTAATTATTTTGGGGGGGATCTTTTTGAGACAGGGTCTCCCTGTAGCCCCAGCTGCCCTGAAACTCACTATGTAGACCAGGCTGGGCTTGAACTCAGAGATCCGCTTGTCCCTGCCTCCTGAATGCTGGGACTAAAGGCGTTCGCTACTATGCCTGGCAAAATTTCTTTTCTTCTTTCCTTTCTTTCCTTCCTTTTTTTCTCCCTCTCTTCCTTCCTTCCTTCCTTCCTTCCTTCCTTCCTTCCTTCCTTCCTTCCTTCCTTCCTTCCTTCCTTCCTTCCTCACTATTTGTGAGCTCTTCTTGTCCCAGCCCTCCCTGTCCCAACCTCATGAATCTGGCATTCAGTTGGTGTCAGATGACTAGCCTTTGGTCCCTGTGGGATTAGCACCCTTGGCAGGAGACACTAAGAAGTCAGAGCCCTGGACACCAGGTACATACAGGGCCTGGATAGCCAGCATGTAAAGACCCTGTCACATGGGAATGTGATATCCTGTGTCCATGTGTAAAAAGAGAAGAATATGGACAGGAGGCAGCAGGATATGGGGAAGAAGCTTTACCAGGAACCAGCTGGTAGCATCCAGCTGTGCTGTCAAGTGTTTAGAAGGAAGTGATGCCATACAGGGCCCAGCTGAGCCTAAGCTCTCCACTCTCCAGGCCAGGTTCTAACTGGCTGTGACAAGCAGCTATTAGTAGGACTCCTCCCTACTCCTAATAGAGTCCAATAGAGGCATCTGGATGGATTCTAAGCAGCACGAGCATGGAACAGTGGCAGAAATATCCTTTCTGTGAAACCAGGCGTTAAGTTTCCCAAAGGCCCTTTTTTCCTATCTAGGCAGTTTTCTCTGGGAGTAAAGGGCTGCATAGATGAGGAGCCTAAGATATCCTCTCAACCCTGAGCCTGGCAGGAGATGGAATTTCTTGTCATCTTGTTCTGTCCAATCTGCTTTATGACCCTGCAGATGGGAAGAAGTGACCTGACCTAGGCTGGTTTGTGGAAAGGAGACAGGATGCAGAATCTGCACAGGGTGCCCAGTGTGTGGGTTTCAGGGGCTGTATAAGTGGCAGATGGAAACTGGATACATTGGGATCAGGGCTGCCACAGAAATAAAGGGGTTCTGAAGAACACCTGCTGGGGGTACCAGCTCTGGCAGGAAGGAGAGGGCCAGAGAAGCCACGAGAGCTCAGGTACAGGAATGCATGGGGGAGAGTTGAGTGGGGCCCTGGCTCGCCACTTCTTGCCAGACCTGGCAGGCATCTCTTCTTTATCCTATTCTTCTGGTGTCCAGAGTCAACTAAGTGCCTATGAAAAAGACCCTCCCTCTGCACGAAGAAGATACCATGTTAAGTACCTGCCGTTTCCCTGGCAAGCTTCCCTCTTCTTTCCCAGCCAAGTCTAGGGAGCTTCTCTGCTGGTATGTTGAGCAAGATTAGGAGGTATCACTTGCTGCTCCCTCGGGGCAAGATGATAGGAGAACGTGCCTGCAAGGGGCAGTTAGAACCTCTTTAGAGGATGTAATTAACCTCCTCACATTTCAGCTTGTAGAGCAGATAACACTGTCAAATGCTGTCCAATCTTTCTGATGTTCAACATGTTTTAATTAAAATGGAAAAGCCCAGGCTGGGCAGGGAGAGGAGCAGTTGAGCCTGTCCTTTCTGATTTGCAGAAGAGTTGATCATTCTTTTGGTCTCTGCTCTGAGCCATCTGTAAGCAGTGAGTGTGTGCTGTGAACACACAGTGGGTGTCCTGAGAGCACACAGTGGGCACTCAGTAAAGATCTACAACGGAGCAACATGGCAGCAAAAGCACTTGGTGGGAAATCTGAGCAGGTTGCCAGTGAGCCTCATAGAGTTCTCTATCCCAGTGAGGTTTGGGATTTTTCACATGGAGTGGGACAGGGGAATAAAATACAGCCATGACTCCATTTGGTGCATTCTCCACGTTTATTTGGAGCCTTTAGAGAGCAAGAAACACCAGCAAATAAGTCCAGGTGTTCCTTGGTGAGGCACCAGAGATAGGCATTTCTCTATGTTGAAAGGCAGCTGAAGTTTTTCACCAGCAGCCACTTGGGTTTACATAAACAATTAGAAGAAGAGAAAGGGTTTTTTTTTTTTTATAAATTTTTAATTGAAATTTTATGTAAAAATAATTAATCATCTTTACAACTCCTTCCACATTGGCACTCTCCCATAAACCCCCCCCCATTTCATCCATTCTGTCATTTGTCTTAAAGCCTATCAAGACAATTCAGTGTCCCCAGATGTCGTTCAGTGAGAGTTCATCCACTGAGGTCTAGTCAGTATCTACGGTCCCTCCCTTTAAGAAGATCAGCTCTTCCTCACCCAGCAGTAATCAGGTGCCAACAGTTCTGGGGCTAAGACTGGGCCTGGCTGCTCATTCCTGCAGTTCTCTGCTGGGGTTTTTGTCTGCTTGAGTTTGCATGGGTCCTGTGCATGCTGACACCATTGCTGTAGGTTCATATGAGCAAGGACTCAGGACCCTGTAAGACTCTATTTCCATATGGTCAGGTACCTCTTCCCCTGGCTATTACATTTCCGCCCCCTCTTCTGCAGTGGTCTTTGAGCCCTGAGTGGCCAAAGTTTAATATAGGAGTCCTGTCCAAGGAGCCACACTGTGCCTTGGCCGTTTGTGTCCTATTGTGTTCTTGGCCCCCTGTTGTATCATTGTTGATGAGAGTTGAGAGATGCATTAGTATCCTCTCTACCACTTGTTCCACTGTTTCATGAGTCTTACTGTAGAGGTTCCATTGTAGACGTGTCCCTTAGGGTTAGTCAATTCACAATCTGTGTGTGTGACCAGTATTCACGCCTTTGAAAATATATTGAAAAGGACATCTAAAACTGTCGTTAGAACTATTTTGTGTTTAAGTGGTTGGCTTTTTTCTCATACTTCAACTTTCCTTCTAAATCTGACTATCTCCCTGGGGTATTGTCTTTGTTGCGCATTCTTCTCAGCAACAGTCAGGCTCCAGCTCTAGAGGCCCTTCATTGAATTCATCTCTAGCTCTTACACTTTACTGAAATGCATCTCTGAGGTCTTTTTTCCTGCTCAGAATTCCTGGTTTCTTGTTGACTCTAAGTTAAAATCCAAACCCTCTGCATAGCCAGTATGGCATGCTGCCCCTGGTTCTGAACATATTTCTGAGAAGCCCCCCCCCTTCCCCCGTGCACTGGAAAATGAACTTGCTGAGGTCAGGAAGCACCTCTTTCTGTTCATCCTGAAGGCCTATATTGACAAGCAGAGACACGGCGCACATATTTCTGCACTTACTAGTTTTAGGAGTCTTGACAGGCTGGCCTCGCAGCCACAAGTGTCACCCACTGTTGCCTCTTCCTCAGACTTAGGGAGCCACCTGCCCTGTGGCAGACTCCCTGTCCTGGGTTCCAGTGGAGTTTCCTTCCAGTGGAAGGAAATTCACTAGTGCTGAGCCGCCATGGCTGCCCTTGCATCTCCAGAGCCTCTCCTACCAGAACTGCTCTCGTCAGAACCCATTTTCTCTTCCGTGGAGGCCCTGATTACCTTGTTCCCTTCTTTCATCTTCCACTCACCCATCGCTTGACACCCACAGGGGTACTATCTCTTTCTAAAGACCCCAAGAGTAATGAAATCTAGCCTGGAGATGCCTAAAATTGGGTTAAGTGGATGTGTCTCAAGACAATAGCTCATGAGCATAAATGTGTTTGGGTTTGGATTCATCCTTTGTTCAGTATGTTCATTTCGATCTCACCTTGGGATAAACTTCTGCATATCAGACTGTCAAATGATAGCTAGTGTTTTATATTCAGTGCTGATGCTGAGTGACACAGTGCATTGAGTAATGGCAATCATTGGCAGTTGGGATTTGGCTGGGCTGAAGAGAGTTCTTGCAGGTGGGACTTTTGTCCTCTTATCCAGTCGAGAAGTCTCTTTAGAAGATGAAAGTCAACTTGGGTACTTGCTGCTGTTTGAATCTTGGCTCCTTCTTTCTATAGATTATAATTTTTATGAAGACATACTGAGAATGTCAAAGACATAAAATAAGACAGTAATAAGCTGATGGTCCTCAGTCCTTCCTGTCCATTAGAATCACCTGGGAGCTTTGAAAATCCCAATGCCCAGGTCCCACTCCATCCCCCTTAAATCATAGGTCTGAGGGTGACAGCCAGCATCAGTCTTCTGTTAAGACTTCCAGGGGATTCTAAAGTTCAACAGACTGGGAACCCACTGTGGTAGGGAGTTAAGGAGAGGTGTGTGAATGGATTTATCCAAAGGACAGAGCAGTGTTGGCAAGATTTCAGATTCCTGGGAGAAAGGAGAACAGAGGAAAAGAGGGAGCCACAGACAAGTACAGTTGGCCTCTACCCCAGTGCTGGTTGCTGAGCATCACTGTCCAGTTTAGAAGCCATCTATGACGGCAGAGGGCAAGGCTTATAGGCTACAGGAGAAGGTGCCCACTTATGCTTATTGTTGGGGTGGAGAATTGAAGATGCAGGTTTGGCTGCTGTTGACCCAGCTGCTTCTTGGTGTGGTAGAAAATGGTGAGCTGTTTATATAGTCATCAAGGTTGTTTCCCGGGTTATCTAAGTATTGATCACATTTGATCAGTAATTAAAGGTAATTAGAATTTCACTATAGGCTGCCTTTCTTTTCTTTATGTTCTCTAACTCTTTTTTTTTTTCACATAAGTTTATTTATTTATTTATTTTTAACAAATCTAGACCCGTGTTCCCACCCATTCCCCCACCCAGCCAGAGCTCATGCATTCTACCAAACATGCTTTTCATCTCTTAGTCTTTCTCATTATTTTCCATGGGGAAGTTGACTGTTTTGAGCAGAAGTTCACTGTTTCAGTCAGTTCTTTGATGCAGTCTTTTCTGTTGTTGTTGTTGTTGTTTCCAAAATGCATTACGCCCAAATGCTTTGTACAAAAGCTCAGGGGGCCCCACACAAGAAATACTTACAACTGGGTAATTGGCACTAGCATCTACAGACGAGGGATACCATTCGTCGTTTGTTTTTCTGGGACTGTGTTATTTCACTCAGCATGATATCCTCTAGCTCCAGCCATTTTCCTGCAAAGCTCGTGATGTCGTCTTTCTTTTTTTTTTTTTTTAATTTTTATTTATTTATTTATTTTTATGTGTATGAATGTATTGTCTGCATGCAGGTCTGAGCACCCGTGTCGTGCGATGACGCGGAGGTCAGAAGAGGGTCTCAGATTCCCCTGGAACTGGAGTTCTCCTGGAACTGGAGTCACAGACGGTTCTCAGCCGCCATGTGGGTGCTGGGGATCGAACCTGGGTCCTCTGCAAGAGCGTTCGGCGCTCTTAACCGCTAGGCCATCCCTCCAGCCCCCGATGTCGTCTTTCTTTACTGCTGCATAGAACTCCATTGTGTAGATGTACCACATTTTCTCTATCCACTCGTCAGTTGAGGAGCATTTATGTTGGTTCCAGCTCCTTGCTATTGTGAAGAGTATGTTCTCTAACTCTTGAACCTCGAATAGACCACATAGGACTAATGGGATCAGGCTTTAATGGCATGGCAGAGATTGGAAGATTTTGCTGAAGCATGGTATGCAGCCTCTTCCCTGCCTCTCTACACACAACTTGATTTACTCAGTTCAGAGTGCTGACAACCTTACAGGCCAGCCTCTTCTGGCCCATGAGAAGAAGATGAGCTCCCAGGTAATTTGTAGTACACTTAGCTCTCCATTCCTATGGCCTCTGTATCTATAGATTTGACAAACCACTGAAAGCAAATATATATTTTAAAAACACATCTGAACTGAACGTGTAGGTATTTTTTTTTTTTGTTATTCTCTGAACAGTGCATTTACATTACATTGGGTATTATTATCTAGAGATATTTAAAATATGCAGAAGGCGGGGTGGAGAGATGGCTCAGCAGCCAAGAGCACTGGCTGCTCTTGCAGAGACCTGGGTTCAGTGCCCAGCACCCACATGGTGGGTAACAACTGTCCCTAATTCCAGTTCCAAGGGGAACATGATGCCCTCATCTGACTACTGTGGGTATTGCACAACACTGATGCAGCTATCTACATGCAGGCAGTATACTCACACACATAAAAATAAAATAATAAAGGAAATAAAAAATACAAAAAAGGATATGTGCAAGTTCGGTGCAAATATTAGGTCGTTTTATAGAAGGGACTTGTGTTAGCTTTCTGTTCCTGTGATAAAATATCTTAAAAGTATAACTTAGTGTAGGAAAGATTTATTTTGGCTCGTGATCCGTAATCAACTCCTTTGACTGCTTTGGATCTGAGGCAAGGCAGGATACCATGGAGGTCGGAGTGTGGAGCAGAGAAGGCTGCTCGCCTCACGGCCACCCTGAAGCAGAATGGGGGAAGGAGGGCCCGAGACAAGACAGAGACCACAGAGCATGCCCAAGGACCACTCCCTTTCAATAGGTCCTAGCTTCCTGTTTCTATAGCCCTCCTCCATAGTATATTCACCTGTGAATCCATGAATATCCATGAGTGGCATAATACATTGATCAGGTCAAAACCGTCATCATCACTTACCACCAATGCTCCACTCCGAACACTGCTAGAATGGAGAGCAATCTTTCTGCACATGAACTTTTGGAGACATTTCACATCAGAATGTACTGAAGGCTTGAGCATCCTGAAACTAATTACCATGGATACTAATTTATTTGCTTGTTAACAGTGGGAGGTCAGTGTGAGTTGGGGCTGTGGTCACAGGATTTGGAAGAAGCTGCTCTCTTCAGGTTAAGTTATAGCAGTCATCTCACATACCATGACTCTTCTCAGTCACCCAGTGCCATGCGTGTCAGCAGAGGTCACTCCAGGCCACACGTACATAGGGCACAAAAGGCCATAATGCCAGTTTGTGTATGGACAACATGATGCAGATATAGATTTCCAGAATGGGTCAAGATGGCTAACCTTGGCTATCTGGAGGGAACAGGTTATGAATCCGCTCAAGTGGCTGACACCTGATGTCCGCAACACCCAAAAGTAAACAGTGATGCAATCTGTTAATTACCTAGTCCTCACAGAATACCATCTTTGTGTGATTGTGTGTAAATATACCTTGAGGTCAGTGGTGAGAGGCTTTCCCTTTGCCGGCTTGCCTGTCTTTCTGTGTATGTCTACCATGCGTCCTGTGTGATGATATGTGTTTGTTTGCCTGTGCCCACTGTGTGCAGCCCATGTCTAGTGTGTACTTAGGTGCCTGCCAGCATTTGCACGCCTACTGTCCAGTATGCTGGTAGATAAAGGATGTCTCATCTGACTGCACATGTATGTCCTTTGTCACATCTTCAACATTCGGGCCTTCTGTGACTGTCCTACTTTCCTCACATTGGAGCTTGAATGTCACAGCCCGTCCCCTGTAAAGGTGGCCTTCAGCTCTTGTGCCATCTTGTAAATATGTGCTTCTGAATGTCTCATAATTGGAAGGAGAAGGGAGTATTTATTTACTTATTTATTTGCTTTTTATATCTTTTTTAAAAAAATTTATTTATTTCTGTATGTGCATGAATGTACTATCTGCATGCAGGTCTGTGCACCCGTGTCGTGCAATGCCACGGAGGTCAGAAGAGGGTGTTGGATTCCCCTGGAACTGGAGTTCTCCTGGAATTGGAGTTTCAGACGGTCCTCGGCCGCCATGTGGGTGCTGGGGATCGAACCCGGGTCCTCTGTAAGAGCGGTCGGCGCTCTTAACCGCTAGGCCATCTCTCCAGCCCTGCTTTTTATATCTTATATCAACTGTCTAGTATCCTTTGTTGTGGAAATCAGGCTGTTTATCTAAGCCTCTCTTTTGTTATTTGTAAGACCAGGCTACTTTGAGAATTAATTTTCTTTTTAAATGTTCATGCTTGGGCTTGTAATATCAAGAGCTGCTTGCTATATCTTGTAGCCTTCTCTCAAGGCAACAAAGGCCTTACATATCCTCTCCACCATGAAAGGCCAAAGGGTGTCAGCAATTCGGCTGAAAACATGGAGGCTGGAGGCAATCAGGGCCAAAGTCTCTCTGTCCTTGGCTTCTAACTAGGCCACATTGCTAATGAGACTACTGACAGAACACATGTGACTATTTTCTGAAGTTTTCTTTCTCTTGATACCAGACAAGTATTTTTAAATTTCATTTTGTTAAAATAGTTTTAATTTTTAAAGTATTTGATTTTGTAATATGCTCAAAATTTTTTAAGTATTATAGAGTGAAACTTCTCCCTACTCACAGGACAGACTAATTCCTGTTTGCTTAATTATGGCATGCCCATGTCTGAGAGGCTTAATGTGAGGATCTTTGCACAGACGAACAGGAATAGATGTCTTTTGATCTTGACTCTTCCCCCTTCACCAATATTATTACAGTTTTTATTCATTATACTTCAGAAACAGCTCGATTATTTTTTTACATGTACATTGGTTTAGGTTTCTGTTTATTTCTTATACACAAAATTCTTTTGAGTATCTAGGGCATAATTGACTTTATTAGAATTCAACTAATATATATTTAAGCCTTTTCGAGTCTTTCATTATTGAAAATATTATTTAATAAGTAGCTTTAGTAAGATTAATTTACAATATGTGAGAATAACTTTAAGATCAATATGTAAACATAATATTGCTAGGTAAAAGTGTGTGTGTGTGTATATGTGTGTGGTTTTACAAAAATATTGCCACTTTCATTTCACAGGGGCTGAGATAATTTCACTTTGTTTAAAATATATTATTTTATTATTTTTATTTCATGTGTCTGAGTGTATTGGCTGCATTTAATCAGGTTCACCTGTGTTGTGCAATGCCCAATGGGGTCAGAAGAGAGCATCAGATCCCCTGGAACTGGAGTTGAGCACGGTTGTTAGCTGCTATTTGGGTGCTGGGAATTGAACCCAGGTCCTCTGCAAGAGCAGTCAGTGCTCTTAACTGCTTACCCATCTCTCCAGCCCCTGACGATTTCTGATTCTATCAACAATATCTTAAAAAAAAATACAAAAAACATTTTATTTGTGTATCAGAGACTAAGGTTAACAGTTGATGTTAAGACAAAAAAGATATGTGAAAAGCTATAGCTTATCAACAATATCTTAAAGTATCATTTAGATATAGCCTGGTTAGCATGAGGCTTTGCATAACTGCAATTTTTGCATTTTTCTTATTCTTTGTGAAACTGTTACCTTTTCGAATGTTTTAGAACTATGTTGTTTTATTCTTTTCTGTCAATAATTAGTAATATTTTTCATGTTAAAATTAGATTGTTGACCTCTTTTTCTTTTATTAATTTTATACATCAAAGAGATTATGATGTGTGCTACTTCTTTTCATTATTTTCCTTACAATATTGTTAGCCTTTTGGAGTTGTTTATTTTTAACTTTATTTTATTTTTATCATATGTGTATGTGTGTTCTATCTGCATATGTATAAGTGAACCATGTCATGCAATGTCCACAGAGGCAAGATGAGGGTATTGTATCTCCTGAAACTGGAGTCACAGATAGTTGTTAGCTGCCATGTGAGTGCTGGGAACTGAATCCAGGTCTTCTGCAAGAGCAGCCAGTGCTCTTTACTGCTGAGCCATGCCTCTAGCCCCCAGCTTTGCTTATTTTGTGTCAGACTCTAAAGAGAAAGTTTATTTTTGACTCACAGTTTTGGAGGATTCAGTCCTTGCTTGGTACGCCATGTTGCTTTTTTCAATAGCACGTTTTATTCTTTGAAATTCTCATACATTTATATATTGATCATATAACTCCTACTACCTCTCTCCAAACCCCCAGTATCACCTACCCCATCTACCTCCCTACTTCATGTTCTGTTTTTATTTTTATTTTTGCTCTTAATAACCCCTGAGTCTAACTAGCACTTCCCATAGGCACATGAGTATGGGGCCATTCGCTAGGGCATGAGAAACCTACAGAGTCCAAGTCACCAAAAAAAGTATCTCTCTCTCCCAAAGCACCCATCAGCTAGCTGTACATAGCTTCTTATATGGGTGGAGACTCATCTACACTGGAATTTTGACTGTCTTGCCCTTGTGCAGGTGCCTGCATGTGGCATGAATGGTGTGTGCATCAGCCATGTCATAGCATTAGCCTGTATTTCATAGTTCTGCTTCCTATCTGTCAGTTTCTCCATTCTTTGTGCCTCTCCTCCATGAAGTTTCCTGAACATTGGCTGGTGGAAGTTGATCTAGATGACCCATCCGCCTCAGAGCACTTGGACTAAGTTATTTTAGGCACTCTGACCAGTTATGAATCTCTACATTAATCTCTACTCACTGCTAAAACAACAAAAAAAAAGCTTTTCAAACCCAAGTTGATGTCTTTTCTCCTCCAGCATCCTGCATAGTTGCTTCTGACACTATATAAACTAGCCAGCAAGGGGAGAGTTATACCACTCCTGGGCAAAGGATTTTATATCCTAGTAGGGAGGTACTTGCCTATCTATGTTTATTGGTCCTCAATTCACAATAATTAAGAAATGGAATCAACCAAAATACTTGCCAACTGGTGAATGAATAAGGAAAATGTGATCCATATATACAGTGGAATATTACTTAGCTGTAAAGAAAAGGGAATTCATGAAATTTTCAGGTGTAAAAAGTATACTAAAAATTATATCCATGTTCAAAAAGACAAATGCTGCATATTGTCTCTGGTGTGTGCATCCCAGCTTCAAACCTTTTGCTTTGTATGTTTAACCTGGAGTACGAGCAACCAGGAAAACTAGAAGCAGGCCTCCAGGGACAGATACCTTAAGTGAAGGGGAATAGAGTAATAGCACAGGGAAAATAAGAGCGAAAATAGTGGTAACAGAAAGACTGAAACATGGAGGGGGTGTAGATGGGGGATGAGGTGCTAGCAGGAAGCCAAGATAAAAGGGAAAGAAATAGTGAAACAAGGAGTGGGGTGGACATGGGGGGCAATGTGCTAGCTATCAGGAAGGCTTCATTCACCAAGGTATGTGAAAAGGGCATGAAAATCTATGAACTTCCAACCCAAGAAAATTTCAATGAAAGAGGATAGAATACAGGCAGCATGAAAAGAGAGGGTGATAGTCGTGGTTTGAATGAGAGTGTCCCCCATAGGCTTTAAGTATAGAGACATTTTGTCCCCAGTTGGTGGCACTGTTCTGGGACATCTTAGAAGGTGTGGCCATGCTGGAGGAAGTATGTCATTGGGGGCAGGCTTAGTGAGTTTAACAAGCCTTGCAGTCTCCAGTCTCTCTCTCTCTTGACTTCCTGTGCTCAATGCAAGATGTGAACCTCGGCCTTCTGCTCCAACCCCAGCCACCATGCCTCCCATGATAATGGACTCTAATTCCCTGGAACCGTCAATTGTAAGCTCAAATAAACTTCCTTTTATAAGTGCCCTTGATCATGGTGGTTTTATTACAGCAAGAGAAAAGTGACTAATACAGTAGTACAGTGATATATTCAGATTTAAAGGTTTTTTTTTTTTTTTGGTCTTTTCGAGACAGGGTCTCCCTGTAGCCCCAGCTGTCCTGGAACTCACTCTGCAGACCAGGCTGGCCTTGAACTCACAAAGATCCGCCTGTCTCTGCCTCCCAAGTGCTAGGATTAAAGGCGTGCACCATCACGCCTGGCAGATTTAAAGGTTTAAGTGGGGATATCGAGTGGGGAGAGGAGAGGGGAGAGGGTGGGTTAGCCAAAGCTAAAGTTCCATGAAAAAGCCCATGGAAATCCAATAATTTGTAAACTAATTAAAAAAATATATAGCATTTTAATTATATCTATCTATCTATCAATCAATCTATCTATCTATCTATCAATCATCTATCTGTAGTTTGAACTGATGTACCCTGCATGGGTGGACAGACAATACTGCTCCAAGAATATATGAGTTATTGAATGAAAATCTCAGTACCTGGCCCAGGAAGCCTCCCTATGAGCATTGGTCAGGAGGCCCCAAAGGCAAACAAAACCATTGCTATTGCTCTTGGTGGCCCACCATAATGACATGGTAAAAGGCTGTTGCTAAAATGTCACTCACTTTGGATGCAGGGCACAGAGAAATCAACCTTGAATGCAATAGCTCTGTTTATTGTCATCTTTATTCTTTTATTTGACTACACGAGAGGTTTGTATGTAGTCCAGTTGACATTCTTTTCTTTTTTGGACTCTATATTTCAGACATTTTTTTTCAATGTTTTGCTCTTGTATTTATTGCCTTTTACTTTCGTTTCAATGCCTTTCAGTAGTTGATCCTTTGGCAGCTCATCCTACTGTAATGTGTGCACTGTCTGAACCTGATTATATTTCTCTAGATGGTTGCTAGTTACTGCAATACTATTTGTTGACTATTTTATATTCTTCAAATTTTCTTAGGGTTTAACTAATGAAGAAAAACATCCTCAGCTTTCATTTGGTCTTGGTGTATTTTAGCCTGAGATTTCCTCAGAAGGTAATAGAACTCTTTACCTAGCCTCTGGTGTTTGTCATTCTAGTTCCATTTTGTGTGACTGGCATCTTGCTCTGTTTCTCAACCCTTTTATGGCCTGCCTCTCTTAACCAAGAGGGTTCTCATCAAGCAAACAACCACAGATAGGCTCAGGATGTCTGATATGTCTTTCATGGTCACTGCAGCTAAGCAGCAGCCCTGGCTGTTTGGAAGCAGAGAGCCTTCAATGAATTGCTTCATACTTTGCTACCTTTGTCAAATGATTCTGCCAAGAATAGGATGGGTGGAGATATCATAACAAAGTATCGGAGGTGGAATAGGGACCAGGTGAGGGAAGGCATGCATTGAGCCGGAGGGAAGCAGCAGCTGTCGAGCATATGAAAGATAACAGAAGAAATGCCATTTCTCTTGAATTTTACCTCATCCGCTTTCCATCTCTCTCACACAAGGCTTGGTGGTAGAGTGATTAAATACAGATAAACATTCCAGCAAAATGAAAATGAGGTGGGACTTTTGGGTGCTGTTGGCCTATTTATGCATTTCTCTATAAAATTTATTTTCCTATCATAAATTAATCACACTGGGTATATATTAGATGTATTTTCTAAATTATCTGCTTTTTTATGACAGGGTCTCTTTGTAGCCCCATCTAGCCTGGAATTCCCTATATAGACCAGGTTGGCTTCAATCACAGAAATACACCTGCCTCTGCCTTCTGAGTTCTGGGATTAAAGGCCAACACCACCATGATGGACAACTTATCTGCATTAAAAATATTTTGATGTGTACATATGTTTTCCTTCCTGCAGGTATGTGCACCATGTGTGTGCCTGGTGCTTGTGGAGGCCAGAAACTGGAGTTATAGATATTTGTGAGCTGGGAACCAGACCCCTGACTTATCTGCATTAAAAATATTTATTTTATTGAATTGTGTGTGTCTGGGTCTGTGTACTTGAGTGCAAGTGCCCTTAGAAGCCTAACTCATTGGATGCCCCGTCAACCCTCCAATGTGGATGATGGGAACCAAAGTCAGGTTCTCCATATGAATGGGATGTGCTCTTAATCACTGAGCCATCCATGAATTCGATACACCAAATGTTTTGAGTCAGTCAGTTAATGGAACTGAAAAAGTATAAGAAATAGTTGCTGGGCGTGGTGGTGCATGCCTTTAATCCTAGCACTTGGGAGGTAAAGGCAGGTGGATCTTTGTTGAGTTCAAGGCCAGCCTGGTCTACAGAGTGAGTTCCAGGACAGCTGGAACTAGAGGGAGACTATGTCTCGAAAAAAAAACCAAAAAAAAAAAAGAAAAAAAAGAAATAGTTATCCATGGAATTGGACCTAGATGATAAAAGATAAGAAATTAACAAGGCTGGCCTGGGTGAGGGTGTGAGAGGAACGTAGACTGATAGAAGTGGAAATTATGTTGCTTTCAAAGTTGGCTACAGATTTCCTAGGCAGCAAAGCAAAAAGAACAGTATAGCTCAGTGTTTTTTGCCATGAAACACATGAGAATCTCAGTTTTTTTGATGCTGGGTTCAGGGCCACCAGTATGCCAAAGAGCAAAATTCTCATTATAAAGAAATTTGTTCTTGGGCTGGAGAGCTGGCCTAGCGGAGTGCCAACTGCTCTTGAAGAGGACCCGGGTTTGATCCCCAGCACCCACATGGTGGCTGAGAACTGTCTTTAACTCCAGTTCCAGGGGAATCTGACACCCTCTTCTGACCTCTGCTACATGGGTTGCACAAACCTACATGCAGACAGTACATTCATACACATAAAAAAAAAAAGAAATTTGTTCTCACTGTGACTTGAAAATCACATATGTGGATTTGTCCTCCATATGGAGGACAAAGTCCTCCTTTCCAGTTATCTTTGCAGGCCAAAGCAATGAAGGTTTTTAAAAAATATAATGCTTTTATTGATGTTTTGTGTATTTCAGACATTTTTCAGTTCAGTTTAGACATATTCCCCTCTCCCTTCTCCCTACCCCACCCCAGATCACAAATGTCCTGCATCTTTCTCTCAGTTTTGTTTTTATGTTTAGGAATTCACATTTTCCTCCTTTAATTTTATATTACTCTAAAATACGAATACATTCCTTCCACCCTTAAACAGTAATTACAGAGTCTGAAAATTACCGGTGGGTTGATTCTAGAGCCCATTAAGAGATTTACATCATAAAAACATAGTTGCTTTCAGATAAAAAGAAATATAACAATAATGTTGTTCAGCTTGCCTTTCATCTAGGGATTTGGTGTTAGCATCCACAAATGAGGGAAACCATTCACCATTTGTTTTTCTGGGACTGTGCTACTTCAATTAGCATAATGGCTCAGAGCTCCATCCATTTACCTGCAAAATTCATGATGTCATCTTTCTTTACCACTGAATAGTACTCCATTGTGTAGATGTACCACATTTTTCTCATCCCCTCATCTGTTGAGGGGCATTTGGGTTGGTTCCATCTCTTCACTATTGTGAAGAGAGCTGCAGTAAACGTGGATGTACATGTATCTCTGCGGTAGGATGAGTCTTGTGGTTACATGACCAGGAGTGGTATGGCTGGGTCAGGTGGTAGGCTCATTTTGTGTCTTTTAAGGGTTCTCCACACTGCTTTCCATAATGGATGCAGGATTTTTTTTTAAGTTAATTTTTATTGAGCACATTTCATACAACATTTCTTAATCAAATTTAGACTCATTCCCCCATCCACGCTCCCCTCCCCCCTCTAGAGCCCATGGATTCTGCCAGGCATGTTGAGTCCTGTCTTGCATCTTTTTCTCAGTCTTTTTTTTTAAACTTCTGCATCCAAAGATGCAGGTTTTTAAAGACAAGAAACATATGCACTTTCAGAAGTTGTGGAATTGTGAACATTAAGTCATGTCTGAAAATGAATATTAATTTAGAGAGAAAGTAAATCACAACAGAAATCATTAGAAAGGGGTACAGATATGTTTGAGCAGCAGAGCACTTATCTAGTATGTGTGTAGTCCTAGATTTAATACCCAAGACCACCAAAAATGAAAGTCACTTAAAAATTACATCAAATACATATAACACTATCACACACGTGCACACGCAGTGCTATGCACATAGTTATATATATATATATATATCTCCTACTCTTTCTCTTTGCATTTAATGATCTTTCTATTTAATCGTTCTATACATAGAGCAGGAAAATGATTAAATCTCTTCTCTGGTATGGTGGACTGAAAGTTGTTTACCATTTCAGAAAATTTTAATTTACTTCTGTAATTTGCTAGGTTCTCTAAACAGTGTTAGTGTGTTATGAGTCTGAAGTTAATGTCAAATTTGTAAAACTTGCCCCAAGTTGCTTTTATATCTGAGTTGGAAGATTTGACCCTTGCCTCGTGGTGACTGTGATTCTTTTAAGCCTACAGCTCCACCACTGCCACACGCTCCCAGTGCCAGGGTCTATCCACTCTGAGCAGCCATGAAACCACTTCACCTGTGCCCCTCTATGGGATGAGGTCAGCTGCCTCAGCCCGCAGAGTAAAAAGATAATTCCCAGGTTTGGTTTCTACCTGGGGGCAGCCAGCCATAAGTTAAAGTTGCATCCTACTAAATCTACACCACCCCAGGCCTCACGTCTACTTTTCCAAACAGTTTACATGACAGAAAGTGTGACTTTAGGGGTCTTCCTCAACTCCAAAAGTGTCTTCTCTTGTCAGCCAGTTGGCTGGGCTCTTCCCTAATTACTAGGAAGGCTAGAAGAACAGAAGGGGCCTCAAGCCCAAGTCATCTCTGCATCATTCTATGACAGGAGCTGTTTAGAGTCCTGCGGAAGTGCTTTCACTGTGAACTTAACACACAGTTGCCTAACCATGGCAATGGGTAGGCCCTCGTGAGCCACTTTCTTGCCCTGTGGCCATGCTATTCAATTTCTCTGTGCCTCTGTTTTATCACCTTGAGTGTGGATATATTAATAATCTAAATTTAAAGAATTGCTTTGAATGTTAAATGAAATAGCATCCATTGCTTTTTCTGGATATCTTATGTTCTAAATAATTGTCAGATATACATACAGCCCTACTGGGCAATAGCAAAAAACAAAACAACAAAAAAACAAGATCCCAGTACCACTTGCTCTGTTCTCTTTGACCAAAGGGAAGTCCTTGCTAAGCGTATGCCATATAGTGTGACAACCCTTTACACGTACAGAAAAACTGACTTTTAGAAACTGATGGGTTTGATTCTTGTTTGCAGTACTCCCTTCTGTCTGCTTTGAATTGTGTGTCGTGGCTGATGTGCAACAATAGCCAGAAGTGCTGGCTAAAAGCAGAGCAGACCGCAGCTGTAGAAACACCCGCTTTTAGGAGAGGAGCGTAGAAGTGCTCACTTAGGCTCAAAGAGGGGAATCGCGCATCCACCTGCTTGCTGGCTTAGGGGGAATCCACGCGCAGCCTGCTGCCTCTGAGCACTGGTGGAACGTTAGTCTTCTGTTTGACCCTCATTTTCCGGGCCTCTGTGAAGCCCTGGATTTATCTGCCCATAGTCCGGATGTTTGAACTTCTCTATGCTAAGAAAGCTGACTTTTCCAGGGACCCAGAAAACTTCATCCACCCTAGACTTGCTTTCCCTTCACAGTGCTCATTGAGGGCTTACAAATCCTGCCAAAAAGTGCTCTTCTTCCAGCCCCTTGTGGTAGGATGGCTCTGCTAGGTTTAGTAGAGCCTCTAAGAAACGACTCTTGGCAAGGAGAGTCTGTGTCGTTCTTTTATAATTTACAACAATCACTTCACAGCGACACCTTGAAGCAGAGGCAACTCTGGCTATGTCTGACTCAAAATAAGGGTTGTTCTCAGCCTGGAAAGAACTTAATTGAGCACTGTGGTCACTTCCCGTCTCACTTCATAGAATGACTCATCAGTTCAGGGCCTCGTTGTCTTGTTCCAGAGCAAACAGGATTCCCATTGGTAGAAATCATATTTGTTTAGCTTTTATTAAGACCTAGTGGCCAAGCCTCCAGCGGTCTCTAGAGGTCTCCCTGTCTGTGCCCTCCCCTGTAATTTATGCATTATTTAATCTTCGGATACGGTCTCTCTGGGACCTGACTGGATTTTCCTCTTTTGCCGCCCCCCTCCCCTGCTGAGATGAAATTATTCCCTGAGCATCTTGGATCACGAAATGGTGCCTTTTGGAAATGAAGAGATAATACTGTTTATGTATGAGTACAAGAGAATTACTTGCCTCCTCTGTAGTAATAGTGATTAAATTGAAATGTCAGTGCTGCTGTTACTTTTAATAAATGTTATACATATTCAAATATGCCTAAATACCAAAGATTCTAACCAATGCAGAGGATGTTGTTTAAAAGAGCAGAAATACCTGTGTCACTGCACACATACCATTTGTGCTCAGCATGTGTAGTGACTGAGGTAAACATGTATGTTATGGATGAGACCCATGTGGATGGATGATGTCCGTATGTTGTCATCTGCAGCTAGGTAAATTGGTACTGTGGTGAGATGTTGGCTTAATATTTGGAGAATGTTTTCTGAAATAAGTTGTATTATATGAATGAAAGAGTGGGGTAGGGCTGCGTTGTCAGCTACTATGGGAGAAAGAGCATCAGATGCCAGCATGCAGGGGCTGTGGGTGAGGGTTAGGGAACATGGGTTCCCCTGTTCCCTCTTCACAGTCTCAAATACTAATGGCTTTATCTCCAGACAATGCCTAAACCATTTTTAGCCATTCTTAAGAGGAAATGGAACTGAGGCCTGTTTAGCCCAGTGGGCCTCCTTGGGCAGTTAGCTATGTCTTCCTATATCCTAAGGAGTAGAAGGCAGGAAATGGGACAGGCAGGAACAGGGTGGGATCGGGTAGCTGCAAGGTAGCCTGTGGCTGCAGTTCACCCACAGTGGAGACCATGACTCCAAGCCATCCTCTGGAAAGCCAAGTCTTAATGTCTAAAGAAAGACACCCTCCCTTCCTCTGGCCACAGGAGGGCTTTGCCTATTATCTGGTCACTCTCCTCTTTACCCCAGATGCTCTGTGTTCTGTGATTTTCCAGTTTGCAAAATAGCCCAAGATTTTTAGTTCCATAAATATACTTACAAATCCCAGCCTTTCCACACACTAGGTGTGACTTTGACTCCGGATTTTACCCTGGGGCTGCTCAGAGGCCTCCTATATAAAGGAGCGGGGGATGGAGGAATTGTCGGTCACCCAGGATGACTCTGCTTCTTCAGAGTGTGCTCATGTGTATCAGGTTTCTGACAAGTCACCTGCCTCATAGCAGCACTTACTTCCTCCATCCACCAACCTGATGGCCATGTTTATGTACAGCATCATGACTGAGGTTCACGTAGTATTCACGTGACATTCCCTCTGGCTTGGCTTCTCATAGCTGTCAAAGCCCTCTGACCTTTCAGGTCATCAGGAAAGGAGTAAGCAGTCCATTTCCTCTCTCCATAGCATGTACTATGTAGTCTAGGGTTTATGGAGAAAGTGAAAGGCTGTGGTGATGCCAATCAAGGGGTGACTCTTGTTTGTCTGAGTTCCACAGTGGAATGTCTATGACAGCCCTCCTGGCATCTGTGGACAGGTAGCTAGTCACCCTGGGAGAATTCTAATTCACCTGGATTTTACCAGCAAATGACTGTAACAAAGAAAGGATATATTAAAGTGTGCATTAGGGATCCTGGTTATTATAAATTACATTCTTTGAAATCTCATTTAGATCCAGGAACCAGACTGCATTTGGAAGGCTCTGAGGATTAATCCTTCCAGAACAATGGAGTGTCAGTGATCATTTGGAAAAGTAATTATACAAAATTTAATTATCATGCACGTGTGTTTCATTGGCATTGCTGTGCATGCTCAGGGGACACTGGGGGACAGACTGCTCCGGCACGGGCTCCGGACTGAGAATTGTGGTGCAAAATTCTACATGTTGTAATTGAGTGTCACTTAAATAGGAAGCTTGATGGATACAGAAATGGTGGGTGGAGTGGATGGGAGGGGGTGCTTGGCCCACTCAGCAGATGTTTGAGATATTTGAAAAGATTTTCAATGTTTTCAACATATTGGAGAGGAGCAAACTACATTTTGAGTAGGCTGAAAAAAATGTTTCTGTCTTAAGCATTTCTTTTATTCTCTGTTCTTGTAGTATCCTGACCTCTTCTGAGTTGCAGAATTTGGTTTTCAATATTCAAGTCAAATAAGCTACTCAACGAAGCCTCGCTGTGCGAGCATGTTTGGGGAGGGCAGGGGCGTGGCACAGGAGCTGTCTGATGAGCACATGGACTCCAGTGTTTTCAGAGCTTGTTCTATTGAATCATAACTTTTGAAGATCCATGTTAATTTTATCTGTCTCCTGACTCCTATCTAGCTTCCTTCATTGGCTGTCACTTACACTCTCTGATTTCATTCTCACTGCCCATGTTTTAGTGGGCCTAACCTGATGACCCTGTATTGGGTTAATTGCCCAAGGCTTCCATGCAAAACACAACAGTGTAGTTGCTCCTATATATGCCTGTTCCCTCTACAAGCTGTGGGACCCTGAGAATCATGATCTCATCTTCCATCAGTATCAGGTCAGCATCAGCTCTCCAGCCCCCAGCGAGGCACCTGCATTGAGATGGCTCTGTAAATATTTGCTTGAATAGATGATTAAAAACTGTAAAATACAGGAGTCAATTCTCCCTCTCCACACATCTTGACTATGAAGATGCCCAAACAAGCTGTCTTCAAAGCTGCTATCTTTGGTTTAGGCTTTGCCTGGAGATAAAGCCATTAGTATTTGACACACAGATCTTCCACTTGATATGTGGCCAGGAGCTAACTGGTGAACCTCTCTGGGGCTCAGGGAGAATTGTAAAACTGACTGCAAGCATCATTGAGAGGACAAGTTGAAATAGTGTGTAACAGATGCGTGGCAGGTGGCAGGTGCTCTATTCTTCCTGGGATACCTGTGAAGCTACTTTTTGTTTGTACAGCTGAGCCCAGTCTTTAGCTTTTTGAGGAGTGTCTGAGAATCCATCAAGGGCACACAAACTGAAGACTTTCATTTAAACTTACAAGTATTCTTAGGTTATCAATTCTCTGAGGCGAAAGCTACATCTCATGAGCGGAAGGGCTTAGTGTGCTGTCCGTGTCATAAAAGTGCCTTCTCCCTTCAAGAGAGTCTTGCTGCTTCAGGAGGTGGAATTTGATGGCTCTGCTGAGTTTCAAGACCCATGACCTATAGCTTTCCCTGCCAGGGACATTTTGCCAAAACTCAGGTCCTTCATGTCATTACAGCGGAGTGCAGGGGCTGCTACAGGGGAGAGCCACAATTACCTTCTACCTCGAATAGCTCTTAGGGACCATGAAACAGTAAAGCAGTTTTCTCTCTTTTTTTTTCTCTGTACTAAAGAACCTATAGAATGCATATGTACACTAATTATGGACCTGTTTTACTAGCTAATGCAATCAGTGTGACCAGCCTCAGATGCTTTTCTGAGACACAAGCAAGCTTAAAGACAAAAGGGTGCAGGACTCCTCGTGATTTCTGTTGAGTCCTTCTAGTCCATTGAGCAGCAAATGAATGAGGCATACCCAAAATGGGAAAAGGGAGAGGGAAGTGAATCCTTTCAATTGTGACTTGTGGGGTCAGAGCGGTAAGTACACTTATTTGATTTCACCTAATTTTGGAAGTATCCTGAGAAGCAGTTGGTGTTTCCATTTACATCTGAGTTGCCCAAGTCATGGGGATAACAGCAGCAGCAGCAGCAGCAACAACAACAACAACAACAACAACAACATCATCTAAAATCCACTGAGCGTGTGGCATATAATAAACCCGAGTGTGTTGGATAGCTTGAGCTGTCAACTTGACACACCTGGTTAGAAGGAACCTCAATTGAGGAATTTTCTCCATTGGATTGGCCTGTGCTCATGTCTGTGGGGTATTTTCTTGATTGTTGAGTGACATGGGAGATACCAGCCTACCATGAGTAGTGCCACTCTTGGGGAGGTGGTCTTGTATTATATATGAAAGGAAGCTGAGAGGGGGCTGGAGAGATGGCCTAGCGGTTAAGAGTGCTGACTGCTCTTGCAGAGGACCTGGGTTCGATCCCCAGCACCCACATGGCGGCCGAGAACCGTCTGAAACTCCAATTCTAGGAGAACTCCAGTTCCACGGGAATCCGAACCCTCTTCTGACCTCCGCGGCATTGCACGACACAGGTGCACAAACTTGCATGCAGATAGTACATTCATACACATACAGAAATAAATAAAAATAAAATTAAAAAAAAAAAAAAGAAAGGAAGCTGAGAATGGGCTGGTCAGACGAGCAGGCCAGTACACAGTGTTCCTCCACAGTCTATACTCCAGGTTCCTTCCCTGAGTTCCTGTCTTGGCTTCTCTTGATAATGAGCTGTGTTGTAAGTTAAATAAACCCTTTCCTCACCAAGTTGGTTCTGGTCAGTGTTTTTATTACAGCAACTGAAAGTAACTAGAGCACGGAACCAGATAAAATCGCCATCTGGGTAGGTAATAAGCAACTGGAGGGGGCTGGAGAGACGCCTCGACCGTTATAAACACTGGCTGTTCTGAACCCCGGTTCAGTTCCCAGTACCCACGGGCTAATGACTGTTCATAACTCCAGTTCCAAGGGATCCATTGCCCTCTTCAGGCCTCCATGTGCATTGCACAGCTGTGGTTCACTTACATACATGCAGGCAAAACATTCATGCACAGAGAGTAAAAAAAAAAAATCAATGAATCCAAAGCAACTAGATGTGAGCTCTTCCTGTGAATCTTGCTTATGGATGAAGTAACTTATGTCAGACTGGATTGTTTGGCTCTGAGTATTAGGTTACAATGTCGTCCTCCAAGGAGGTAAAAAAACAGTACTACTAACAAAAATAGGTATCAGAATGCTGTTTTACACATTTATAATAACAGCAATTAAGGGCTGTTATTATCAAGGGTTCAGTGGAGAGGGCTTAGTCTTGAGGATTTGAAAATATAGTGGTGTATGGAGTAACTAATGCTTTGGGGTTTGCTTCTTGCATTAATTCTTCACCTGGTGTGGCAGGGTACCCTTAGAGGCAGAAGACACTTCTGCTCTATTAGGTTTAAAATGTCATCACTAATTGGCTAGGATTGCTAGCTGGGGAGATGCAACACTAGGCCTGGGGACCTAGCTTTAGAGACATAAAATTGAAGAGAGAAATACATTTTCTAAACACATTTTAAAAATAGTTTCCCTTGGAAATTAAAACCATTAAATGTATATCATTATGCAGATCAGTACTCATGCTTTAAAGAAATAATTTTTACTTCACTTAATTTATTTCTCCAAGACCTAATTATGGATTAGATAAAAAATACTATTTTTCTATCACTGCAAAAATCACCTTTTACCACCCAGGAGGACACTTTGCTCTGGTTAGAGGGTGGGTCTTTTCTAGGCAGTTGGTTAGTGAAAGAAAAGTCAGGGTAAGGTATTCTAGGAGGGATTGCTTGTTCATGGAGACCACGGAACACGTGGGTGAATGCTTCCTACAGAGTGCCAAGGGCTGGCAAGGGTAGGGCTACAGGTCTCCTCTCAGGGGCAGCTTTATTCAGCTGCTTGTCCAGGGCACAGCATGCCAAGGGCAGGTTCTACAGCCAGCAGAGTGTCTAGGGATCATCACCCCAGGCTGCCTTGCAGAGAGTACCAGGGTGGCAGCAGGAGATAAAGGGACCCGGACCCTTGACCAGTATCCAGGAATGGAGGTGGAAGACATGCAGGAAGTGACTTGATCCATAGCCAGTACTCAGTGATTAGAGTTGACTCTGAGTCGGCTATAGCAATGACGAGCATTTCTGCCATATTTACTCTGTGCTTGTCACGACCTCCAGCACTTGACAAATGTCAGCTTGTTTAATCCTCATAACAGTTCCACTAGGCAAAGGCTATTATTATCTCCATTTTATAGATGAGGAATCTGAGGCACATAGGAGTTAAGATGGAAGAGTGGAACAGCTGAGCTGGAAGTGTAGTCCCACTAGCTGTAACCATTCTACTGTACTGTCTCTCACTACTAGTGGGTCACTTACAGATTGGCAGGTGCTATAAATGCATGGATACCTTTACGACCTTTAATAGCCCTAATAGGAAGGTGGGACTGTGATGAGCTATTACTCTAGTGCTACCTGGGTAATCAAATCTCTTGGAATTCACCTTTTGAACCTGGCTGGCCCATGGCCTGCTTTAACTGATGCAGTGTGGTAGAATTGGGCCTAAACTTCAAACCACTTTCCTTGTGGAGAACGACAATTGTCATATAAAATTTCTGAGTATTCTGACAGACCCCTATGCTCAGGACAGAGGTGCTAT
Source organism: Rhizomys pruinosus (assembly GCA_009823505.1). Taxonomy (NCBI): domain Eukaryota; kingdom Metazoa; phylum Chordata; class Mammalia; order Rodentia; family Spalacidae; genus Rhizomys; species Rhizomys pruinosus. The sequence goes on from VZQC01002728.1 coordinate 831,251, forward strand.
GGGAAGGGAAACTGAGGCCCCAGATGAACTCTCAATGAATAGTCCCACAAATGTACCAGCCTTACTGTCATTTTTTCACTGTATCATACATAGTGGAAATGAGCTATTGTCTAACTTTGTTCAAATTGCAAAACTTTACCAAATAAAATAAAATGATTGTTGTCTTAAGCCACAAAGTTTCACAATAATTTGATAATATAGCAACAGGTAATTGAATCAGTTATTTCCTTTACAGATGAAAAATAGGAGCTACAAAGAGGCCTTGGACTTGGTCAAAATGATGTAGCTAGGCAGTGCGGATACAGAAATTGAATCAAGGAGAGAGGAGCTTGCTCAGTTCACTGCAATTATTTATTCTTTCCATTTTGTGCATCTATGAGGATTTCCTCCGTGCCCAAAGATTGTTGGCTTGTGCAAGAGGCTATATAAGAAGTACTACGAATGTGCATCCTGGACTGGCTTTCTGCCCTGGCCCCTGTCTTTCTAACTGTCCTCATGTCGTTGGAGCTTACACTTTTGCTTAGAATAGTCCCTTATATAGGAGGATGCTATAGGGATAACTTAAATATCAGAACATCAGACGATTTTTATCAGGTTTATCATGTGATCTTCCAGCAGGTATAGATGATTGTCTCCCACATTTCACATAGGAAACTGAGACTCGGAGATGTAAATAACCGGCTCATATTCACCAAGGATATTTGGCTTTGCTTACCCATATACATAGAACATGGGCCAGCCTTAAATTCTGCATCTACTCATCTTCTCTCTGCTGTCCCCAGCAGACTCTGTCATAATATTTGAGCAGTTGCCAAACTCTGTTCAAATTGATTCTCTGCCATCCTTTGAACAACAAAGTCAACAACCACCATCCTGAGGATACTTTGAACATTTGCAAGATCACATGGATTTGGCAGCCTCTTATTACCACTGCTGATCAGAGACCATTATGTTCATTTGCTTGTACACACCACCTCCCCATAGTAGGTAGATGGGGGTATTGTCTGCCTCTAGCCCACCCATGAGCAGAACAGACATTGGCCTTACTCAGCATTTTCAAGACTGTTCTCAGAACAGCAACACTGGAACCAAATGATTTCTTGGAGCTGCATAAGAATTTGCCCCTGGCTGTGCCCTAGGAATTTCTTTTGCACTCATAGGTGATTAACAAGGAAGTGTTCCTAATTGAGGCATCACCTCCTCCCTAGGAAGAAGACAAAGATAGCAGAGTCTCAAGGGGGAGTTATTATCATTGAGACTGTGCCCAAGGCCAGTGGATGAGCATCTACTAAATAATTAAGCCTTGAATGCCTGGGTTTCCTTTCTGTTGGCTTGTCTTCTTCTTCTTCTGCCTTAGAGTCTGTGGTTAGCTCAGAGACATCTCTGTTGCTAGATCATGGAGAGGCTGCACACACAAATAGCTGACAGACTATGACCACATTCTGACCAAACCGCACTGACCAACTCATTAGCTTGCTATATGTGCTCGATAGTCTCTCCATTGCATAAGAGCCTGTAACTGCCCACCATGTTAGATTACTAGGACTAGAGATGTACACACTTGTACAGTTCTCAGTGCAGTGCCTGACATAACCCACATAAATATTTGTTAGATGCATTGATAAAAAGGGAATGAATAGCTTAGAGTATAGGGTAGATGGAGAAATGGCAAGATGCCCTGAGCCAAGAGAAGGCTAGGTCCTTCTAGCCCTTTTCTATCTGTCTTACTGGCTTGTGGAGTCCTTGGGCAGGCAGGGTGGCATAGCCACGCCACCCATGCCTATAGGTTCTTGGCCTTCTGGACTCCTGACAGAGGTGCCTAGGTGTGTCCACCGTGGAAGAGGCAGAGCCTACGAAGTAGACTTGCTTCCTGTGACTCTGCTGATGCTGTGTCAGGCTCTCTGGTGGCAGCAGCAGTCTCCTCATTTCAGCCAGCAGGTCCCATGGCAAGGTGACTTTGCCCTTCCTTAAGAGAGACTCTTGTTTTACTCTGAAAAACTTGTGCTAGCCCCTCCCTGACTTCCACCAACCAACAGCACCTGCAGAAGTGACTTTGTGAAAGTGCTGAAGCGTAAGGTAACCCATGGTTTCCTCTCTTTGCTCTCTTAGGCACTGAAGAACCCAGGAAGGAAACTATGTGGAGTGAAAGGAATTCTTTCAGCCCTCTCTTGATCTTTCAGCTGCTTGAAGTCTCATCAGTGCCCTAAATAGTTCACTGAAGTATAAGAAATAATGAATTGTAGATATTAAGCCACCGAGTATTTTATTTATCATTTAAATTTTTAAGTATATTAGTGTATTGTCTACATGTAGGTAGGTACACCTGTGTCATGCAGTGCTCATAGAGGTCAGAAGAGGGTGTTGGATTCCCTGGAATTGGAGACATATATTTGTTAGCTGCCAAGTAGGTGCTGAGAATCGAACCCTGGTCTTCTGCAAGAATAGCCAGTGCTCTTAACTGCTGAGCCATCTCTCTAGCCTGCCATTAAGCTTTTATAAAAAGGAATCCAGTCCTGCCCAACTGTAAACCATAACAATGACTGGCTTATAAGAGATCTCTATTGGTGCAATAAAGGCACTTTTCATCTTTATCTTGGGGGTGGGGTAATCAAAGTCTGTCTAACTGGACTTAAGGCCTGCATGGTACTATAAACATAGCCAAGTACACATGACTGTAGATGCTCATAAACCCCAGAGAGGAACTTACTATTGTCACTTTCCTAGATCAACATACTTTATTACTTTAGTCTGGATATCTATCCAGCATAGTATGCCAGTCGTTACATACGCAGCCTATTGTATACTGTAAATTACTCTTTGCATGATAGAGACATTAAATTCATTATTTTTCTCAGGTAAAAAAATAGAATTGAAAAAGCTAAGTTTTATGCTCAGTCAAGTTCATGTAGTCTGTAAGGGCGGGAAATAACATTGTGAAACAAAGTTGGATTCTCAAGCCTGTCCTCTATCATTACCTCTTGAGCTCTTTCTCTCAGCCCCACTGATGGAAATGAAGGAGAGGAAGCTTTGCAGGAAGAGGATTTCTAAGCTTGGTGTTCTGTTTCACTTCCATTGCTTTGCATGTATTCCTCCCTTAACAGCAATGGCTTTTATGTAATTCTCTGCTTGGGAAAATCCTCTTCACTGTTTAATTTTATTAGCATATCTCACTCTCTTTTTTTTTTTTAACTGCCCTAGACCTGGAGGCTCATAAGACAACTCCTGTCCCTGGCCCTCTGAAGTACATTCTACAAGGTCTCTTCTCATGTGTCCCATGATTTTAATTACATTTTTCATGCAGAATTTCTCCCTTCTAGGGCCTAAATAAATTTCTCTAGGCAGGGGTTATGTTCTATTCAGCTTTATGACCTAGGGCTGTCATATATTCTGGCAAGTGGTAGGCTATAATAAATGCCTGTTTAATTAATGGCTATATTGATGATGTAGTTCAGAAGGAATAATTCTGCGAACAGTCCTCTAGATTTGGAAAAATAACACTTCTAGTGCAAGCTCTCACTCTCCTCAGGTGTTGAGCATCTGGGTAGTCTGTTAGGCTGGTGTTATGGGGCCTTTTTCTTCCTATGAGACTTCACTACATCATTGATTTCAGGAGTGTTATGGTCACCTGACTGGGTGGTAAAGGATAAAATTAGAATATGTAGATATAGGTTTTCTTTTAAACCTTGTGAAAGAAGTTAAGCTTTATGATATTTTCTGTAGACATTGACACTCTGCTTGTTGGGAAATGGCTCCAACACGATTGTCTAACCATGAGCACATTCAAGATGGCCGTTTGGTTTGAAGGAGGCGTATCTTCCCATAAGCTCATGGATTTGAGTACTTGGTCCCCCATGGATGGTTTGGGGGAGGTTATGAAAGCTTTAGGAGATGCATCCTTGCTGGAGCAGGTACATCACAGGGAGTGGGCTTTGAGAGCTTACGACCTCATCCTGCTTCCTATTCTCTCTTTCTGCTTCCTGTGTATATACAAAGCTTCCTTTTCCTGCCAGTAATCCATGCTTTCCCCTCCGTTATGGGCTCTGGCCATCTGGAGCTGTAAGCCAGAATAAACTCTTCCTTAAGTTGCTTTCAGCCCTGATATTTTATCACAGCCACAGAAAAGCAACTAACGAAGCCACCCAGGCTTAAATTGAAACCGGGGCTGTTGGAAATATTAGTGCGATACCTTGTCCTCCTCCTGGCTGTCTCCCAACCCCTCTCTCTTGTACTTGAGAGGCTGTCTTGCGATGGATGTTTCATTGTATCTTGGGTTTTGATGAGGTATAAGTCTTTCTCCATTACCCTTTCTGGATATAGCTGCAGGGTATAAAACTACCTACCCAAAGTCCAGGACTGACTTAGTGATGACAAGGTATCCCACAGCTCCAGTTACAGCCATATAAACTCTTTGTTCTAGTGTCATTTTTGGTGGGGAAGGATTCTGGAAGTTGTCACATTTGGCTACCAGATTACCTTCTCATCTATGTATGTGTTAAATGGAATCTAAAAGCATCCTGTATCTTTATAGAGAATGTCCAGGCCTTGGGTCTCGCCTGGCCTGCTGTGTGCTGGCTGGACAGCACCTTTCTTCACTGGTATGTGTGTTCTTTTTTTTTTTTTATTAATTTTATTTATTTCTGTATGTGTACGAATGTACTGTCTGCATGCAAGTCTGTGCACCCGTGTCGTGCAATGCCGCGGAGATCAGAAGTGGGTGTCGGATTCCCCTGGAGCTGGAGTTCTCCTGGAATTGGAGTTTCAGACGGCTCTCGGCCGCCATGTGGGTGCTGGGGATCGAACCCGGGTCCTCTGCAAGAGCGGTCGGCGCTCTTACCGCTAGGCCGTCTCTCCAGCCCCGGTATGTGTGTTCTTAAGCCATTGCTGCTCAACTGTGTTTCATGAAAAGACCACTTATTTTACTTTTCAATTTTCCACCAAATCAATATTTTCATAAAGTATAATGAGGTGTTTTTTTGCAATAAAATAAAAACGAAATATAAAAATGCAAGTTCCTCCCTCTTTCAACTAAATAAGCTAATATAGTCTGTCAAAGTGTTAGATATTTATAAACACTTATTTTAGATTCCTTTACTACCTTATCAAGGATTGGAAACAATTTGAGGGCTGGCACTCACCTGCAGGGCCAGCACAGTCTGCAGAGCTGTTTGAGGTGTAGCGCATCACTGGTAACCCAAGGGGAAAGAAGGGATTTCAGAATACAGAATGAAGAGAGCCTTAGGTTTTTATTTGATTTTGATAAACTATAATGGATTATAATTCATGTTTACTTGATAAAGTATTTGTGGATAATATTGAGTTTTAACTAAAATTACTCTTACAAGAATGGGGAAAATAACTTGGAAGCTGTCTGTTAGCAATTAGTAGACTGATGTTACTACTGGCAAGGCAAAATATATCTAGCAAAATGAAAATATCTGTGGACACGTGTCTAGATCTTAGTCTGAGCTCCCTGTAAACTTTATATCGGACTCTTTACCACCTATTCTGAAGTAAAACAATTGAAGCATGTTCTGATCTTATAGAGGAGAGATCATTCAAAATTTCATGTTATCCATAGGATTGTTTAAAATATAAAATTAAAATTAGAAGCAGGGCATAGTGACATAAGCCTTTAATTCCAGTATTCAGGAGCCAAGGAAAGGCAGACCTCTGTGAGATCAAGGCCAGCCTGTTCAACATAGCAAGTTCCAGGCCTCTTGGGGCTTTAGAGAGGCTCTGTCTCAGAAATAGTGAAGCTGGTGCTAGAGAGACAGATGGCTTAGTGGTCAAGGGCACTGGTCACTGTTGCAGAAGACCCCAGTTTGATTCCTAGCACCTACATGACGGCTAACAACTGTCTGTACCTCTAGTTCCAGGGGATCTGACACCTTATTCTGACCTCCATGGGCATTGTACAACGTGGTGTACCTACACACATGCAGGCAACACACTCATACAGATAAAATTAAAATAATATAAAAGATTTATTTAAAAAATTAGTGAAGTCCCTCATGGTCATAAGGCATCCTTTTCAGCTGTTTATCTTCTTGTTTGACCTATGTCTGGCAATGTTATTCTTGATTATTGTTCTTTTTCATCCATTTTGGTTTTAAAGTATGGAAAACAAAAATTATAATAATTAATTATGCTCCTTGCCTTAAGTCTATCTATCTATCTATCTATCTATCTATCTATCTATCTATCTATCTATCATCTATCTACATATATAGTCCTGAATATTCACTAAGTGCAAAATGACCTATCAAATGTAGTGAGACATTGAACAATAATACATTTCACCTGCAATTCCACTTGTAAAACTTCTATTAAATATATGCATATTATAATATATACAATATGTTTGTACATGCATATGTGTTATTCGATAAATAAGTATTCACATACTGGCATATGGTTTGAGATTCTTTCAGAGGGGTGGTGTTAGGATATGCACTGACAATTTGAGGTTATTTCTAAGCCTTCCAACCCTGAAGCTAGTCAGTCACTTGTCAAGCTTCCCCCTGCAAACATAGGCCAAGATTTTTGGACCTTCTGCACTTGGAGACGTGAGTTCACTGCTGGTCCTGAGATGTGTTTCCCAGCAACTCCTAACTCATAAAGGGCCTGAGGGCTGGCCATGTGTGTGCTTTGGCTTTGCACTAATTACAAAGATCATAAAGATACACACCAGGGGCACATCGGCTCTTTCCACAGTTTGTCTATTGCAAGCTTTATTAGAGAAGGTGGATTAAAGAAAGGCCATTTTGGAAAGACTGATGTGGTTCTGTCCTGGCTACTTAAGAGTGGACTGACTCTATAACTGTGGGGAGAACACTTTAAGCAAGTCTACAACCCTGGTTATATAAAAGCATAAAAGCGTGGCTTTAAAATCATGCTTTATTTTTCTCATTATAAAAGCAAGTCAAGCTCATTATAGAACATTTTAAAATGCATTGAATTTTAAAATATATAGTAATAATTTATTAGAAAAAGAACAACTGTGGCTGGGACAATGGCTGAGGTGGTGAAGCGCCTGTTGTACAGTGACAGAGTCCTGAATCCAGATCCCCAGCTCCCACAGAGAAGCGCTGCCTGCACTTGTTTCTGTCTGTAACTCTAGAGTTAGCAGGGGTCTGGCAGAGGCAGCGGAGCCCCTGGAGCCTGTTCTCCTGCTAGGCTAGCCAGCTGGTGAGCTGTGGGCTCAAGAAACCTTGTCTCTAAAATCAAGTTAGAGGGCAGCAAGATGGCTTGGCATGGAAAAGGGCTTGGTTGCTTAAAGCTAGTGAGCTGGGGTAGATTACTGGAACCTAAGGTGAAAGAAGAGAATCAACTCCTGAAACTTGTCCTATGACCTCCACATGTACACTGTAGCACACATATGCCTGCCTTCATTCGTGACCATCCTGCACACACATACAGATAACAGCAGCCATAATGGATAAATTAAAAAGCAGGTGGAAAATAGAAGACACCCAACCATGCTCTCTAAACTTCCACAAACACTAACACAAATGTGCCTTCACACCCACATGCAGTTGTGCACATACAATACACACATGCGTACCCTCAAGACTCACCCCACCACAGAGATACATGCACGGCCATGTTTATTTCAGCTCTCTTCACAATAGCAAGGAGCTGGAACCAACCCAAATGCCCCTCAACTGATGAGCGGATAGAGAAAATGTGGTACATCTACACAATGGAGTTCTATGCAGCAGAAAAGAAAGACGACATCACGAGCTTTGCAGGAAAATGGCTGGAGCTAGAGGACATCATGCTAAGTGAAGTAACACAGTCCCAGAAAAACAAACGACGAATGGTATCCCTCATCTGTGGATGCTAGTGCCAATTACCCAGTTGTAAGTATTTTTTGTGCATGGCCCCTTGAGCTTTTGTCCAAAGCAGTTGGGAGTGATGCATATTGGAAACAACAACAACAACATCAACAACAACAACAGAAAGGACTGCATCAAAGAACTGACTGAAACAGTGAACTTCTACTCAAAACAGTCAACTTCCTCATGGAGAATATTGAGAAAGACTGAGAAGGAGATGAAAAGCATGTTTGGCAGAATGCATGAGCTCTGGCGGGGTGGGGGAATGGGTGGGAACACGGGTCTAGATTTGTTAAATAAATAAAAATAAATTTATGTGAAAAAAAAGAAAAAAAAAAGAAAATTCACTAGACAACCACAGAGAAAAAAAAAACAATACACACATGCACACAAATGTGCAATCATACATATAATGTACGTATACACCTATGCACCTCAGAAATATTTATTAAGGCTGGGGATGCAGCATGGTGATAGTGTTTACTTGGCACATGCAAGAATCTGAGTTTGATCCACAGTGGAGAGGGAGGGAGGGAGAGAGGGAGGGAGGGAGGGAGAGAGATCTTTATTAACTTAGGGATCTGTACTCTCTATTATCTATCATATATCCCCATATCTCATTCTATCTATCTGTCTGTCTGTCTGTCTGCCTGCCTGCCTATCTATATCTATCTATCATCTATATGTAATATATATGCCTGTATATATACATGTATATATTCACTTATTTTCAGTCTTCCCACCTTTAGCTATACTGGTCAAAAGTCACTAAGAAAATTGTGCCGTATTGATTTTTAGGCATCAGACTCAGCAGGGAGAAGCACGCGCCCCTGATGTGCTGGGGCCGTCTCAGTGGCTGTGACAGCAGCCCTGCTGTTCTCAAGCTACAGTGGCTGCCCATTCTTATTTTGAATGCTGTCTTCCTAATGTCACCTTTTATACCCTGCACAGTCCCTCTCCAAACTCTTCCTCAGACATGTCTTATAAGCAAAGCTTCTTACAGTCCTCTTGACTCTACCCTATAGTCTGCCTCTTCACTTGTAGATGACTTGTCTCATTTACAGTGTCACTACCAAGAGAAGGGGGATTGTATCCAAGGCAGCCAGAAATGGTGATTTACAGTTAAGACTCTGCAAGAGTTTCGGTCCATTTAATTGTATTCTTACATACACTTGGCTCTTTTCTCTCTTGAGATTGCAAGAATGTAAACACCAAATCTCATTTTATATGAGGTTCTTTCTATGCTCTTTCCCTCTACATACCAGCATATCCTATTTCTTCTAAATAAATGTTTCTCTAACAGTGGCAAGAGTCCCCTTCTCCTTGTTACTATCCAATACCTAGTGTCATTAACTTTTTTAAAGTTAATACTGATTAATACTGATAGCAGCAACATAAATATTTATAATTCTGAATAATAGTGTTTATCTTTAACAATCATTTTATTTTTGATACAGAGTCCTTGGTAGCTGTTTTAGTTTGCTTTCAGTTTCTGTGACAAAACACTCTGCCCAATACCAACTTGGGGAGGATTATTCAGATTACATCTCCCAGGTGACAATTCATCATTTAGGGAGTCCAAGGTAGAAATTCAGGGCAGGAACCTGGAGGCAGGAGCTGAAGCACAAGGAGGAACACTGCTTCCTGGCTTGCTCACCTGGCCCATGCTCAGCTTGCTTTTCTTTTCTTTTTTTTTTATTTTTTTATTTTTTATGTGTATGAATGTACTGTCTGCATATAGGTTTGTGCACCCATGTCGCGCAATGCCACGGAGGTCAGAAGAGGGTCTCGGACTCCCCTGGAACTGGAGTTCTCCTGGAATTGGAGTTACAGATGGTTCTCGGCTGCCATGTGGGTGCTGGGGATCGAACCCGGGTCCTCTGCAAGAGCAGTCGGCGCTCTTAACCACTAGGCCATTTCTCCAGCCCCTCAGCTATAATACACAACAACCTGCCCAAGGGTGGTACCACCCATAGTGGGCTGGGCCCTCCCACTTCACTCAACAATCAAGAAAATGCCCCACAGATAGGGCCACAAACCAGTCCAATGGAGGAAGTTCCCCAAAAGAGGCTCCTTTAACCTAGATGTGTTAAGTTGACACATTTATCCAGCACAGTAGCTCAGGGTAGGGTAGCCTTGTATTCTCCTGCCTTAGCTTCCACATGCAGGGATGCTTGGCACTCTGAGAAATCATTTTTATGCTGTATTCAGAAGGCTGGCCACATGACTTAACAATTCTCATATAACTGTGGTTTCAGTAGTTTCTCCTTTTGTTTGGTTTATATATTGTACTTAGTTGTTTTATAATCATCATTGTGATTATCTTCTGTATTTGTTATTAGTGTCTTGAATATTTTCACCAGGAAATAGCCCTAGAATTGGCATTACTTATCAGGGGATATATTTGTTATGTTTTTGATGCATACCGCTGTCACTGTCAACAGAGAGTCAGTGTGCCCTATAACACAGTTGTGCTAATTTCACTATGTCATCACTAGGTACTATGCTTTAACGTAGTTTTATAAGTTTACCACTTGCTTTTCATTTGTTGTTAAACTGAGTGTATTTCTATGCTCACTACGTAGTTGTAGATTCTGTTTTGTGTTTGACTTAGACAGAATCAACTAGGTCCTTTAGAGGACATCAGGAGTGACAGATACAGGAAGACAACTGAGGGTAGTTCTAGGATGAATGTGTTTCTAGAAGGGTTTCTACCAGAGATGGAAATAGTTCTGGAATTTTTGAGGTCTAGAAAGAAGACCAGTGTGGCTGTTTTGAGTAACAGAAGCAGTATGTAATACATTAGCTTCTGAGATCAGATCACGTCGTTTGTTGTAGGTCATGCTTAATAACTCAGGTCTTATTTTAAATGGGTGCCAAGAGAGCATTTTAAATGAAGGAGTGAAATGAAATGATTTGTGCTTCTGAAATAGCACTTTGTTTGTTGTGTGGAGGATGAATTATGGTCCAGATAGGCTAGACTGTTTTCAGAGTCGTAACACAATAATAGTTTATTTTTTGTTCACATAATGGTTAGATATTTCTCTAGGGAATATCTTCCCCATGCAAGGATCCAGGCAACCTCAGTCTTATGATGCATTCCCCCATCCACATGTGAACTCTGAGGTAGTCACTGAAGAAGAAATGGAAGGGTGGTCACACAGACTCTCATGTTCTCTGGGTCCAAAGTAATGATCCTATTTTGCTAATATTTCACTTTTTAGAATCCAGGAATGCAGCCCTCAAACTGAACAGAAAAGGGTTGAGAAATTTAGAGCAAGATGTTGATACTTGATGAATAGTAACTGCCTATATCCACAGGAGGCCGGTGAGGAAATCAGATACCAGTTAAAAGGAAGTTTTATTGATCAAAATGGTAATGGTGGCTGAGATTTGAGAGGCAGTGATAGGATGGTTTTGTTTCAGGATGTATTTCAAGAGGAAAGACAGTATGGATAGCAGATGAAATCAAGGATGAATCTTAAGTCTTTGGCTTAAGTGGCTGGGTAGATCATAGGGTTCTCACTAACACGGAAGAGTTGGCAAACAAACGTTTAGAGGCTGAAGAGTGTTTAAGAAAGTTGAGAGTCAAAATCTCACTTTGCAGATGATTGTCTCTGAGTTGTATATTAGATATCAAACAAAGATGATCAAGCTATAATGTAAACATTTGAGTCTAGGGTCCAGGGAAGAAATATGATATTGAAACATAACTTTGAAAGCAGTCAGAACATTGGTGAATTTAAAATTTCACAAGGACATGCTATCAATGTTATTGTATTTTTTGTTCTAAGGCAATCATGTGGCTAGAAAGAGTAATTTTTTCCAAGGTTATCATTAGTATGTGATTGCAGTAATATTCAAATTTAAGTCTTCGGAAACACAGTCTGTTAATAATAATGTTATTATCATTTTATGTGTATGAGTGTATTGTCTGCATGTATGTAAGTGTATCTATGCCATGAGATGGCCATGAAGTCAGAAGAAGGCATCTGATTCCCTGGAACTGGTCTTACGGACAGTTGTTAGCCAATCCGGGTCCTCCGTTAAAGCAGTTAGTGCTCTGAACTGCTGAGTCACCTCTCCAGCCCCGATAAGTTTTTTAGTTCTATTAACACAATATTCCTTTTATATTTCACATTACAGCCCTCAGCCTTTTTTCATGTATAGTTTTAAGTAAAGAGATGAAATATTGACAATCCATCACCTTCCTTACAGTTGATAATAATAGGACATAGGATAGTCACATGAATTGACTAAGGCCACATGTTATCTCTTAGGCAACAGCACTCTTTTTAAGTAGCTCAATGCACTGTGTTGTGTAGCCTTTAAAGCTACAAGTGTTGTGGACGCTCTTCTCCTTTCCTTCTATTCTGTGCCTTTCTGTTAGTTGAAAGTATCCTTACTGAGTGTTTGTTGTGAACTTAAGGTCTTTGGACGTCACACAGAAGCAGACACTCTGCTGCTGACCTTGGGGTGCACACAATCGTGGAGACAGATTTCTGTCAGTCCTGTGACTTCTTCCCTTGCCTATTGCCTTGTGATGCACTAGAGCAGAGTGTTTTCTAGATCCGACAGAGGAATGTATTGATGCCTTTCTGTTTGTGTTACTGTAAAAAGAAATATAGTCTACTTAGTTTGGACCCAGTTATGTGTGTATCTAAAGAAGAGTCATTGGGACTGGAATACAATAGTATTTACCATTTATAATTATGAAATGTGAAAGGGAAATTAGAAATAGGTCACCTTTAACTCACCCTCTCAGTTTCAGATAGCTAGTTTATTGGTTCTAGGCTTCTACTATCCTGTGTAAGATAGACGTTTTTTAAACCTCTATCATAAAAATCCCTCTATCACATAATTCCAGACTCCTAATGTCGCCCCAGTTCTGTGTATTAATAATTTTTGGTACTATCTTATTATCACCCTAATACTGATTCTCTGGGTAGGAATGATTCTTTGACTCTGGTCCTGGCTAAAGTATGGGGATAAGGGAAGGATAGGAAGAAGGGGCTCATGACCAGTGAGGTTTCCAAGTTCAAGCAGGTGATATTTGATTCCAAGGACGTCAAATAAAATGTAAACAAAATGGGAGCTGGAAGACTGCTGAGCTTCCTTATGAACTCGCCTGTGTTCTGGGCCTTACCAACAGCCCTAGAGGTCAGGGAAGATTCTGTCACCAGGGAAATTAACAGCCTTGGGGATCCTTTTCTTTGCTTACTTCCTACCTGCTTTTCCTTTTATTCCTCCATTAAATAAGGATATGCTCATAGAGATGATCTAGCATGCAGAGGGAGAACTTTATGAGGAATGTCCAGTGTACTTAGATCCAAAAGTCTTGAGTTTACAGCTTCTTTGGATCATTTAATAAAGATATATCAAGGCACTTGACCTCACTGAGCTTTAGTTATTCCATCTTTAATTTATTCCTCTGGTCTTCCCTTTATGGGTCTCTCCCTTCATCCCTCCTTCCCTCTTTCCCTTCTCCCTTCCCAGCCTCAGTGCTGGGAATGGAATATAGAGCTTTGTTCATAATAGACAAGCACTCTACAACATCTTTAGACAATCCTCAGAAAAATTGAGGATATAAATTCTTTTTTTTTCTTTTTTTTTTTTTTTTTTTTTTTATTTTTTAGGCAGGGTCTCTCTGTAGCCCCAGCTGTCCTGGAACTCGCTCTGTAGACCAGGCTGGCCTTGAACTCACAAAGATCCGCCTGCCTCCACCTCCCAAGTGCTATGATTAAAGGCATGAGCCACCATGCCCGGCTGTAAATTCTTCTTTATGTAACTCACTAACCATTTATGATTCTCAAAGACTTTGAGACTGTAGACACATTAGCCATTGTACAAGAAGCATTATCTTAGCTGGCATGGGAATACAGAAAGGATAAACCAGCTTATGTTCATACAATGAACACAAGGTCACATATATCCAAAACAATTACTCTTGATGCATAACAAATGACCCTAGCATTTAATGGCTTAAAACAGTAATAATTAAATTATATCCTACCATATTAACTATATTTTATTTTATTGTATCTCACAGATTCTCAGTGCTTGGCTAGATGATGTTGTGCTCCTTTTGGCACTTGGTTATACTCAGGAGTGTCCAAAAGGGCTTCACTTGGATGCCTGGTACCTTGGTGAAGTGTGTTGGGAGGTTGATCTCATCTGGAACTATCTGCAAGGACAGCTATATTCAGGATCTTAGAACTGTTGACTCTCTCATGCAGTGGGTGGTTGCTCTCAGAGTAAGGGTCACGGGATCAAGTGGCTATTGCCTGGCCACATGTCCCAGATCCCAAAGCCTCATTCCATTATGAGTTTGCCTCAAGGGTCAGAATTCAAATCAGTTTGAGACACAGACAAAAATCTTTGAGTGTCCATTTTTTAGTTTTTTAATTTTTAAAACATTTTGTTTAGTATTTTTATTTTGTGTGAATGAGCATATTGCCTACATTTATGTAACTGCACTTGTGTCATGCAATACCCATGGAGGTCAGAGGAGAGCAGAGCATCAGATTCCCCTAGAACTGGAGTTATTGTTGGTTGTTAGCTACCATGTGGGTGCTGAGAATTGAATGTGGGTCCTCTGCAAGAGCAGCCAGTGTTCTTAACCACTGAGCCATCTCCTCAGCCCCCATGGGTGTTGACTTTTTAGATGCAGTATATTTTACCTCAATCTAAAAACTTCAGTTTGAAGAGTTAAGTTGTATAGTTTCCTCACACCCAGTCTATAAGGCAAGAGAGCAAGAATAAGTGTGATACATATTCCATCACAAGGAAAGGATAAGACACACAGTGACCACTGGTCTATTGCAGTTCTGACATCCAGCTGGGCTTGGGTCATTAGCTCTGTGATTTGGGCCTGTTGCTGCTTCTAGGACATGAGTCTATTTCTTCATTCTACCCTTAAGACATTCATTCTGCTTGTTTTTGTATTTTATTTATTTTCTGTGTATGAGCCTTTTACCTACATGTATGTAAGTGCACCACTTGTGTGTGGTGCCCACAGATCCATTGGATCTCCCATTACTAGAGATATGAACAGTTGTTAGCTACCATGTCGATGCTGGGAACTGCATGAGGCCTCTACAGGAGCAGCAAGTGCTCTAAACCACTGAACTGTCTCTCCACTCCCAGTATTTCAAGCACTTTAAAAGCAGACATGGTGTTGAGGGAAAGGAAGGTAACTCCAGTTTGGTTTCCAGTACCCATATCAGGGTCTCTCACAACTCCATGTAACTTCAACCTCAGGTCTTCTGACACCCTCTTCTGGCCTCCATTGGCATCTGCACACATGAAGTATACACTCAGATAAGTAATATGCACATAAATATAAATAAAACTAAAAAATAGACATAGGAAGTACATGATGAGTGATCATTTGTGCTTGGAGACAGTTGTAGGGCACACTCAGAACAACACTTTGGCCTCATAAACTGTGTCAAGCCCTCAAAATTACACTGCAGTTACAAGTGAAGATTTTCACTGGCTACTAGAAGCCTTTGACGTTGAGCCTGATGGGAAGGAAGCTTAGAAACCCCAGGCTTGCAGACATATTAAATTTCCCCATGCAACTTCATCAACCTTTCTGATTGGAAATGAGCTGAACCAGGCTGAACTCTCTGTGTCTTCTATTGAATAGCAGTCTGGTGCGGGCAAGCGTCCATCACTCGCCATCCCTATTCATTTCTATGCTCCAATTCTATAGTAGTGTTTGCTGATTCAGTATTCACTGAAATGGAGAATACTTTAGGTATGATGGTCAATGTGTCAATATTCACTGAAATAAAAAATATTTTAGGTAAAAGCAAGTTCCTATTCATTCTGCTGCTTATGTTATCTTTACCTTCCCATTATAAGAGTAGATTTTGCTTACAGCCAAACATTCCTCTCAGCTTCTTCTACCTACAAATGAAGGTATTTCAATAGTCTTTTATTTCTTACTCTCTCAGAACCTTTTAGTAGACTTAGCACTGCTTCTGTGATTATATTTTATTAAAAACAGGTGGGCTTATCTTTAGCTTTGCTGATTACTTGTTACACTAGAGGATAGCACACTTCCTGTATTTCTTTGAGACCAAATCTTCTTTACCTTGAGTTCCCCAACTCACATTCATCTCAGCACTGTGATCTCAGAGTTGTACTATTTATATTGCATCTGAATTCTCCTCTATCAGTATTTCTCAATGGACTGGTAGTGTGGGGATGTATGATTCTGTTCTCCAAGAATTTTTGGACAATGTCTGAGATATTTTTATTACTCCCCTGAAGGATGCTGTTGGCATCTCTTTGGTAAAGGTTAGAGATGCTGCAAAAGAGCCCAGAAACCACAGAATAATAACCTCTTCTCAAAAAAAGACAATGAACTGTTTGGCCCAAAATACCAGTTGTGTTAGGGTGCAAATCCTTGTAGACCATGCACCTCAAAAGAAGCAGGCAGCCTCAGAGACATGAAGTGTCAGAATTGGACCAGATTATAAGGGAAATGATAGGAAATGAGAAGTCACATCACAGAAGAGCACAGGGGAGGGGGATAGTGTTGCCACTACCTTTAGAAAATACTATCTGCTGTGGGGCATGTCAGGGAAATCCATGTGTGCAGGAGGACCTGACACTTCTGCTCAGGGGGATAAAAGAAGGTTTCCTTAAAACATCATGGCAAATAAACAACTTAAGAAAGGACAGATTACATCATGATAAAAGGGTAGTTCTTCGAGAATTGTATTTAGAGGGGAGAATATGCTGGACAGAGGGATCAGGGGAAATAAAAGCTTTGCTAATGAGGAATTAGTAAACAATGACTGCTTTGTTTTGTCCAACCTGTCAGAACCATTTGAATCTAATGAATAGTTGACCATTGAGAACAAGTTCCAAAGAGGCCTCAGAGAGTTACTGTCTTTTGTAGAAATGCTTCTTGATCCCTGGAGTAAAGATCTTCAATTCATTTGCTCGTTCAACAAATATTTGTGAAATGTATGTTCTGCAAGGGAAATCATGTCAGATACTTAGTATGTGAGAGTGGAAAAAATTCCTATCTAGCATAAAGGGTGTTTTTCACGATTATAGTGTGTGAGAGTGTGGAGAAAAATAGCAAAATCCTGTGTTGGAGAATATTGCAAGTACTTAGGATAAATGACCTGGGAAGGTTTTATCGAGAGTGAAACTCATCAGGCAAGACCAGCCAGATGAGAATGAGCCAAGCATGGGATGTGAATCAGAGAGATAAGCCCTATCAGGAAGAGAGGGATGTATGCAGAGTTCTTAAACAGAAAGGACCTTGGCTTGATAGAAAGCAAGCCAGGTGGAACATGTGGTGTGGGTTGAATTTGAAGGACAGCCATGACCACGTCTTCATGAGTCTTCATGAGTCTTCTAGCCCATGGAAAGGATGATCCAAATTCAGTGAGAAAACGCTTGAGAATTTTAAGGAGATTAAGATAAACTAATTTTTTACTTCAAAAAAAAAAAGAATTAAAACTCTAGAATGTGTGTAGGAGTTAGATAGGAGGTAGACAAGAGAACTGAGAGGCAGATCACAAAAGTTCTAGGAAAACAAAAATGGTGATTTGAACCAATGTCACTGTTCTGTGCCTATGGGTTGCCTGGGGACTTGTTAGATTCACACACTGATTTAGCAGATCAGACTCTAGGTGAGACTCCATTGGTTCCCAGACCATGGACACTGAGAAAGGTGTAGAGTGATGGGGTGCCAAATGGTTTTTAATATGCCATTTAATTAATTAATTAATTAATCAATTAATTAATTATGGTGCTAGGGATCAAATGCTGTACCTGGTGAATGTCAGACCTGCTCTTACTGAGAGGTATATCACCAGACTTGAATGTCTTTTGATTCATATGTTATACTAGTACATTCCTACAATTCAAAATTCTAAAGCTTTCAGTACAAAATTATACAAAACAGAAAACCTAGCCCAGAACTTTCGAACCACTGTAGATTAAGTCAGCACTGAATAAGCCAGCCTTTTGCAAAGTTTCAGATATGGCACACACCACAAGTTTGTTAAACATCTAGAGTTTGCAGAAAACATACCATCCAGTAATGAAAAAGTGCCCAGGGAGTAATAAAGTGTATTAATTTTTATAATAAGATTTCATTGAGTGAATCAAAATAAAGAAGCAATAGTTCTCATCTTAAAAGAGAGTCTATTTCAAAATGGATAGACATGAAGAGCATTTCCATAGCTCAATAGTTGGAACATTATAGATTTAACAAAGTGGGGGAGATGCTTGCTATTTAAGATTCCAGGAAGAAATCTCAAGAATGAACGTTACAGGATGAGTGGGCATCGAAGAACAGTGGGGAACGAGGGTGCCGCAGAAAGGCATGGTGACCAAGAATCTAGATGGGGCGGATGGGAGACACCTGCCAGTATGTCCAGTATGGGAAACGAGGACGACACAGAAAGAGGTGGTGACCAAGAATCTAGATAGGGGCTGATGGGAGACACCTGCCAGTATATCCAGTATGGGAAACGAGGGTGAGGCAGAAAGAGGTGGTGACCAAGAATCTAGATAGGGGCTGATGGGAGACACCTGCCAGTATGTCCAGTATGGGAAACGGGGGTGACACAGAAAGAGGTGGTGACCAAGAATCTAGATAGGGTCTGATGGGAGACACCTGCCAGTATGTCCAGTATAGGAACTCATAGAACAGGCTGGCAGCAGGTCGCTTGTCAGAATTCAGACTGATGAATAGTGTGCAGAGAGCCATTAATTCTAGTCGATTCAAACTAATGAGGTTTTCATAAGCTGTCAGTATGGATCTGAACATAGCATAGATCTGATATGAAAGAAACTATTCTCAATAAAAAAAAAACAAACCAGTATCTCATGGAAACTCCGGAGAAGGCTGTTTGAAGCCAAGGAAAGTCTGTGAATAGTTGAAATAACTTGCTGGAGTTATTTCCAGGCTCACGAGTAGGAGATACAGGATTCTAGTCTGGCTTGTTCTACCCCAGCCAGCCATTTCTAGAACTTTCAGTTTATTTGGAGAGTAAAAACAAAACAACAAAAAACAAACAACCAGTATACCTAAGACAATTGAAGAGAGATACAAACCAAACCTTAGAGTCATAAGCAGGATCATTGTGTAGTTGCAAAATGAAAATCGCTTTATTGTTTTTCTTGTTATTATGAAAGCAATCCTTCCTTTCTGTAAAACAATTCATACATTATGGGATTGGATTGTGCAAGAGAGAATGTTCCCTGCAATCTTGTTGCTCTAACAATGCTAGAAATGGCCACTTAAATCAACCCTTTTGCTTCAGGATATATATGTGTGCCTCATAGAAAGAAATAAGCATCAGAAAAAATTGGAACATGCAATATATAATGTTATATAATCACCTCCTCTCATGGAACTATTTGCAGGTAAGGTTTCACTTGCTGTTTTTAGATATATTTGTTTTTTTTTTTTTTCTTTTTAATGACAGGGTTTTGTTATGTGAGCCAGGCTGGCCTTGGACTCCTGGGAATATTCCTGCCTCAGCCTCCCAAGTGCTGGAATTCCCTACACTTGGCTTTATTATCTTATTAAACAATTATAAAGATGCCTTTAATTTTTTGATATTAATAGGTGTATCAAGTACTTACTTGTCTTGTTGGTATGATAAAATATTCTGGCAAAAGCAATTTAGGAGAGAGAGAGAGAGAAAGAGAGAGAGAGAGAGAGAGAGAGAGAGAGAGAGAGAGAGAGAGAGAGATATTTATTGTTGTTTGGGCATAAAATTTGAGGAAACATTTCATCCTGGCAAGGGAGTTTTGGCAGTAGGAGCTTGAAGCAGTGAGCTGGACACATTGCATTCATAGTGAGGAGGCAGAGAGATGAAGGCTGGTCTTCAACTAACTTTCTCCTTTTTCTTCAGTCCAGGACCTCAGCCTTTGGAGTGATGCTGCCCACAATTAAGGCAGAGCTTCCCACTTGAATTAACCTAATCTAGATAGTGCCTCAGAGGCATGCCACACATGTAGCTAATCTAGATGATTCCTCACAGAACTTCCCAGAGTTTTATCTCCTATATGATTCCAGATCCTGTCAGATTTGTAATATTAACCACGACAATAGGTACTTTCTTGGCCACTTGGTATTATCATCTAGCTCCAGGTAAAGTCCCAGCACTGGAATGCACTATCATGGGTTATAATATTGAGAATCCTTTTATTTAGTCATCCTTGCCAAGCAAGTGGTAATAGGTAGGTTACACGACAAGTTGTGCCCATTCCCAAGCACATGGGTTCATCAGTTCAAAATATTTATACACATATACACAGGCTATATAGATGCAATTATCTGTACCCATTTAAGATGTGCAGTGTCTGGCCAGCTCTAATATCTCATTGATTTCCATTGCTGAGATAGTATTTTGTTGTATGAATATACTATGGTTTGTTTATCCATTCACCAGGTGACCAAAAGTTGGAGTATGCATTTTATTTTCTATTATTATGTGAATATTTTGCATTTACCTTACAGAATGTCTAGAGGTGGATTTTATGGGTTGTATGGTAAGTGTATATTTGTCTTCATGAGACATCCCCGTAATGTCTTCTAGTGTGGCCACGTGCTTTGCATTCCAGATCCTCTGTGGTACTTGTTAATGTCTGTCTTGGATTTTGGCTATTTTAGTGACTTAAGCCATATTTCAGTGTGATCTTATTTTCCTGATAACTCAGATTTTGTGCATAAATATTTTAATGTATATATTAGATTTTCACATGTATTCTTGGTATTTAGTTTTGAAAATAAGTGTAAGCCTTCTTCAAACATACCGGATGTGAGTCCTATATTGAGTGTACATTGATTTGACATGCCTATACATGTGAATACTACATTCTGATTTTCTTTCTCCCTTCACTTGGTGGAAACTTGGCAGAAAAGAGCTTATGAGTATGTATGACCTTCCTTGGCTGAGTATGCTGAAGATCCTTGTTGTCATATAGCCAACACCTGGTCTTTAAAACAATAAACTTCTGAATCAAAAAAGTTAAAATTAAGACTGAGAAAAAGATGGAAGAGAGGACTTAATATGAGTTGGGGGGTGTGGTGGTTTGAATGAGTGTCCCCCATAGGCTTTAAGTGTTCAGACATTTGTCTCCAGTTGGTGGCACTGTTCTTGGAGGTCTTAGAAGGTGTGGCCATGCTAGAGAAAGTACGTTATTGGGGGCAGGCTTAGTGAGTTTAACAAGCCGTGTAGTCTCCAGTCACTCTCTCTGCTTCCTGTGCTCATTGCGAGATGTGACCCTCAGTTTGCTGCTCCAGCTCCAGCTGCCATGCCTCCCACCACAATGGACTCTAATTCCCTGGAACCGTCAATCATAAGTTCAAATAAACTCTTCCTTTTATAAGTTCCTTTGGTCATGGTGTTTTATCACAGCAACAGAAAGGTGACTAATACAGTTATTTGGTACCAGGAGTGGGGTGTTGGCTGTGAAGAACCTGACCATGTGGATGTTTGGAGAAATGTGGAAGATTTTGGAACTTTGGGCTAGAAAAGCTGTTGACTACTGTAAGCAGAGCTTAAAGGGCCATTCTAGTAGAAGCCTGGAAGAAAGCATTGCTGCAAAAATTGTAGTTCCAGAGGAAAATAAAGACTTAGGCAGCAACTGGGATATTTTGATAAAGAATCTGGCAGCAGTTTGCCCACAGCCCACATGCTTGCCTGAAGCTAAGTTGAAAAGCAATGGACTAATGTCTTTGGTGGAGGATATTTCAAGACAGCCTAATGTAGAAATGGTGGCATGGCTTTTTATGGTGAATATTATACAGATCTACAGTGAAAAAGAGCAAATGGGGCAGAAGGAAATGCAGAATGAACAGTTTGGATCTGAAAAGTACACTAGGAAGATTAAAGGTGTGGCCAAGGCATGTGAAGGAGAGGCTCCCTTTCATAAGGAGACTAAAGTGATTAAGGAGAGGCCTGGAGATTTAAAAGTAAACAAAAGAATCAGTACCTTCAGGGCAAGACCACACCCAGCTAATCCTCCAGCTTTTGTTTATTTATTTATTTTTTAATTAAAAATTTTTTTTATTATGTGTATGAATGTACTGTCTGCATGTAGGTCTGTGCACCTGTGTCGTGCAATGCTGTGGTCAGAAGAGGGTGTCAGATTCCCCTGGAACTGGAGTTAAAGATGGTTCTCAGCCACCATGTGGGTGCTAGGGATCGAACCTGGGTCCTCTGCAAGAGCAGTCGGTGCTCTTAACCGCTAGGCCATCTCTCCAGCCCAATCCTCCAGCTTTTGAAAGGAAAATACTGAAAGCGTTTTCTACTCCAACAAGTCCAGGGCAGAGAAAAATTGCAAATGTGGTTAAAGTAGGAGAGAGTCCATCCCGAACTTGCAGCCAGATTCGGCAATTTCATTCACGTGGTGCTGGCTTTAGAGGCATGAAGTTTGCAAGAGTGAAGGGGTCGTCAGTTCTTTCTCCATGGTTTCAGAGAGGCACAGAGGCCAGGCAGAGTGCAGCAGGGGCGTCCCTGAATAAAGAAGGCCCTGAGAGGTCATTGTGTGAAGCTGTGAATGTGAAGCCTGGTTGGCAGCAGAGACCCCAAGAAGACATTCAAGATGCCAGACCTGTGAGATATTTGCCAAGGAGAGCTGCATACAGGGAGTGGTACCAGCCTAAGAAAGAGATGTATATTGCAAGCAAAGCTCAAAGAGCTGAGCCATCTAAGCCCTTTGGAAGTCAAGTCCCAGAAGTTGCACGTGGAGCTACTGGACTTGGCGTTTGCCCTGCAGGTTTTTGGTCTTGTTTTGGTCCAGTATTTCCTCACTATGCCTCTATTCCTCCCTTTTGGGATGGGAATGTGTATTCGGTTCCACTGTATGTTGGGAGTATGTAATTTGTTGTTTGATTTTACAGGAGCTTACAGTTTAGGAGATTGGCCTAAGTCTCAGAAGAGACTTTGGAGTGTAGACTTTTTTTTTTTTGATGAGTAACAAATATTCTAATTTTATTCAGTCACCACTAATATTATTTGGATCACAAAGGTAATAAATTCTTTTTTTTATTGCTTTTTTTTTTTCTTATTCGTGTGCTCTTTTGTACATGCATACTATCCTCTTTCCCATTCAGCAGCAGGAATATTTCCCTTTTCCCTTCCCCCTATCCCTCCACCCCATCAGATTCATGCTCTTTGCCATAAAAGGTCCTGCATCTTGCTTGTTTTTTTTTTTCTTTTTCATTTTTTCGCTATTATGATGATCCACCAAGATGACTATACAAGCATCCTTCATATTGAAACCAATTTACAGGCTGTTGTGCCCAAACCCCCACAAGCCCAACCATCCAGCAGGGGTTGAGTTTTTTTGGGGGGGGTTTTGTATGTCAATCAAGTTGATCAAATGAGTGGTCCAGATCATGCATTAATGTCCATTTTGCTATGTTCCACACGCATTCAACCCAATCCCAGTCCCTGCATTCTACCACCCTCCCCCTCTTCCTAGATTGATTGTTCCCATAAGGCTTAGGAAAGGGCACAGGTGGGCATGAGAAGCAAAGCCCAGGTCCTCCTACCTCTGTGATGCCGCTTGTATGTCTATTGCGACTGGTCCCAATGCTCTGGCTGTTTCCTTCAAATTGGGCTGACTTTTTGTCAGGAATAAATCCATTCGATTTCCTATACATGAAGCACAAGCAGTTAAGATATTATATATATTTAAAGAGCCTAATAGTTTATTGAGTGTGGTTACCTTTTTGGTATAACAATTGTTTGGATGATATGTTAATCCATGAATTACATTTTCTCCTGTTTAATATGACAGGGTCTTACTGTGGTTTATAACATCTCCTAACCTGTAGAGGCTGTAAGCTTGTGGCATCAGCCATGGGTTATTCCTCCAAGGAGAGAGCCAATAGCCAATTAGGTTTGGGATATACAGGCATATGGCTGCCTCTGCTGCACAGTATTTCCAGGCAGGCGGGGTGTGGCTGGTGCTGACGATGGAGTCTTGCTTGACTCAGGGAGACCCGTATTTGCTTTATTGGTTGAGTGGCCTTTGGTAACACTCTCTGGTATTCCAGAGGCCATCTTTTGAATGGCATTGAAATTGGTAAAGACTATGGGGACTTTTAAGGTTGGACTAAATGCATTTTGCATTTTATATGGTCAGGAGCCTATGGGGACCAGGGAGTGGAATGTGGTGGTTTGAATGAGTATCCCCCATAGGCTTTAAGTATTCAGACATTTGTCTCCAGTTGGTGGCACTGTTCTTGGAGGTCTTAGAAGGTGTGGCCATGCTAGAGGAAGTATGTTATTGGGGGCAGGCTTAGTGAGTTTAGCAAGCCGTGTGGTCTCCAGTCACTTTCTCTGCTTCCTGTGCTCATTGTGAAATGTGACCCTCAGTTTGCTGCTCCAGCTCCAGCTGCCATGCCTCCCGCCACAATGGACTCTAATTCCCTGGAACCATCAATCGTAAGCTCAAATAAACTCTTCCTTTTATAAGTTCCTTTGGTCATGGTGTTTTATCACAGCAACAGAAAGGTGACTAATACAGGGGGAATGGGGGAAGAGGTCTAAATTTGATTAAAAAAATGTTGTATGAAATGTGCAAAGCTCAGTAAAAAGAATTTCTTAAAATTTCAGATTATTTTCTTCTCATTGAGTTTGTAACTATTTCATCTTTTGCCCATGATCAAGCCAAAGATGAAACATTGTCTTATCATGTCTCTGTCTAGTAGAGAGCAGGTGGTTCTATGATTGACGGCTTTTCATAGGTTAGTATTTTAAAGCATGGTTTAGTCAATTAAACATGGATCAAGGACATTAATAGAAAGCATGAGATGCTGTAACTGCTAGAGGAAAACATAGAGGAGACACTTTAAGACATAGGCACAAGCAAGAACTTACTGAATGACATTTGAATACACAGGTACTAACCTCCAGAATTGACAAATGGGATTACATGAAAATATTTTAAAATGTCTGCACAACAAAGGCAACTATCAGCAGCATGAACAGTTAGTCTATAGGGTGGTACAAAAAACACTTTACTAACTATATTTCAGATAGGGACTAATACTTAGAATATATAAAGAACTATAAAAATTAAACACCAAAAAAACCAAATATTCTAGTTAGTAAATAAGCTAACAAAGGAATTGGTGCATTCTCAAAAAAGAAACATAAATAGCCAGCAAACATTTTTAGAAGTTTTCAGTTCTCTTAGAAATCAGGAAAATGTAAATTGAAACTTCTTTTAGATTACATTTCACCCCAGTCAGAACATCAAGAAAACATGTGAAACCTAATATTAATTTTCTACTAAATAGTTATCATATTAAGGTGACTCATAATGACTTGTTGTTATACCCATAGATTAGTACAGCTCTCATTCTATTTTTAGGTGCTAGGACTCTGCTTCTGAGATCTTGCCTTCTTTCTTTTTTTATTACTTCCTTATTTTTTTTCATTTTTTAACAATAAGTAATAATTTATGAGTACAAGCATCCTTCATGTAAAACCAATTTGCAAGCAGTTGTGCCCAAACCCACACAGCCCCTTGGTTCCACCATCCAGCTGGGGGGGCTTGTATGTTCAATCAAGTTGATCAAATGAGTGTCCAGACTATATTGCTGTAGTTTCACCATTCACCCCAATCGCAGCCCTTACATTCTACCATGCCCCCTCTTCCACAGATTGTTCCCTAGGCTTACCAAAGGGGCACAAGTGGACGAGAAGCAAAACAATCTACTTTCTCTGGAGCTGTTGTTTTGGACTCTGGTCAATTCTGGCTGTTTCCTTTCATGGGCTGACAATTTGTCCAGGAATAACCTTTCAACCCTACTAATGAAGCAGAAACAATTAGATATTTAGGTATTTAAACAGTACTAATTGTTATGGTAGGTTACTTTGATATAGACACAGATGTTTGGATGGTATGTTAATCCATGAATTATGTTTTTTCTGTAAAATATGACAGGGTCTTACTGTGGCTCATAACATCTCCTAACCACTAGAGGATGTAAGCTTGTGGCATCAGCCATGGGTTATTTCTCCAAAAAGAGAGCTAATAGCTAATTAGATTTGTGATGTACAGGCATATGGCTGCCACTGCTGCACAGTATTTCCTACACAATGCAAAGCTGTACCTTTTCTTTCTCAGCCATTAAGTTGGTGACATTTTGACCTATTGGAACATACAAATATTTTCCCGTAGTTAGTTTTTTTTTTAAGAGATTTTCATAAATTTTTAAGGGATTCTACAATATAATGACAGTCGTTTGCAGATAACATTGATGTTACTCAGTATGTCATACAATTAGGTAATTGGTGCATTTTGCAAGTATCTATGTCCAAATTTTGAACAACCCAAGGTTCCCATAGTCCAGTTGGAGAAGCTTGTATGCACAGGCATGTTGATCAATTAGGAGTCCAGACTATATTCCTGTGGTCTCATGATTCACCCCTATCTCTCCGCAGCCCTTACAATCTACCATGCCTCCTCTTCCGCAGTTTGCTCCCTGGNCTTTGGGAAGGGGGACAACGTATGGGTAGGGTAGAGAAAACAGTCTATTTCTTTGTGGGTTGTCGTTTCTGGATCTTTAGTACTGTTGCAGTGTTTGTTTCCTTCATGGGTTGAGCTTTTCCCGTGACTACCTTTTGTCTTACTACAAGCCAAGCTATTGGATGTCAGCATTTAAGCAGTATATCTTAGGTCAGCTGCTAGTGAGCATAGCACAGTGCTTGGATGGTATGCTATCACACACTGTGTTTGCTTCTCTATAAAGGGTGACAAGTCCCTGTTGTCGAAGACTGGTGTGTAGCATGAAAATGTTATTGAGACATCACTTTGCTAGCATACAACTGTGCATCTGATGCAAGGGGAGCTATTCTCCAATGCCTTAAGCAAACAGCAAAATATTGGGTCTCCTGAGAAAGCAGACTCTCCGGTATTCTTCGCTCCCTTGAACGCCTGGAGATTACTGTGCAACAGTGGCAGCCAAGTGTCTATTTGCATCCAATTAATTGGCTATGCTCTCCCCTTGGAAGATACTCACAGTGGATGCACAGTTTATGTCCTCTAGTGGTTAGGGCGATGTTATACGCCACAATAGAGATTTTCATTAATTTATAATAGCAAGGGTTTATGTAGGTGTTCAGCCAGTAGTGATGAGTTTTTGGTCATTATCAGAAGCTATTAAACATATGGGTGCTGTAGGCTGCTTATTTATTTATTTATGTTTTTATATTTATTTTTTATTTTTCAGGGATTCTTGACAATAAATGACACAGTTGTTTGAGGATACATTGATGTTAGTATGTCTACAATTAGGTATTGGTGTGTTTTGCACGTAATCTATGTCCAATTTTGAACCACCCAGCTCTAGTCCCTAGTCCAGTTGGGAGAGCTTGTTGCCAGGGTGTTGATCATTAGGAGTCCGACTATATTCCTGTACGTCTATTTGATTCGACCCTACTCCTCTGCAGCCTTACAACTGAGCTATGCTCCTCTTTCGGCATTTTGTTCCTGGGGCTTTGGGAAAGGGCACAAGTGGGTGAGAGAAGAAACAGTCTATTCTTTGGAGTTGTCATTTTGGACTCCAGTCTGTTCAGTTGTTTCCCTCATGGGTTGACAGTTTTCCAGTGATACCCTTTTTAGTCATACTAACAAAGGACAAGTATTGGATGTACAGGATTTAAGCCAGTACCAATCTTATGTCAGCTAAGCTTGAGAATAGACACGTGCTGGATGGTATGCTTATCCGCAAACTGTGGTTTCTCCTTAAAGGGTGACAAGTTCTTATTGTGGCCTTATAAAATCTCCTAACCACTAGAGGACATAAGCTTGTGGCATCCGCTGTAGTTATTCTCCAAGGAGGAGAGAGCTAATAGCCAAATAGATTTGGGATATATATAGACACTTGGCTGAAACTTGTACGTATCTCAGGCTGTGAGGTGTAGGATATTGACGGAGGAGTCTTGCTTGTCTCAGGGAGACCAATATTTTGCTGTATTGCTTTAGTGGCCTTTGGTAAACGCTCTCTGGCATTTCAGAGGCCAGTTGTACTAGCAACGTACGTCTCATAACATTTTTTCATCCTACACCAGTCGTCACACAGGGACTTACTGCTTTCTCCTTGCATATATCCCACTTATTATAGGCAAAGGCCTTTCTAATTTTGGGGGGGGGGGGTTTGAATCCCCTAGCCAACACTCTCCTTGGCAGATAATTCATTGCTGATGTCAGAGCTTTCTCTGTCATAATAATTTTGCTTAATTACACAACTTATAAAACTTTACTATTGAATTTGGCTCTAGCTTAGAGAAATATCCTTTCACAGTTCCATGCCTATCAGTAATTAATTAAGGGTAGTTATGCCTGTTTTATAGGAAATTCCACTGTAAAAATTGGCTCTAGTTTACAGTTAGGGAGTGTTTCTATACCTTCCTGTTTTTCTTTTTTCTATAAAGGGGAGGAGGTAGGAAGGTTCCTCAGTATCCTGGAAGGTAAACTTTCATTAGGGCCCATTATAAAAGTTAACCCCAATATTATTCAAAGAAATGCTCAGTGTCTGTGACTCAGGCAAGTCTGAGGCGTTTCTTCTTTAATGTTCAGATGGTCAACCTTTCTGCTGGCATTTCCCAGTCCATCCTGCCTAGCCATAAGTTGTTGTTTTTCAGGCATTTAGTTGGTGTTTTTACTGTGGGAACATAAATTCTCCTCCCATTGTAGTTTCAATTCAGAATTGAAATTTATCAATAGGTTGGAACATAGAGTTTTCATTCATATGTTAGTTTTTTAAGATTTGATTGCAAAGTTTTTGACAAAATATTTTCATATATATCTGTATCCCCCTTTTTATTTTAGGTTTTTGTTTTTGATCCATGAGTCTCAAAAAGGCATTTGTATTACACATACCTCTAGGCTGGAATCAAGGCGGCATTTCATCAAATTCACCCAAGCTGTTTTGGGTGACTGTATGTGGTTAACTTGGGACAGCAAACTTAATTTTTTCAGTAATCATCCTACAGGTAAAAAGAGAATGCTACAGAAGATACTGTACAGCAGAAAAGAAAAAAATTATAGAGAAACATTGTATGTGCCAATCCCAAAGTTATTGTTATACAGATTTTAAGTAACCCAATGTGGACAACAATTTATATTTCCAATTAACTCAGGTGCATTACGGTTTTTATCAGAACCTTTAAACCAATGTTGTTTAATATACACATATTTACTTTTACTAAGTCCTAAAACACCATGTAACCTATAGACAGATTGGGCAAAATTGGATACTTGTTGAACTCACATCAATTTAATATACATTAATTGCAAATTACACCAGGTGTCCCTCTCTGCCCCCCATCCCCTTTTCCAATTCCCATTCAGTCCGTTTTCTGATGCAGTCTTTCTGTTGTTCTTTTTTTTTTATTTTTTATTTTTTTAAATTTATTTATTTGTATGGTATGAATGTGTACTGTCTGCATGCAGGTTGTGCACCCGTGTCGTGCACGCCCGCGGAGGTTCAGAAGAGGGTCTCGGATTCCCCTGGAACTGGAGTTCTCCTGGAATTGGAGCTTCAGACGGTTCTCAGCCGCCATGTGGTGTGCTGGGGATCGAACCGGGTCCTCTACAAGAGCGTGTTGGCGCTCTTAACCGCTAGGCCATTATCTCCAGCCCCCTCTGTTGTTCTTTTAATTGCCTCCCTCTCCACAGATAATATTTATACTGGGTTATTGGCGCTAGGCTCCACAGATGAGGGGTACCATTTGTGTTTGTTTTTCTGGGACTGTGTTTACTTCACTTAATCTAATGTATTCTAGTCTCATTCATTTACCTGCAAAGTTCATTGATTGTCTTTCTTACCACTGCATAGAACCTCATTGTGTACATGTACCATTTTCTTATCCATTCGTCAGTGTTGTAGGCCCTTGGGTTGGTTCCAGCTTTTTGCTATTGTGAACAGAGCTGCATAAAAATAGCTGTGCATGCATTTCTGCAGTAAATGATCTTGTGGGTATATGCCCAGGATGAGTGGTATGATTGGGTCAAATGGCACGCTCATTTTGAGTCTTACGAGGTTCTCCACACTGCTTTTTATAGTGGTGTACAAAGTTACATTCCCAGCAGCATGGATGAGTGTTCCCCTTTCCCACAACTCTCCAGCAATTGATATCATTTGTTTTCTGATCCTGGGCCAGTCTATCAAGTGATAGTGCGTGCTCATATAGGTGGTCTTTTTAATTTGCATTTCCTATTATTCTAGTGATTCTTTGGTGAACACTTGTTTTTAAATTTTTTTTTGTTATTTCGTATGTGTATGAATGTGTTGTCTGCTTCAAGTTTGTGCACCCGTGTACATCTGTTGTGCAATGCCGAGGATGGTTAGAAGAGAGGTTGTCGGATTCCCGAATAACTGGATGTTCTCCTGGAATGATTTGGATTTCAGACGGTTTCTCGATCCATTGATGGTGTGTGGGATCGAACCCGGGCCCACTGCAAGAGCCGTCCGGCGCTCCTTAACCGTAGGCCATCTCTCCAGCCCGTCATGTTGACAACTTTTTAAGACTTTTCTCAGCCATCTCTACATTCTCCTCTGTGAAGTCTCCTATTCAGTTTTAGCTTCATACTTTTGAGTGATTTCATTTGTTTTTTTCTTTGTTTTTGAGTAGTTGTATTACTCTGGAAATTAATGCTTGTGTCAGATTCTGCACTGTGAAGGTTTTCTCCCACTCTGTGGGTTTTCTATTCACTTCCTTGATTTATTTTGATGTTACAGAGCTTTTGATTTTAATGAGATCCCATTTGTCAAACTGGTCGATTCTTATTTCTTGTTGCAGTGCTGTCTGATTTAGGTAAGTTCTTTTCCTTTGCCTATGATCTTGCAGTCTGCTGCCAAGTTTTTCTTCTCTTACCTCCAGAGCTTTGGATTTCCATGTTGATGGTTCTTGATTCCAACTGGATCATGACTTTTGTACTGGGGATAGAGTAGGGGTTTACTTTTTATTTTTCTACAGGCGTGTGATCCAGTTTTGCCCAACACCTTGCTGAGATGCTTGTCTTTTGTTCCATTGTGTCTTCTGGCCCCCCTTGTCAAATATAAGGTGGTGTGAAATTGGAATTGTGTGTTCAGGTTTGGATCTTCAGTTTTTATTCCATTGGTCAACTGGTCTGTTTTTGTTGCCAGTTACCAAGCTGTTTTTATGGACTATAGCCCTGTACATAGTTTGAAGGTCTGGTATAGAGATTCCCCTCTGTATTGCCTCTTTTTGCTCAGGGATGTTTTGGCTATTTGGGGGGTTTCTTTTCGTTTTCCAAAGAAATGAGATTATAGTAGTTCCCCAAATCTGTGAAGACGCTCTTGGGGATTTTGATTGTGGGATTGCATTAAAATCTGACACGAGTTTGGGGTAGATGGACATTTACTATATTTATTTTCCCAGCCATGAGCAGGGGAAGTTTTCCATCATCTGATGTTCTTCCTCCCATTTCCTTCTTCAGAGGTTCTAAAATTTTTGTTGTAAGATCCTGTTGTGTGTCTTTGGTTAAGGTTGTTCCTGGTATTTTATGTTTTTAGGGTATTGTGCAGTGGGAGACGGTCTCCTTGATTCCTTCTTCAAGTTGATTGTTTTGGTGTAAAGAAAGTCAAGGCTACTGACCGTTTTCTAGATTTTTTGATCCTGCCCCTTACAGAATATGTTAATCATTTCTAAATTTTCGGTAGTAGATTCTTAGGCATCCTTCAAGGTGAAATCTATCAATCATCAGAAAAAGGTATGCTTCCTTCCTTCCTTTCCAATGAAATCCTTTAATTTCTTTTTCTGCTTTATTGCGAGCCACGAGGTTTCAAGCACTATTTGAAAGATATGTGAGATGTGGTGACAGGGGGGAAGCCTTGCCAAGTTTCCTAACTTTAAGGGAATTTCTTCACTTCCCATTTAGGATGAAATATGCTGTGGGTTTCCTTGTTATAGCTTTGATTACATTGAGGAATAATACTCTCAGTTCAATTCCCTCTGGACTTTAAGAATGAAGGGGATACTGGGATTTTGTCAAAGGCTTTCTCCATGTCATTTGAAGATGAGAGCTGTGGTTTTTTTTTTTTCGTCTTTATTTTTTTTTTTTCTTTGATTTTCGTATGTTGAACCTAATCCCTGAATCTCTGGTATGATCCAACTTTGTCATGATGGATGATATTCTTGATGTGGGTCTGTATGCAAAATTTGCATGCTTCAGTCATCCTTGTTTAGCAAACTTATGGAATCTGTGTTCATTAGGGAGTTGGGTCTATAGTTTCTCCATTTTTGGTTGTCTCTTTGCCTGGTTTTGGTTAATTCGGATTCCCCTGGAACTGGAGTTCTCCTGGAATTGGAGTTTCAGACGGTTCTCAGCTGCCATATGGGTGCTGGGGATCGAACCCGGGTCCTCTGCAAGAGCGGTCGGCGCTCTTAACCGCTAGGCCATCTCTCCAGCCCCGTGATGTTGAACACTTTTTAAGATGTATCTCAGCCATCTCTAATTCCTCCTCTGTGAAGTCTCTATTCAGTTCTTAGCTCCATCTTTTGAGTGATTCATTTGTTTTCTTCTTTGTTTTTTGAGTAGCTTGTATACTCTGGAAATTAATGCTTTGTCAGATATATCTGCAGTGAAGGTTTCCTCCCACTCTGTGGGTTTTCTATTCACTTCCTTGATTGTTTATTTTGATGTACAGAAGCTTTTGAGTTTAATGAGATCCCATTTGTCAACTGTCGATCTTATTTCTTGTGCAGCTGCTGTCTGATTTAGGAAGTCTTTTCCTATGCCTATGACTTGCAGTCTGCTGCCAAGTTTTTCTTCTATTACCTCCAGAGGTTTGGATTTCATGTTGAGGTCTTTGATCCAACTGGAATGACTTTTGTACAGGGCGAGAGTAGGGGTTTAATTTCATTTTTCTACAGGCGGTGATCCAGTTTTGCCAACACCACTTGCTGAAGATGCTGTCTTTTGTCCATTGTGTCTTCTTGGCCCCCTTGTCAAATATAAGGTGGCTGAAATTGTATGTGTTCAGGTTTGGATCTTCAGTTTTATTCCATTGGTCAACTGGTCTGTTTTTGTGCCAGTACCAAGCTGTTTTTATGACTATAGCCCTGTACTATAGTTTGAAGTCTGGTATAGAGATTCCCTCTGTATTGCTCTTTTTGCTCAGGGATGTTTTGGCTATTTGGGGTCTTTTGTTTTTCCAAATGAAATTGAGGATTTTTTCCCCAATCCTGTGAAGAAGCTCTTGGGGATTTTGATTGGGACTGCATTAAATCTGTACACGAGTTTGGGTAGAATGGACATTTTTACTATATTTATTTTCCCAGTCCATGAGCATGGGAAGTTTGTCCATCATCTGATGTCTTCCTCAATTTCCTTCTTCAGAGGTTTAAAATTTTTGTTGTAAAGATCCTTGGTGTCTTGTCTTTGGTTAGGTTTGTTCCTAGGTATTTTATTGTTTTTGAGGCTATTGTGAGTGGGAAGGTCTCCTTGTATTCCTTCTTCAGTTGCTTATTGTTGGTGTAAAGAAAGGCTACTGAGTTTTCTAGATTTATTTTGTATCCTGCCACTTTACTGAAGTATTTAATCGTTTCTAGGAGTTTCCTGGTGGAGTTCTTAGCATCCCTTAGGTAGACAATCATATCATCAGCAAAAAGGGATAGCTTGACTTCCTCTTTTCCAATTAGAACTCCTTTAATTTCTTTTTCTTGCTTTATTGCCCGAGCAAGGGTTTCAAGCACTATATTGAAAAGGAGTGGTGACAGGGGGAAGCCTTGCCGAGTTCCTACCTTTAAGGGGAATGCTTCTGTCATTTCCCCATTTAGGATGATATTGGCTGTGGGTTTCCTGTATATGGCTTTGATTACATTGAGGAATGATCCCTCCAGTCCAATTCCCTCTAGGACTTTAAGCATGAAGGGATACTGGATTTTGTCAAAGGCTTTCTCCATGTCATTTGAGATGATAGTGTGGTTTTTGTTTTTCAGTCCATTTATATGCTTGATGATACCTGTTGATTTGCGTATGTTGAACCATCCCTGCATCTCTGGTATGAATCCAACTTTGTCATGATGGATGATATTCTTGATGTGGGTCTGTATGCAATTTGCCAGTATCCTGTTTAGAATTTTGGAATCTGTGTTCATTAGGGAGATGGGTCTATAGTTCTCCTTTTTGGTTGTATCTTTGCCTGGTTTTGGTAATAGAGTGATTTGTAATTGGCAACTGACTGGGAGTATAGCTTCCTGGTAGAGTGCCTGCTTAGCATGTGTGAGGCCTTTGATTTGATCCCCTAAAACCTCCTTCAAAACAGAAACATTGTAATTAGTAATCTGGCTGAATTTCCAATTCAATCTCACTCAAGATAATGGTTCCTCTTTACCTTATCCCCCATTCAAGGCTGTGATCCTTTGAAACATATACCAGGTCCATTTGGTCTCCTATAAAAGTAGGGAAAAGAATGAAAATGATAGAGAGCATATTATTTTTAGAAAAGCTCTTTCGGTGGCATGCTGATGAACCAATACACGGTAACCATCATTACTGAAGCCTATAGCCCACCTGAGGCTATCAGGATACTTCTGCAATGAAGTAGATCACAAAGCCCAATCTTCCAATGGAAGCTTGTTCCTTTTAGGGTTAATAGCCCCTGCATTTATTGAGAACAGGGCCACAAATTTCTAAATCCTTACCTCTTAAACTAAGGAACACTAACACGAGAATACACCAGTTGACTCAGGAACTGTATTTTTCTGAGACCGGTGTCTTATGAAAATTTTCCCCAATTGGCTGATCTCTGGAACAGTTGCTTGTCATAATCAGATTTTGAGCCCACATATCTCCTTTCAAGTAATGACTGTGTCATAAACCCTGGCTCAATCCATTTTTTGGTCTGGGTAGAGCAGGTCTCTGCAATGAAGGAAAACACGGCTCTTATCAACTAGTGGCAGTACTCATTTTGTTTAACCGTGCTGGAAATTACTTTTTCAGGCACCAATCTTGACAGGTCAGCTGTCAAAAGTGGGTGTCTGTGGCCGTAAATTCATTGATCCCATAAAGAAAATTCTGTCTGCAAAATACCAAGGGAAGTCAGAGGAGATGTACTTAGGTACAAATGAAATGGTTTGGAGCTATGTGACTAAGTGTCAGGAGTTCTTCAAGTAAAGGTTTTTCTGCCTTCCCATTTATCAATCTTATCAGTCTCATTTGTCTCTTACTGACTGAGACATCCTCCCTGTATTCTAGACAGGGAGTACCGGACATGGAAACCCTTAGGGTAGAGGTGGGTTGGCTGTAAACTTGGGATTTCTTTTCAATTCCATTGGATTCTCTCATTTGATTCTCTGTCTTGTTCTTGTATATCAGGTGTTCTGAGAGACAGCCTTTCAGAAATGTTGAAAGCTTCAAGTCTGGTCCTAAGATTTGGGCCAGAACATGTAGTTTGTGGAAACAGGCGAATTCTCAGCCCGGGACACTGGTCTCTAGCCTGATCTGAGAGAATAATAAGGCTTCCTGCTCACTGTGAAAGATCCTGAATCCTGGAACATGGTTGCACTTTGATGTGTTTGAAAGGCAGAATCTGAGTTTCACTTTGAAGTAGTTCTTTCTTTGTCAGGGTGCAGGATGCCTAAAGGCCAAGAGAGAAAGTTGGCATGAAAAGAAAAGAAAACAACAAAAAAATTAATTCCCAGGCACTTTCAGAACCAAAGATCAGGCTAATAACACGCTTCGGTGGGTTGCTTCGGTGGGTTTCTCCCCCATCTCTTATGAAGTCCACTTTGATTTAAATGATCTTCTATTAGTGTTGTCTGAAGATTAGCACAAACCCTTGATACCATCTTACTTTCTTAATAGAGAAAGATGAGCTGTTTTCAAGATCTGGGCCTCACCTGGGCTACCTCTGTCTTCAGATCACTTGGTTATGAAGTCCTGTTGTAGCGTGGAGGGCTACAGAATATGAGGCGGTTCTCCAGCTAGTAATATGGCTCCTCACTAGGACATGAAGGCCACCTTTCCCTAGCTCTTTGCAGCAAGAACATGGATTTATTATTGGGTTCTGACCCTTAGAAGGGCCTTAAGTTAGTGGCAGACATGACTGTTGATGCTCCTGCAACAATCAGTCCTCAGTCATGAAAGAGTCTGTGATAGGCTTTTGCTGAATTATCTATACTAGTCATTTTTACTTAAAGCTTATTTTCCTTCTTTTTAAAGTAGTGAGAGTCCTATTCAAAGCAAGAAGATGATAAAGCAGGTAATGATGGCTGTTTGTTATTCCTCCATCTATGTATAATGCATATCCCACACATCTTAATGTAGCTCCTTCCATTTTTATCAATACATTTTATGTAAACATAATTCAGGTCATAGATTCCATTTGGTTTATGCCCTTTTTGTGATTCTTAATTAAGCTATTTCATGATAGATTATTTCAAAATTATTTTCTCCCTTTAACAGCCTCTTAACTTGGTAGCAGGAAAACTAGTTTTATTCCATTTTATAAATAAGAAAGCAGAATCTGGTAGATTAAACACATTAAACTAATAGCTATTGGATGCTGCCTGTGTCTCATGTCCTGTGATGGCCAATGGGCTCCTAGGTCATTCATGAAAGTGGTGAGACCAGTAAGAACACATGCCCCATAAAACCTACTAACTCCACACCCTCACACTTCCGTCTTCTGCCCCAGATCTATACCAGTTATAAAAGTTGATCACTGAGAGAGAGCAAGGTGTTTGAGGCAAGGTTGGGACCACGAAATGGGAATGAGCCAGAGCAGCTGCAGCTTCTGATTCTAGAAACACAGCAGCAAGTAGGG
Source organism: Rhizomys pruinosus (assembly GCA_009823505.1). Classification (NCBI taxonomy): domain Eukaryota; kingdom Metazoa; phylum Chordata; class Mammalia; order Rodentia; family Spalacidae; genus Rhizomys; species Rhizomys pruinosus. Next base: position 867,896 of record VZQC01002728.1, read on the forward strand.
TCCCACAGCGGCCTCGGATACAGGCTGCATGGACGAAGGCCGTGGAGACCACTTCCACAGCATCTTTTCATAAATTCTGGAGACCGTTTGAAAATTTCATTAGCTGTGATTATAATAGTTTATAATGATGCATGATACATTTGTATCTTAACATCAGGGAAGACTGATGGGTTGGAAATTCTCAGGAAAACCTCTATAACTTTTCTGTAAATCTTAACCTATTGTGATAGTTTATCAGACCCAGAAGTAAGAGAAATAGTATGCCAGGCAAAAGGAATTGGATTCAAAGATTGAGGGCACCCAATGTGCACAAGGAAGTATAGAATTCCATGGGGTTGAGGGTACCATGGCTGTCCAAATGGGGTGTGCTGAGTCATAGTGGACTCAGAGTTAGGAAGTTTGTCCTGTTAAGGCGAGGCTTACAAATATTGGGAGTTATTCTATAGGAAATGAAAATTGATTAGAAAATTGAAGGGACAGAGCTCTTGTTCCAGCAGAGCTGAAACCCAGCAGCCCAGGCCTTCATTCCATGCTTCTGTCTACCTTTACTTTCCATTCCCACACCCAAGAGTAACTCCAGTACAAATACAGGTACTATCTGGCTGATTAAGGCTAAGCAGAGCTCCATCCCAGATGCTCTTCCAAGACAGAATAGCAAAGAGTTAAGATTCCCTTTGTCTGTGCCAAAGATGTTTGGCAGATGTAGGATTCCTGAGGATAGAATATCCCATTGATACATTATTAAGTCAAGATTGCCTCCATCGTTATTCCTGATTCATTATGATGGTAAAAGAGACCTTAATACTTGACCCACAATCAACAGGGGCACAGGATACACAGGGACGAGTAGTTCCAGGGCCAGCTAAACAGATCAGGAGGCAGGCAGCCACAATACTTATCCATTCCAGGCCCCTGAGTCCACGTTTTGTCATCCAGACACAGGGGAATCAAACCCTTGATGGAGTTTCTCCTTTTAACTTTGACGAGCATTTTATTTTATTTTTAAATTTGTTTTGATTATTTTTTATTTTATGTGTATGGATGTTTTTTTTACATGTATGTAAGGACACCCATCTGTACAATGTCCACAGAAGCCAGAAGGGGGCATCAAATCCCTTGGAACTGGAGTTATGGACTGTTAGCAGCCATGTGGCTGCTGAGAGCTGAACTCCAGTCCTCTGCAAATGCTTTTAACTGTTGAACTGCTGCTATCTCTCCAGCCAGGATTTTATTTTAAATCCTGCTTCAGGAATCTACTGAGACCCGGTGCTACTTCTTGAAACCCAGTTGAGAGACTAGTGATAACATTTCCTTCTTTCTGTTCCAGTTTCCAGAGTATGGTACCATTATAGTATGGGATCAAAGGTACCATACCTTTGATGCCCTTGATTGGGTAGATACCAATTTTCTGTTTATTGCAGTACCTTATAAGCCATTGAGCAGTGGTGTGGGGCTCTTCAGAGTACATGACCATGCTCTAAATTAAATTATTTTTTTCTCTTCTGACAAATATCCCATTACTTAGGATGGAGTGGCCCTTAGTGGGTTTTTGGTCCAGAGTGAAAATAGGAATCCCAAGCTTCTTTTAGGTTGGATCTAGGATTCTATATTATTATTTTTTTAATTTATTCGTATTAGTGTTTGGCCTGCATGTATGTAAGTACACCTATGTCATGCAGGGTCCACTGAGGTCAGAAGGGGTGTCAGATTTCCCTGGAACTGGAGTTACATTAAGGATAGTTGTTAGCCGCCATGTGGGTGCTGGGAATCAAACCTAGTTCCTATGTAAGAGCAGCTGTACTCTTAACCATCGAGCCATCTCTCCAGCCCCCAGCCTAGGATTCTATATATCATTCTGATGGTTTTGATTTAAGCCTCAGAATTGTAATGTCTCTCAAATGCAATAGCTATGCAGCTTCTGCAACTGTAGCTTCTTAGGGTCTAGTGTACAGACCTTGCCGCAGGTGTCAGGATGGTAGCAGTATCAAAAGGGTGGAGCTTTGGTAGCTTCTTTAGGGCCCTAGTGGCTCATGTCCACAGTGGAGAACATCTTCTTCTGCTTAGATTAACCAAGTAGCCTTGCTTCTTTCCTAATAAAGAGTAGGTGCTGGCAAGGGCTGTCTGATCCATTAACCTCTTGCTATATAAATGATGGTCAGTGGAGCAGGTGTACCTGGGACCTTGTTAGACATGAATAATCTCAGGCCCCCAAATCAGAAAAAGCATATAAAATCCCTGTGCGATTTGTACATACACTGAGGCTTAAGAATTACCACTTTAATTTATAGCAGTGGTTCACAATCCTGGCAGTATGTTAGAATCACCCAGAGAACTAAAGTATCCATATCTAGCCTACTAGCAACCAATTAAATCAGAAACTCCAGAGATACAGCAAGGTTTCAGTATGTTTAAAAAGTCCATCAAGGTGTCCCAATATTCAGCAGTGTTTACTCCTAGGACCTAGGAAAACACACGGGGACAACTCAGGAACCAATATTCCCTGTGACCAGCGCCCCAAGCTCTGGTTAGCTGTCTTGAAAGGGGTCTAATTAATGATATATATATTATCCTAAATTAATAATTGGGAATTATCGACACAATAATAGTTTGGTGTTGCAGGGAGGAAAAGTGATTCCCAGGTACCTGTGCCTTCTTTGTTATTTCCAAGCCAGAGTCTTCTTCATTACCTTAAGGTGCCCAACATAGTTACAGCAGACTGTTAGATCCAGCCTGGCACCTCAGAAGCATATGGCAGATACAAAGCTCTTACATTTGTTTGACTCTCAGCTTCCAACTGCATGTCAGGTAAAGTTTTACACTACAGCAAAGATAGGCAGGGAGCTCTTAGCCCTGGGTGCAGTAGACCCCAATGTACAAGACAAGCCGTACACTTTGCATCTTTGTTTCTTGGTACCATGGGTAGGAAAGTCCAAGGCATAATTAGTGAAGAGGACACTTTGTGGGAGACCCAATAATATGGCTTTCATAGGATGATAACTGGACTTTCATAGGAACACAACTGGACATAAACATTCATTCTAAAGGCAAGATCTTACCCGTGGGTTTCATTTTAGGGATATCGGAGTCCTAGGGCTCAAGGCGAGCTGATGAAGGAGGAACTTTCCATGTGATGCATCTCTCCTGTCTTTATGGTATGGCTACAGCTTTGGGTCCCTAGGAAACCCAGAGAGGGGCATCCTTATGCCCAATTCAGGATCTCCGAAGGACCCCTGAGGCATGCGTTGGAGCCTGTTCTGTTCCTCACTCTCCCCTTTTCCCTCTACAGCTGGCGACATGGGACTCAGAGAAGGGCCTGAATGGCAGTCTTCAGGAGAGGCCCATGGGCAGCCGGCTTCAAGGACTGACTCTGAAAGTGGTGACTGTCTTGGTAGGATCATGGGAATGTGTTGGGAGCTTCACCATCCAGGTCTCTGAGTCAGAGGCTTCTCTCTGGTTATTGTGGGGTTGAGGAAAGGATGTCAGGAGCCCTTTCTCAGGAGACATTTCTTTCAAACAACTATGTGGGAAGCAAAAGAGAAAGATAGGAGATGTCCCCAGGGGACTGTGGGCCTCCTAGTAGGGATCCCTGAGGAGCACTATAGGAGGACCATTCATGCCATTAGCCACTGGGCTCCCCCAACAGTTCTAACACTCGGGCCTGGATCTCAACCCATTTCTTCTTGGGAGGACTGTGTGGGTAGCCAGATTCCCCAGAAGGATGCATAAAGGACATTCTACAGGTCCTAACACTGCTGATGATCAGATGTGTTTGGAGAGCATACAATTAGGTAGTTATACATTTTCTATATAGTTTTCCCTAGAATCATAGACTTTTACAATTGTGAAACACTACAGGTGAATTTTCCTTTTTGGTTTCTTTCTTTTTTGAAGAACTTCAAATTTACTTCTTTTTAGTTGATCCAGACAAGGTCCAAAATTTTCCCAGGCTACCCGGCATGAATGAGCCTTATGTCCTGTTTTTCCTAACGAAAGTAACTTAAATAGGGATATATCCTCTGGGGCTCTTTGCACCATGCCCCTTCATATTCAGTTTCAGACAAAAAGGTGTGGTGGGAATGGCTGAGATGTTTTCTGTATATACCATTTCATAGGGCATAGTATATATTCTGTGGGTGTGAACTCATCACAGCTGTGGATTCAGGATCCAGGGCTTTGATCCTGTCCTGTGCTTTGACTTATGGTGTAATCTTAGCCCATTAATCAGCACTTATTTTCCAGTTCAACCTGATGGATGTAATGCTCTCTCCATCTAATATCACACTGCTTTATTGTCATGCATTATTCTGGATGAGAAATGTCACATTTCTTATGTGACTCCCTTAGAATGATGGCATTTCCTGAGGACAGAGTTCTGGGTCAGTATGAATGCTACAGATGAAGGAAAGAAAATACACCATGATATTTTGTGGTTTGGGGGTTAGGGCAGAGGCTCGGAAGACAGACACAGGACAATTAAATCTCCACTGTTCCATACTGACCTGCTGACTGGAGTGTTTCTCCTGTGCACTGTACCTTGACTGTCCATAAAATGCTTTTAGAAAAGGGCAGAGAAATTCACCCCATATGTATAAATTGGATAAATAATAACATTCCACTATTATTATTGTGGTTAATATAATTTTTATTAGTGTTAAGAGTGGAACCCAGGGTTTTATACATGTGAAACATTTGCTCTATTACTGAGCTGTTCCCTTAGCCCCAATATTAACAATCTGATTCATCAGACTGGTCTCTCTGCCAACAACTTAGAACATATGTCAGTGACCCTGTTGTTGAATTGAAGAATATCCATCCTGTCATCCTCAGGAAGAGCCTTTTGTGATGGTGGCTGAGAACATCCTTGGACAGCCCAAGCGTTACAAAGGATTCTCCATAGATGTGCTGGATGCACTCGCCAAGGCTCTGGGATTCAAGTATGAAGTTTACCAGGCCCCTGATGGCAGGTACGGTCACCAGCTCCATAATACCTCCTGGAACGGGATGATCGGGGAGCTTATCAGCAAGGTAAGTACCCAGACCAGAGCCACAAGGAAGGGTACCTCAGTTTGTCTCTATGAAGTACCTGAATTTGGCTTATTTCATACATGGGTCCGTGGGACCAGCTACACACATCACAGTTGGTATTCTGGACACACTGAAGCTGCCCTTTCCCTCACCTTCCCTCCTGTATCAGAGTCTACTCTCATCTTCCCATATCCCAACACTCTATCCTTTCTTCTCCTCCCCATCACCTTCATTTCTTTGACACCTCCTCACTGTAATAAACCTCCTCTGTAACACAGCCTTCAATAAACCACCCCTATACGCAGCCTGATCTAGGGAATTCATCCCCTTTCCTCAAGGAGTTTTGCAGAGAGTTTTTTTTTTCTCCTCTATTTCATAGGCCATATGTGTAGCAGGCATTCATGCCAGTGTAAGTGTGCAAATGTGAATGAATGTGTGTGCACACGTCTTCATTGTTACGTGTTGGTTATGGCATTCTCCAGCTTCTTACACACGTCTGCTGTTATTACCTTTCCTCCTAGCTGCAGAACACATCACTGTTAAAACTCACAGCATGAAGATAAATCACCATGTCCTCATTCTTGATCTTGTCATTTCCTCATAATCATTTACACTGATGGCTCCCTCCACGATATTACTGCTGCCACCAACCTTGACAGCTTCCGACATTGTTATGGGCAACTCTGGACTCCCAGTGCTTTGACTGTTTCCCCTCTAGTCACCGTTTTCGTGCTTGTTCCAATGCCCACTCCCCTGTTTCTTGCTACTCCATGAACCACAGCCTGTTATCCTTCTGTCTATTTGGGGCTCTTGCTCTTGCAACACTGCATCAATGCTTTCTAAACCTATAAAGGGAGACACTAGGCTTATTATCTTTCCAAGCTCCCTTACTCTTTTTGCGAATAGAATTTTATTGTGGTAGGATGCTATAAACACCCAGTTTAGATGTAAGTTCCAACGTGTGGTCCATATGCATGGCTGTACAGGCACTGCCATGATCTCTGGCACCTGTCTGTGGCAGTGCACATATAACTGTGCGCATGTACTACTCAGCAATCACTCTTACCCAGGTACAGTTAATGGTGTTCTCGCTCTTGTCCGCAGCCAACCCTTAATCTACTTGCTTCCTTTCTAGAGTAGCAGTTGGGAACACTCTGTACATGCGGGGCAGATCATACATGGTTCTGGGCGTGTGGCTCTTTCTACTTGGCATAAGTATTTGAAGTGCATGCTTCTTGAATGTTTCTGTACCCTTCTGATACTATAGCCTTCTCTGCCCTGAGGATTGTCTATGGTTAATCACATAATTCTATTACCTACCTTTGACTTGTATATCCAGGTTTCTACGTGCAGTTGACAAGCCTATCCTTATTAATGTGTGCATGAGTGGTCTCCATCCTCAGCAGGGCCTTTGAGATAGCTCAGCTCCTTCCATTTGTTATTTGTTGGGCACTATGTTTACAGCCCTCAGATAAATTTCAAGAGTTTTCTCTTCAAGTACCGAATACCTAATCTACCTAATCTTAGTTTCCTCCTCAATCAAAGGGGGAGAAAATTTTGTCCTTCTACATTGGGAGAATAAATTGATATTTTTGTATGAAGTTCTCCTTCCTATGAAATGCAGACCTATGGGTACCCCCTCCCCTCCTGGGAGGACTTCTCTCCCCTCTCACACGTTGCCCCTGTACCATAAATTGATTTCATCGTCCATCCTCTGAATCTTCCTTCATAAATGAAGCTCCTTCTCCATCCTATGTTATCTACCTCTCCCACTTCACCAAATCTTTCTCAGCTTTTACAAATAATTTTTTGACCTTTACGTTTTAGTAATCATTATTTTGAGTTCGTGTGCATGGGTATAATGTGTGTGCACAGGCGTGCATGTGCATGAGTCTGTGTGTGTGTGTGTGTGCACGCGCACACGTGCACGTGCACATGTGTGTCTACTAGGCCTATGCCACAGCATGTATGTGGAGGACAGGGTGCTCTTTCCACTGTGCACGTCCCAGGGATTGGACGCAGGCTGTCAGGCTTGGCAGCAGGAACCTGTCACCATTGAGTCTCCCCACTGGTCCTCTTTCTCAGTTTTTAAAGGTGGTTCGTATTTTCACAGTTCAGATCATTCAAATTAACAGTTTTAAAGACATCCCTGGGTCTTTTATTCCTGAGGAGAGAGGAGAAAATAAGACCTGCTTTGACACAGGCACCTTCAACATCTTCCTCCTATTTACTCTGGGTTATTAGGCTTCAGATTAGGACCTTAATATTACTCTGCCTTCCAGCTCACATATTAAACCTTATAAAGTCCTTGTATGTACATTTCCCCTATTTGAGCAAATAGTTTGGGTCTAGAGTCATAATTGATCATTCTACAACACACTGGTTCTCCTGATGCTTGAGTCAACATGGTCAGGGTGCTGACTGTGTTTTTTTTAGCACTTTTGTGGTCAAAGGGGGACCATAGCTGATGTTCATTAGTTCAGCATAGTTGTACAACCATATAACTTCTGCAGTATTTTAGAAGTACAAGCATTCATTGTTGGATAATGGAAGCTGAACAGGCTTGATGGAGATACTGAGGATACCTGTGGCCTTGCTATATAGAGAAGGCACAGATTAGCCTAGAAGGTAGGAGGGGCTTCTTGGCAGGAAGTAGATGGTAAAGTGCCCTTCTGGATAACTTATCTAACTAGTAGTGAATTTCAGGGTTATAAAATTTTGACTGGAACATAGCAGGAAAAAAAGGAGTTAAAGTTTGCTAGACAGAATAAGAAATTGAAGAACAACTATGGTTCCCAGAAGAATGAAAATGCTTTACTGGTTGTTATTGCTTAGAAGAAGATTCATGGCGGCTGAGAACCATCTGAAACTCCAATTCCAGGAGAACTCCAGTTCCAGGGGAATCCGACACCCTCTTCTGACCTCCGTGGCATTGCACGACACGGGTGCACAGACCTTCATGCAGACAATACATTCATACACATACAGAAATAAATAAAATCAATAAATAAATAAAAAAGAAGAAGATTCTAGGAGGTTTTAGGTCTGGGGAGAGAATTTTGTAAGATGGAGTAGGTAATAGAAACCATAGCACTGGGTTTTCCTTATAGCTTCTGAACTCCCATGGAGAGTTCATCTCCAGTGCTTCTGCGTGGAACTACCAAATGGGCAAAGGGTAGATTGGACCTTGACCTAAGGTGGAAATCAGAGCTGAAGCTCACCTTCTGATGAATTTCTTTGCCTTGCAGAGAGCAGACTTGGCCATCTCTGCAATCACCATCACTCCGGAGAGGGAGAGCGTTGTAGACTTTAGCAAGCGATACATGGACTACTCAGTAGGGATTCTTATCAAGAAACCCGAGGAGAAAATCAGCATCTTCTCCCTTTTCGCACCCTTTGATTTTGCGGTTTGGGCCTGCATTGCTGCAGCCATCCCCGTGGTTGGCGTTCTTATATTTGTGTTGAACCGGATCCAGGCGGTGAGGGCTCAGAGTGCTGCCCAGCCACGGCCCTCTGCTTCTGCCACGCTGCACAGCGCCATCTGGATTGTCTATGGAGCCTTTGTCCAGCAAGGTATCTTCCCAATTGTCTGTTGTTGAATAGGCCCCAGGGGCCTGGGAGAGTTTATGTGTTGGCAAAATTTTCAGACGCATATCACAAAAGTCATTTTAAATGTAATTTTATTTGCTCTCTAGGATAGTGCTAATATCAGGCTGCACTAGTTTTACTAAGCAATATCAGATAGAAATTAAATAAAATAGCAACAAGGAACTCAACTTGCAATCCTGATTCTCCACTTTAGATAAAATTAACTTCGGAGTTCTGTGCGGTTTCTTCTCCTCCACATTAGACTGATTGCTACTCATGCGAGGTTGTCAAATGAAACCTGAAACTTGCTTAAATCTGAAGCCTTAATGGGAAAAAATATCACAGTTGTGCAGTAATCATGTGAGCCGTACTCCAGTCCTTCTTGAGACACAGAGTCTCCTACCTCAGCACTTGGATCTAGGGGTGAATTTCAGAATTGTGCAATTTTGACTTGAAACGATAAATTGCCAAGTTCTTAATGCGAATCTTAGCCCTGTGCGCATCACGGTGAAAGCTTTTCAAGGTTATATAAGGAGACTAGGCAGGGAGAAGCTTTCTTCTGCTACCACCTGAGGAACCAAAGAGAAATAATTGGCCTCAAAGAGGCAGCTTCTCACTCAAAGTTACATGCATGGATTTCTGAAAGATCTGGCAGAGGGAGTGAGGAATCATTCAGTAAGGGTTGAATATTAATAAAAGTGATATGATAGATCTCATTTCTCTGGGTTAAAAGAAAGTTGGGAAGGCCTCCAGGAAGGAAGAAATTCTTTATTTACAGAATTCCTAAGTCTGTTCTGTGTGGTTTTGAAATTGTCCAGGGCCTTGTATTAGGTACCAGCTCTGGAAGTTCTTAACACTGTGAGTCAGAATCTTCTAGCTGAAAGGCTGTGAAGCTTAGAACTGGGTTCTTGGTGTTTTCACAAATCTCTCACCACTAGGGTCCAAGACTAACTTGGATCATCTTTCCTGATATTAGTGGTTTTAGGACCTTTTCTAAAACAATGCCCCGTGGACCAGCAGTGCCAGAGTGTATGTCCTTGGCTAAGGTGTAGCCTCTTCTGGGGTTGGGAGTGAGAGGCAGGAACAGACTAACCCTCTGCCTGCCTCCCACAGGTGGGGAGTCTTCGGTGAACTCCGTGGCCATGCGCATTGTGATGGGCAGCTGGTGGCTCTTCACCCTCATCGTCTGCTCTTCCTACACAGCCAACCTTGCTGCCTTCCTCACGGTGTCCAGGATGGACAACCCCATCAGGTAAGCCTGCTCCTTCCTCACCGTGTCCAGGATGGACAACCCCATCAGGTAAGCCTGCTCCTTCTCCTCTATCTGGAGCCGTCAGCTGGGAAAGACATCAGCAATGATGTGATCCTGTTGAAGGTAGCCTGGTTTCAGGGAGAAAGCCCCCAGGCAGAGGCATACCTAGACTTAGGATCTGCACTTGGCTAATGGGAGCATATAATATATGAGAAGAGCCCCAGTCTTGTATTTTACTTCAGGCTCAATTTCATAAATGTGTAAATTAATGAAATTATATTAAACTGAGCATTTAGAGAGTGATTATAAAACTAATAAATTGAAACACTAAAATTAACAAATTTAATTTCCATAGACATTTAAACACAGATTGCAAACTCATTTAATCAAAATTTTATCAACATTTACTCCAAATTAATTGAACTCACAGTCCTAATATATTTTCACATCTTCAAACATCTTAAAATTATTTTTTTAAAACATGCTAATTGGGATGTTGAAATGTGACCTACTGCCAACTTCCAAGCCTGTTGTCACCCAAATTCAGTCCTCAGAACCCACAAGACAAAAGGAGAGAAACAGCTTCAAAATTTTTTCTTTTTTTTCTTTAATTTTTATTGAACTTTTGTGCATTTCGTACATTTATTAATCAAATTTGGGCCCCACATCATTCCCCCTTCCCTGCTCCCTGCCCTACCAGAACTCGTGTGTTCTGCCATACATGGCTTGCATCCTTTTCTTGGTGTTTTTAAATTTTTCGATGCAGAAGATTACTGTTTTGGGTAGAAGTTTACTGTTTCGGTCAGTTCTTTGAACAAGTATTTTTTGTTGTTGATGTTCCCTTTAATTTTATATTGCTCCAAAATAAGCATGTCCTTTGACCTCCAAATATAGGCCATTGTGAACACATATGTGTACACACACACACACACACACACACACACACAATAAAGAAAGAAAGAAAGAAAGAAAGAAAGAAAGAAAGGAAGAAAGAAAGAAAGACATGCCAAATACTACAAGGATTATAAAGCTTGCTTTTTGCTTATATGTGTAAAAGTATGAAAATTTTAAATCCAGTACTAAACTTTTTCTTCATTTTTACAGAATGTTAAAATTATGTGATGAAAGAATGTGTTCAGGGCTGGAGAGATGGCTCAGTATTTAAGAGCACCAGCTGCTCTTGTAGAGGACCTGGGTTTGATTCCCAGCACCCACATAGCAGCTAACAACCATCTATAAATCCAGTTTCAGGGGAATGTTCTGACCTCTGAGGGCATTGCACAGCATGGGTACACACAGCAAACACTCCAATTATATATAATATATATATAGATATATATATATTATAATATATGTCAAAATAACAAATAAAATATTTTTTAAATTAGTTCAATGCTGTGAAATCATGCCTGGAAATGACTTTATTATGGTCAGATTCTCAAGTACAGTATAAATTACAGAAGCATTTGAGCAAAGTGAACATATATTAGATATGCAATTGCAAGTGGAGGTAGGCCTGGGACTTTTCTGGGTACCAGTATTGGCTTCAGTCTTAGCTCTCTCTTGAGCTCTGCTAGGGAAGTGTTGGCCTTGTAGCTTCATTTATCGCACATTGGTTCTTTTGATCAACGGATCTATCCAGTCATGTGTTTTCAGCTGGCTTTTGCTCAAAACTGCCTATTTAAATCCTCGAACTCTTTGAGTAAGATTTCACATTCAATATGATATTATCTGGTATCATGAATTGACATTTTTACTGAACTAATTAAAGAGTCACATACATTTGTAACAAATAACAGAGATCTTCTAGGCTCAACCATGTTTTCCCCAAATGCAACATTTAGCATCACTGTAGTATTGTATTACACTCAGGGTATTGACATTGATACAGTTGACTGGTTTTATTCAGATTTCCCATCAAATATGTTATGTAAATAGAATTCTACATTTTGACTGTGGCTTTTTCAGTCAGCCTAATTCTTTAGAGATTCATCCAGGTTGTTGTTCATAGTTCACTGCTTTTTACTGATGAGTGTATTCCATGTATCACAGTTTGTTTAATCATCCACCCATTGAAGGACATCTGGGTTGCTTCCAGTTCTTGGAAATTATAAATAAAACTACTATGAGCATTTCTGTAGGTTTTGGTGTGAACATAAGGTTTCATTTACATGTGATCATCACACAACAGTGTGGTTGCTAGGTTGAATGGCAATTGAATGATGAGTTCTGTAAAAGACTGTGCTAGCATTTGGTGTTGTCTCCGGATTTCATTTTATCATTCTGATAGGTATGGAGTGATATCTCATTGTGGGAATAATTTGCAGTTTCCTAATGAGTAATGATGCTGAATCTATTTATGTGCTTATTCATTTATATATCCCTATCAGTAAAATATGGTTTTGTATTTTGTTCATTTATATTATTTGAGCACTTATAATTGATGTTTAAAATTCTCTGTATGTTTTCTATGTTACAATATGTATTTTTTGTCTGATATGTGATATGCAAATATTTTCTCCTACTCAGTAGCTTGCCTTTTAAATCTCTTAACAGGATGGTATAGATCAAGTTTTAATCGTGGTGCACTCTAATTTAGAAATATATGTGTTCCTGGGTCATGCTTTTGATGTCAGATCTTGGCCTGGCCTAAGACTTGGAAGATTTTCTTCTATTTTTTTCCCTTCTTAAAATTTTGTAACTTTATATTTTTCATTTTGGTCCATAATCAATTTAATTAAATTTTTATATATGGGTTGAACTGTATTTTTTGCATATATGTTTGTTATTTTGCCACACTCATTCAACCATTATTTATTGAACAGTTTAGAGGAGATGCTTTTGAAAACAGCTGAGATACAGCATTGGCCAAGAGACTTAATGTTTTAAAATAGAAGTAGTCACTTCTCTCAGATATGGATATAGTGACTAGGCAACAGACAGAACGTTTTGATGAAGAGTTTTGGTTTATGAAAATTTGAACTACGTGAATATATTTACTTTGGGAGGGAGCATTCGCACAGAACTGTTTCCTTATCAACCACTGTGCCAGAATACTATAGATACAGAGCTTTCAAGGGATCCCAAGATGGAAGGCTATCCTTCGTATTTAAATGATGAAATGATCACCATGATAAAGCTAAACACACTATCCATATACATTCCCCTTTCCCATGTTCTCTGTATGTAGGTTTCAAGTACACAGTATAGAATCAGGAGCTGTAGTCAACGTGAAGCCATTAGATCTTCCCAATTTATCCCCTGGTCCCTGCCAATCACCACTCTTCTCTCTGGCTTATATGCATTTGACATCTGTAGAATCTATACATAGGGATTAAATAATTGTCTTTCTGGGCTATTTTCATTCTTTTTTTTAATTTTATTTATTTCTATATGTGTATCAATGTACTATCTGCATGCAGGTCTGTGCACCTGTGTTGTGCAATGCCGCGGAGGTCAGAAGAGGGTGTTGGATTCCCCTGGAACTGGAGTTCTCCTGGAATTGGAGTTTCAGATGGTTCTCAGCTGCCATGTGGGTGCTGGGGATCGAACCCGGGTCCTCTGTAAGAGTGGTCGGCACTTTTAACCGCTAGGCCATCTCTCCAGCCCGCTATTTTCATTCTTAATTAACATAATGTCTTCTTGGTTTTTACAGATAACAGTATTTCTTTTTATTATTATTATTTCAAAGCCATTTTTTATTGAAGCTCTGCGCATTTCATACAAATTTTCAAATCAAATCTAGACCCATGCCTCCCTCCCTGACCCCCCCAACAAAGCTCATGAATTCTGCCAAACATGTTTTTCATCTTTTTCTCAGTCTCTCTCAAAATTCTTGATGCAGAAGTTTACTGTTTCGAGAAGTTCACCATTTCAGTCAGTTCTTTGACCCAGTCTTTCTGTTGTTGTTATTGTTATTCCTTCCAACATGCATCACTCCAAAATATGCATATATACATGCTACATATATCATAGGTTTTAGCATCTTCAGCTTAGGATTATTTTTTCTTTATTAGGCTGAAAGATGTCATGTGTGAAGACTCCTCCTTGGCAAGCCCAAACCACCATCAGTTCTGCCCTTGTGCTCCACACTGGAGATTTCCCTTCCCATGGTCACCAAATGAGGCCCAGTAAGCACTGTGTCCTGTCTTGATCTTCCTGTACTGCTCTCTGTGATACAGCCTGGGTAGTCCAACAATGGCAGTCTATACTCTAAAGAGGCTGAAACCCCAGTAGTAGCTCAGTTCACAAGTTGGATGTCTCAGGAGTCCCCATCTGGCACTGAAGGTTTGGAGGATTCTTGGAGAGACATGTGTCTTCAGTCCATGTTGGAAGGTTGAAAAGCTGTGTCTCGTGTCTTTGAAGGATGGCAAAAGCAGTAGCAGCCACAGGGTAGATGCACTTCCCAGTAAGAGAGGGAAAACATTTGTGCTCTTTTTTTTTTTACTTTTTGTCTTTGTACTAAGATCTTAAGTTTTATACCTGAAGTACAATTTCTCAGGCTTTCTTATTTATTTCTGGTTTTACTTTCCTTTTGGATGTTTAAGGCCACACAGCCCAGATTAACCAGTGTTTTTGTTTTCTCAAGGTCACTTGATCCATAAGGGTCACTCAGACTTTTTTGGGGGGCTGGGAGCCCCTGGCTCCTTTTGGCTTTTCATTTACCAGTTCCATTCATTCAAGGACAAAGTCAGGTCTTCCTAGACCAGGCTTCCCTTTTTGAAGCATGAGTAGACTTTCCTCTTTATTGACTGGACACTGGCTGAAGTCCCATTAGCTGATCTCCAAGATCTCCCTGCACAGGAAGACTGGTGACTCACATTTGCAGGACATTTCAAGAGATGGCCCCATGCATAGTCCCCTGGGACTTAGTTGACCTCTGAGGGCAAGGAACAAAGTTATCTTTGAAGACCCTCTGCCAAATTGGTATTGGCATTAAGTATGGTCATTAAGCATCCAGAAAGGCTAGGTTACACCAGCCTGATACTTTTAACTACTGTATAATATTTTGGAAAAGGCTTGGACAAAAGCTCAAGCAGCCTTGTATAAGAAATACTAAGAAGTACTCCCACACAATAAATACTGTGGTTAGACATAAGGTCATGATAAACTAGTTTTTTCTGCATTCCTTTGATATTATATTACTCTAAAATATGCATACATACCCTCCAACCATATACCAAAAATTCCTAACTCTGAAAATAAATGGTAGCTTAGTTCTAGAACCTGTTAAGGATAAATTATATATGTGGTTTATGTCAATTTCTCTCTGTATATCATCATGTATATCACATTTTATTAATCTATTCAACCATGGAGAAAACAAGTTGATTCCCTTTACTGACCATTATGAATGATTCTGCAATGAACATGAGAATACAACAGGCTTCTCTTCAAGATGTTGATGTCATTTCCTTTAGTAATAAACCTAGTTAGATTACTAGATCATCTAGCATTTCTTTAGGTGCTTTGTGAGTAACTTTTGCACTCTTTTCCACATTGGGTATACTAATTTTCAATTTTACCAATACTGCACAAGGGGTCCCTTTTCCACATCCTAGATATAATAGATATTCTAATAGGTATAAAGTGATATTTCATTGTGCCTTTAATTTATGTTTATCTGATAACTAGTCCTGTTGAACATCTTATTTTTATAACCTTACTGGTAATTTGTACCTTGAGAAGTGTCTATTCAGGTCTTTTTTATATTTCAGTTTTATATTTCAGATCTTGTGGTTGTCTTTTAATATGTTTTCCTTCCTTTACACACAGAATATCCAGTTTTCCTAGTGGCACTTACTGGAGTCTGTCTTGCCTGATGTATATTCTTGGCAAGATCAATGAACTATGAAAGCAAAGGTTCATTTTAGGCTTTCTTCTCTAACTGATCTGTCTATAGTCTGTTTCTGGCTGATATTATAATGTTAGGTTTACTCTAGTTTGTACAATATTTTGACACAAGGCAATACAACATCTCTGGTCTGGGTTTGCTTTTATTGCTCAAGTCTGCTTTGGATTTTTGGTGGTCTTTTTGTTTTTGGACAGAAACTTTATTCCTATTTCTGTGAAAAAAAAATGCCATCTAAATTTTGATAGGAGTTACACCAATTGTATAGATCATTTTAGGCAGTATGACTATTTTAATGGTATTCATTCTTCCAATCTATGATTGAAGGATATTTTTCCGTTTATTTCTGTCATTTTCAGTTTTTTCAATAGTGTCTTATACTATTCGAAAAACATTGTGTCTTTGGCTTAATTTATACCTAAGGTTTTTTTTTTATACCCAAGGACTTTGATGCTTTTATCTTGATTCATTTTTAATGTAGCCTATTGTTAATCTGTGTAAATTATTACATGTTAATTTCATAGACTAAAATTTGCATTATTTGTGTATTGGTTCTAATACTTAACTGATTGAATCTTTGGCGTCATTTCCAATTAAAGACATTTTTACTTCTTGTTTTCTATTGTAAATGCATTTTATTTCTTTTTTGTTCCTCATTGATCTGGCTAGGATTTCTAGAACTCTACTGAATGAATGTGGTGATAGTGGAGATTCTTGTTCCCAGTCATGGAGCAGAAGTTTTTAGCTGCTCAACATTGGTGTGGTAGTATCTCTGGACATGCCATATATGACCTGTCACGTTCAATCACAATGACTCCATTTTATAATTTGTTGAAATAATTTTACCATGAAAGCACCTGAGATTTGTCAAATGCTCTTTGGCATTTGTCAAGGTGAATGCATACTATTTATTTTTCATTGTGTTAATGTGTATATCACATTTATTGATTAGCTTTGGTTGAACCACTGCTGCCCTTTGGGTTTAAGGCACACTAGATCCTGGAATATAATGGTTTTAATGTGTTGTTGAATTTAGTTTACTTCTATTTTGTTGAGGATTTGCGCATCTGTGTTTCTTGAGGAAATTAGCTTGTCATTTTCTTGTAGTATATTTTCTGTCTTTGGCACTTCATACAGCAAGTTTGGAAGTATTCCACCATGCCTAATATTTTGGAAGAGTTTGAGGAGGATTTGCATTAATTTCTCTCTAAATGTTTTGTATCCTTCAGCAGTGTCATTTTCAAGCACTGGAGTTTTCTTCATTAGAAGGTTTGTTTACTGAATCAGTCTCTCCACTGTTCATCTTTTCTATTCCTTCAACTTTTAGACTTGGAAGATTTCATATTTCTAGGAATTTATCCATTCATTTCAGGCTATCCAGTTTTGGGGGTTGGTGATTGACCTTAATCTTTTGTGATATTTGGATTTCTGTGGTATTGGTTGTTTTCATTTTCATTTATATTTTTGTTTTTTATTGAAGTTTTGTGCATTTCATATATTTCTTATCAAATTTAGTCCCATTCTCCTTCCTTGCTCCGCCAGAGCTCACGCATTCTGCCATACATGTCTTTCATCTTTTTCTCAGTCTTTTTAAAATTTTTTGGTGCAGAAGTTTACTGTTTCAGTCAATTCTTTGACACATTCAATTATGGTGTTGTTGTTCTTTCCAATTTGTATGGCTCCAAAGTATGCTGCACATATACCAAGGTTCATGACATCTGAAAATAAACTATAGGTTAATTCCAAAACATGTTTAGGGGTTCACATTTTGACAGTAGAATTGTATGCAGGTAAAGAAAAATATTACTTTACATTCCTACATTACATAGAAAGTTGATAAATAACACCAGGTATTATATTTATTAAAAATGAAAGAAAAAAAACCAATTATTCAGTTTGCCTTACAAATAGAGATTTGTGCTAGGATCCACAAATGAGGGACACCATATGTCCTTTGGTTCTCTGAGACTGTGTTACTTTGCTTAGCATAATGGCTTCTAGCTCCGTCCATTGACCAGCAAGTTCATGATATCATCTTTCTTTACTGCTGCATAGAATTCCATTATATAGATGTACCACATTTTCTTTACCCACTCTTCCATTGAGGGACACTTGGGCTGGTTCCAACTCTTTGCTATTGATAAGAGAGCTGCAATAAATATAGATTTGCATGTGTCTCTGTGGTAGGAGGAGTCTTGTGGGTATATACACAGAAGTGGTATGGCTGGGTCAGGTGGCAAGTTCATTTTGAGTCTTTTGAAAGTTCTTCACACTACTTTCCATAGTGGTTGTATGAGTTTGCATTCCAAGCAGCAGTGGATGAGTGTTCCCCTTTCCCCACAACTTCTCCAGCATTTGGTTTCCTTTGTTTTCTTGATCATATCTGGTCTTACTGGAGTAAGACGAAATCTTAAAGTGGTTCTAGTTTGCATTTCCTTAATTATTAGTAATGTTGAACACTTTCATTTATAATTTTATCTGATCTTTTCTCTTTTGTTTCTGTGTTTAAGTTTATCATTTCTATCCTTTCAAGCATAGTTTATTCTTTTTTTTTCATCCTCGGATAGAGGACGTATCAGATATTAAACTGATAAGAACAGATACTACACTTGATCTTAGCCAAAAGGCCGAGAAGCGATGCATAGTTTATTCTTAACTCTTTAAAATTTCCCAGTTTCTATTTCCACTCACTAATTTTCCTTATATTTCCTTCTTTATGTTAACTTTGAAATCACTTTGTTATTTTTATTAATTAAAAATTAATTTATTAATTTGTTTTTTGATGATTTCTCACCTGAATGAGTGCATTCAGGTGAGAAATCATCTAAAAACAAATTAATAAATTAATTTGTTTTTAATTTATTAATTAAATTAAAAACACTCACCCCCCCCCACCTCCCTATGACCCCCATTATTACCCATTTCTCTCCACAGGTCTCTCTCACACACATTCCTGACTATTTGTTTTTCCCTGTGACCCACTGAGATTAATCAGAGAAGTCTGTGTGACAATACGCTTTGAGATATGTATTGGAGCCTGGTGAGTTCGGCACTGGGTACACAACCAAAGAGGGTGGCTCCCCCTTGTAGAGTCTATTGATAACCAATAGTAAAGAGGTAAAGGGTAAAGTCAAGTAACCTCCTCCCTTTTCCTAGACTAATTGTGAATAAAGTTGGTCTCCTGTAGGTCTAGTGTAGGTGACCACAGTTATGTTGCATTTTAACTATCTTGTACATCTTACTTAGTTCTGAGCTTTGGAAGGTATGGTATAAATGTCTTTTTTTTTTTTTTTTTTTTTTTTTTTTAAGGCTGAGCCTACAACTTTGATTTATTCTCTGTATCTTGGGCAACCAAGAGTCTCTACCTTCCCCACTGTTTTTTGTAGGGAGATGTTGTTTTGATAAAGGTGGGGATTAACTTTTGTCTATGGATGTAAACATAGATATTTAGAAGGCAGTTTGTTGCTTTGTAAATTCAGTAGTATTCCTGCCTGGGGTTACAAACTTCTTAGACGTGGATTGTTAGTCAGACCTAAACATCCAGGCTTGGTTTTGTTCCCCACTCCTCCACCAGCCATGAAAAGGGCTTGGAATCTAATCAGAGAGCAGCTGAGTGCTCCCGCCATAGTTAAGATGATGGTACATGGCATATGGTTCCAGAGGAAGAGTCCATAATGGCAGGGCAGGCACAGCAGCGCACAGGCCTGGTGGGGAAAGGAGAAGCTGAGAGTTCATATGCTAAACTGTACACCCAAGGCCGACAGAGCAGACTGGATATGCAGTGAGGGCTCTCGCCACTCACAGAGCACCCCCAGTGACACACTTCCTGCAGGAAGTCTGCGTCCCCTAAAGCTTCCCCAACCTCCGTAAAGAGGACACAAGTCAAACACACCACAGATGAAATGGATGTAACAAATATGTACAGAATATTACATCCCAAAGTACCATAATATACATTTGTCTCAGTAGCCCATGGGAATGTCTCAAGGATAGACCATATTACAGACCATTTCTTAAGAAATATAAAAGAATGGAAATAAAATCTTGTGTTTTATCAAATCACAGAAGAATCAAATTAATAGAAAAAGCTATGTAAATACATAGAAACTGTGCAATTAATAGAAAAAAATACACAAATTCTTAGGAACACAGCAATACATTTTTGAAGTACCAATACATATAAGAACTTATGGAGGAAATTTAGAAAATTCCTAGAATCAAATGTAAATTATAACACAACTTAGAACCTATGGGATACAACTAAGATAGTTTTAAGAGTCAGTTTGTATTTTGGGTGCTTACATTAAAAAATCCATAGAGATCTCTGATAAATAACTCAACAATGCAGTTGAAGGTCTTAGAAAAACAACAAACCAAATCCCTAAAGCAGCCAGAGGGAAGTAGTCATAAAATCAGGGCAGAAATAAATTAAATGAAGACTAAGAGAATAATAGGATCAATTAAGCAAAATGCTGGCTTCTTCAAGAATGGTTAATTGGAATTGGGGATGGGAGGGCAGAGTACAGAAAGGAGTGTGTGTGTGTGTGGGGGGGGATAACTAACACTAACTGCCTTTCGAAAAAGTCATATGGAACCTATTAAGGTACCATATTCCTATATATGGAATCTAACCTGTAGAATCTTCATACAATATGTACGTGCACATGTATAAAAATTTTAAGGGGCTGGAGAGATGGCTCATTGGTTAAGAGCACCGACTGCTCTTGCAGAGGACCAGGGTTCAATTCTCAACACCCACATGGCAGCTAAGAACCGTCTTTAAGCTGGGCGTGGTGGCACATGCCTTTAATTCTAGCACTCGAGAGGAAAAGGCAGGCAGATCTCTGTGAGTTCAAGGCCAACCTGGTCTACAGAGTGAGTTCCAGGACAGCTGGGGCTATAGGGAGACCCATACAAAAAAAAAAAAAAAAAAAAAACAGAGTTTAAATTGAATTACTGTCTAATGAGGTGACTACTAGATACCACAGGCTAGTAAAGGAAAAGCCCAGTGTCAAGACTGGGTTATCTCTTTTGGAGTTGTTGCCCAGGGTGTCTCCTAGACACCCAAACTACTAGCTGTTGTCAATGTTCTTGGTTACACTCAGGAACTTTATTAGAAGACTCTATTATTGAAGATACTATTGAAGATACAGCCTAGAGAAATCAAGCTGGTATTGACCTGGAAGCTTCATCCCTCCTGGCTCACTTTCCACAGTGCTTGTGGTTGCTATGCATACTACCTGAAGGGAAAAATGCATCATCAACCTGACCCACTGGTCTGACAGGATATGCCCAGTGGTGCAAGAGTGACATGAATATTATGAGAGAAACCAACCACTTTTGATTGGACTTAAGGCCCCCTTCACAAGATGAAGCTCATACATGGCACTATCAGGACCAAGAACCTGTGGTTAGACAGGTCTTAGGCCCTAGGGTAGACCTACTACTATTATTCTGATAAATGGAAATGATGTTAAACTAACTTCTAATGGCTTATGGTCGTACCATAGATTAGTACATCTCAAAGCCTTCATCAGAGAAGCTTCTTTTGCAGTAGACTGTGATTAAAGCAAAAACTCATAACTGGTCAATGTATAGAGAATGAGACTATAGAGTGCTCAGCCCTAAGTGGGACATCGCACCACTCCCCCAAAGGCTTGGAGATCCTTGCAGAACAGCAGGTGGTGGAAAGATTTTAAGATTATAAGATGATAACAACAAAACCATTTTCCAGACCCAATAAGGCAGCTGTACCTTAGAGTACAGCTCACAGTAATGACAGCATGCTCAAGATATACTCAAGCCATATAAAATACCAGCATTAACCAGAGAGAAGGGAAAGAAGTCTCCAAGCTATCTGAAGGAGCTGTTGTCAATTGATAGTTGCTGGGAAGAGAGTCTTTTCTTTAATGGTGTGGTCTTTGATGGATTGACCATATACAGGTAGGAAGGTCCTCCCTGTATCGCCTAGTAGTACACCTACTTACAGTTTGCACTGGTACCTTCAAGTCTTTATCTGGGTTTGTGAGTGCAGGTAAAGAAGTGAAGACTGGGGCTGGAGAGATGGTTCAGTGGTTAAGAGCACTGACTGCTATTGCAGAGGACCCAGGTTCAATTCCCAACACCCACATAGCAGTTAAGAACTATCTTATCCAGGCATAGTGGCACACACCTTTAATCCTAGCACCCAGGAGGCAGAGGCAGGCAGATCTCTGTGAGTTCATGGCCAGCTGGGATTAAAGGGAGATCCTGTCTCAGACAAAAAAAATGAAGACTATGATCTAAATTCCTATGGTTAGCACTGTTATTTTGCGGGGAAAAAAAATCCTTTTTGAGTTTTTGTCTCAATGACAAAGTTTCTGCTTCTAGCATTGTGATTGATCCCGCTCCCACAACAGGGGGGGGGGGGGAACCACAGAGTAGCTTTTCTTAACCTCCTCCTTGTCCTTACTATTTTCTGAATCTTACTGACAAATTACTAATTGTCAGAGATAAATGCCGGTGAAGTAGAATTCCACATACTGTGCCCTGCACTGTTCAGTGGAACCCAGGAGCTTTCTGTTGTTGCTATTTAAACCTCTTTGTCTCTGCATATATTAAATGGAATCCACTGTGATGATGTATTTTCAAAGTAAGATCAACTTGAACCTCTCATTAATTTCCTCTGTCCTCTAGAAATTTCCCAGTGTCTGAAAAGTGGGTATCATCTTTCTGTTGTTCACAATACGTGATTTCTCACAGCTTAAAAATTGCCTGGTCATTTCAGTAGATGTCTGGAGGGATGGGTGGCAGATATCTGTCATCTATCAGCATCTTTCTTATTAACCAAACTAGTTTTCAACCTTGAAATTTCCAAACTGCCATATAACTATTCAATACTTATATACCACCCTGTCCACACAAATGTTCATAGCCGCTATGTTAATATTTGTAATTATAAATTCCTTAAAGGGCACATAAAATTCTAGACCAAAAGAGAATAAAATCACCTAAGGAACAAGAATGTACTTCACAATTTGAGTACTTTTCATCTCTTGGCTTTTATTAGGGCTAGGCCCCTTCATTAAGTGGGCATATCTCACTTTCGATTTATTGAAGGAGTCTCAAAATGCTCTGCGTATTCCCATCCTTGTGACAATTACTAGTAGATATTCACATATTATCAAAATTATTGTAGTGTCATTGGAAATTTGGTATTGGCTAATGGGTAGACACCTCAGGCTCCTTCTTTCATCAGTGCTTGTATTCTGGAATTTGTCTAAAATCCAAGGAGATTAGCACCCTATATTATGAAGGGTCGCACTCAACCTAAAGGTTCATGGTGGAAATCAAAAGCCCCGAGAGCCTTCCCCAGAGAGATGATGCACTGTAGCTTCCAGTAGAAAAGCCCTGAAATCTGACTGCCTGGGTAGCTGTGTGACTTTGTACAAGTCACTTAGTCTTACTTCACTTTTTTTTTCCTCACCTATGTGTGGAGGTAACAATTATGACTATCACAAATGGTTATGGGGAGACCTAAACAGTGTACGAGAGAGCTTAGACAGTCTAGACACATAGAAAGGGTCACAGAAATGTTAGACTAGGATTGCTGTGTGTTGCTGTTGTTTACATGGCCTTGCTTATCAAGGGGGCAGCATTGGGATTTGGTGTTCTGGACTAGGAAAGGCGGCATGACCAAGACGTGCAGGAAGGAAGCAACTCTACAGGGAGCTGGGACCACATAGATGGCATTTGTCCTTTGACCATTTCGACCCTGGTTTCTATATTGGTGACACAAGGAGGTTGGCGCATGTGGCAATATAGATATTTGCTCATCTGCTCACTGAGTCTGGAAGAAGCAGATCTGTAAATTAAAATAAGCAATGCTTCCTATTGTACATCCTGTGGTTAAAGGAAGATAGGGATATACTCCAGCCATCATATTCCTTGGTGTTCACTCATATTAGTTGAAACCATATCAGCTATACAAAATCTCAAGTTGATTTTCTTTTGCAAAAGGCTCTTGCTGTATAGCACAGAATGGCCTTGAGATCATGGTCTTCCTGCCACAGCCTCTCAGATCATAGAATTACAATGTGTACTATCATGTCCAGGATACATAAGTCTGTATAGAAACTTCAGTTATTTTTAAGCCTTTAAAGTAACTAAGATATTCCCCATAGGAGAATGGATCACTAAACCATGATATACTCTGACAGTGGGCTAATGTACAGCACTGAAATGAACAGAGTTTTCATCTTGGGAAATGACCTAGAAGAAACTTAACTGTATGTTATAAAGAAAGGATTAAAAGTAGTATATGTATATATTTCAATAATATCTGTACCAGGGTTTTAAAAGAAATATTTGTGAAGTAAGAGGGGAAAATATGAACTCAGCAACACTGTATGGATGAATTATTCTTTGGACAGTAAACTTAAAGGCTATGGATGCATGAATCATTGTAATTTGAATGTGAAGTTTCCACTTTTTTTTTTTAATTTTTATTTATTTATTTATTTTTATGTGTATGAATGTATTGTCTGCATGCAGGTCTGCGCACCCGTGTCGTGCGATGCCGCGGAGGTCAGAAGAAGGTCTCGGATTCCCCTGGAACTGGAGTTCTCCTGGAACCGGAGTCACAGACGGTTCTCAGCCGCCATGTGGGTGCTGGGGATCGAACCCGGGTCCTCTGCAAGAGCGGTCGTCGCTCTTAACCGCTAGGCCATCCCTCCAGCCCCTTTTTAATTAATACATGGATAAAAAATTGAACATGAATTATAATTGGTTGAATATGGTCTGATTTTACCCCGCATGTCTTCCTTTTTTCACACCTTGCTTTTCATTTTTGTGCTTGAACAGCATTGGTTGTGTTTAGGCTTTCTTGGGCCTGTCTCTGTCTCTGAATCTGCTGAATGCTCATGATGTCATTCCTGTCTCATAGCATCAACGCATTCAGGAGTGTAAACTTTGACATACATGTGACTATCTCTGAGTAGTTACTGAGCACTGTAATTCTTTATACTTGAAGTAAGGCATGCAATCCATGATATGAAGGGGAGACTTGGGCCTTAGCATAGATATCCAAAGGCAGATTCTGTATGTAATTAGATGTCCAAGTGATTCGATCCATGTTGAAGTTTAGAACTTAGTGCTTCTAGTTAGAAAAGAAGGGTGATCTATGAATTTCCAACTTGAAATGATCATCTATGTCAAAAAAACAGCTACATACCAGTTCTTGCCTTTAAGGCCCTACAAATCTGAAAGGAAGGTAATGCATACTCATGAATCGAAGGAAAAGGTATCATGGGAATCTTACCATGTCCATGCCATGATTGAATAATGGGCTTGGGACTAGAAGATCCAAATGATCCAAGAGTCAAAGTCAAGTTAAGAAGAGAAATATAACCGGGGTCGCAGGGGAGACGCCATAACGCGCCAGGCCAGGTACACAGGTCTACAGCGCTAGGCGGGGTCTGGCGGGGGGCAGCTGGGAGAGGGTCTGCTCGCACCCGTAGACGGGGTCCCGGCCCAGAGGGACCAGCGCGGGTGAGGGAGGGTCGCGTTTCCCGTCTGCTCTGGTCCCGGCTGGACTTGTGGGCGGAACCGGGGTCGCAGGGGAGACGCCAACGCGCCAGGCCAGGTACACAGGACAGCTCTAGGCAGGGTCTGGCGGGGGGCCGCTGGAAGAGGGTCTCACTGTGAACCCGTCTACGGGTCCCGCGACCCAGAGGGACTGGCCTCGGGTGAGCAGGGGTTCGCGTGTTCCCTCTGCTTCCATGTCCCGGCTGGACTTGTGGGACGGGAACCGGGTTCGCAGGGGAGACGCCATAACACGCCACGCGCCAGGTAACAGTCTACATCACGTAGGCGGGTCTGGCGGGGGGCAGCTGGGAGAGGGTCTCGCTGTGAACCCGTAGACGGGTCCCCGGCCCAGAGGGACCGCGCTCGGGTGAGGAGGGTCGCGTTCCCGTCTGCTCTGGTCCCGGCTGGACTTGTGGATGGGAACCGGGGGTCGCAGGGGAGACGCCATAACGCGCCAGGCCAGGTACACCAGTCTACAGCTCTGGCGGGGTCGGTGGGGGGCAGCTGGGAGAGGGTCTCCGACTGGAACCCGTTCTTACGGGGTCCCCGGCCCAGAGGGACCGGGGCGGGGCTAGATCAGGAACACAATACCCCCCCCCCCCCGCGCCAAGTGAATTGCTAAGAATCCAGGTGGTCTTCCTTTTGGAGAACCTTCAGAACAGAAAGAGAAGACTAACTTAGTGCTTCCAACATCCAATATATACACAAAACTGAAAACCTGAACCTAGCCAAGTCATACACCCATAAGAAAACTAAAAAAAAAAAAGCATCGGAAGAGGCAAGCAAAACCATCCACTATATAGTGAAAAGTCGTTTGTGACTTGAACCCACAAAAGGAAATCCATATGCCAGGGACACGAACGAAAGAGGACAACATGGGAAAGGCACAGGATACTCCCACACCAGGCCCTACCAAACCTGGAGGAGATAGCACAATGGGATCCCCTTGGAGGAGAACCCAAGGAAACAGACTTAGACAAATAATTGCAGACATACGCAGAGAAATTAAAGAAATAAAGAAGAAAGTCATGGAACTAAAGAGAAAGAATGAAAAACTCAAAAAGGACCTAGAGGGATACAATGACAAACTTCGGAAAGAACTAAAGAAACAGAATGACAAACTCAAAAAGAACTAGGGGAGAAAAAAAACAAACTCCGAATGGAAGTAGAAACACTGAAAAAGGAAGCCAACCAAAGAAGAAAGGAGCACCAAGAAGAGATGAGAAGCACAAAGAAGAGATTGAGAAGCTGCAAAAGGAAATGGAGGTACTAAAAAAAACACAGGAGGAAACAAAAAAGGAATTAGAACACTCAGTCAATCAAGAAGAAAGAAAAGGAAAAAGCCTCAGAAGTAGAATGGAGGAAGCAGAACAAAGGAATATCAGACCTGGAAGATAACACAGAGACAATTAAAAAGCTCAAATAAAGATTATGAAAAATTTAAAAAATACACAAAGTGGAACAACCAGGAAATATGGGACACTATGAAAAGACCAAACCTCCGCATCATAGGAATAGAGGAAGGAGAGAATCTCAAGAGAATAGTATGATCAGATCTTCAACAGAATACAAGATGAAAATTTCCCAAACTAAAATAGACAAGCCCATACAAATACAAGAAGCACATAGGCCCCAAATAGACAAGATCAGAAAAAGAAACACCCCACGCCATATCATAGTTAAAATGCTAGATGCCCAAAACAAAGACAAAACTTCTGAGGGCCACAAAAGAGAAAACAAGTCACATACAAAGGGAACCCATCAGAATTACAACTGACTTCTCGCCTCAAACTATGAAAGCAAGAAGAACATGGAGCAAAGCATTCCCTGTGTTAAGGACTATGGATGCCAACCACAATACTTTACCCAGCAAAATGTTGACTATACTTGAAGGAGAGAGAAAAATCTTCCATGACATAAACAAGATGATGGAATACATGTCTGGAAAAACCAACTCTTCATAAAATACTTGAAGCAATTCAAAAGGGCAGAAGAGAGGAGCAACAATCCTCAAAACACCTAGGAAAAAAGAAACTAACACAAAACATAACCATAGGAGCAAAATCAAAGGCTTAGAAGTCCAAATGGATAATAAAGTGAAAGGAAGCAACATCCATCTTTCAATTGTAACCCTTAAATATTAATGGGCTAAACTCCTCAATCAAAAGGCATAGACTGGGAGAATGGATTAGGAAAACAAAACCCCATCTATATGCTGTCTACAAGAAACCCATCTCAATTTCAAGGATAGGCACCAACTTTACAGGTGAAGGGATGGAAGAAAGTATTCCAAGCAAATTGGTACCAAAAGAAAGTGGGTGTGGCTATTCTAATATCAGACAAATAGACTTCAAAGCAAAAGAAATCAAAAGAGACAAAGAGGGCCATTACATCCTTTTAAAAGGAACAATTGACGATGAAATTTCACAATCATAAATATATATGCACCAAAAGCAGTGCACCAAACTTTATAAAGACAATTCTCCAGGACTCTCAAGGACAGATTAACCCCAGCACACTAATACTAGGGGACTTAAATACCCCATTA
>VZQC01002728.1:899697-922286 GCA_009823505.1 Rhizomys pruinosus
CAGTTATGGCAGAATGCATGATCTGGGATGGGGTGGGGGTGGGGGGGGAGGGAAAGGGAAATAAGCCTGAACTGAATTGGAAAAATGTATGAAATGCACAAAGCATCAATAAAACTAATTTACAAAAAAAAATATAAATAAATAAATTAATTAAAAATAAATTAAAAAAAAAAAAAAGAAGAGAAATATGCGGGTCTTTAATCTTTCCAGTCAGGATAGTAGAGCAGGAGGACTGTGAATTTGAGGCGAGCTAGAGCAGCATAGCAAGTTCCAGGTCAGTCTTAGCTATATAGTAAGACCCTGTCAAGAACAAACCAGAGAAAAATAAATAAGAAAAAGTGAATTTGTCAGTTTTAGGCATGAAAGGAAGATTTTAGAACAGATCTAGGCAGCGAGAAGATAACAAGATAGTACTACGACAACTTTATGTCAATAAATTCAGCAACGAAGATAAAAGGGAAAAATTTTCTCTTAAAACAAGATGTTGGAGCCATAAAACGAACATGATGCCACTTATGAAATTCTAGGCTCAGATGCCCTCACTGTTGAGTTGCATCTAACTTTCAAGGAAAGAACACCTGCCACTTTACTGAACGTATTAATCATTTCAAGGAGTTTTCTGGTGGGATTTTTGGGGATCATGTATAATATAATATCATCTGCGAATACTGATAATTTGTCCTCTTATTTTCTAGTTAGTACTTATTTAATTTCCTTTTCTTGTTGCTGGAGAGAGAGCTCAGCAGTTAAGAGCACTGGCTGTTCTTGCAGAGGACCTAGGTTTGATTCCCAGCACCCACATGGCCACTAATAACTGAGCTTAACTCCAGTTCCAGGGGAATCTGATGCCCTCTTCTGACCTCCACAGACATTTCATGACATGGCTGCACCTACATGCATGCAAGGAATACACTCATACATATATTATAAAAATAATTAATAAATAAAATACCTTGCATAGTTGTTTTAACACAAAGTCTCACTCCTAGCTGAGGAGTTATTGACAATTAATGAGCTGCTGGAAGAGAGAGAATCAGTCTTCTTTAAGGGTATGGCCATTGGTACCTCAACCATATTCCAATAGATGGCCAAACACACAAGAATATATGGGCACCAAAACTAGATTTGATTTTTAATTAATTAATTCATTAACTAGATTTTATTTCAATTAATTAATTAAAGGGTTTGTAAATCTTTTTATTGAACTTTTGTGAATTTCATCTGATACATCTTGATCATATTTAGAGCCCTCTACTATGTGCACTCCTCTGTAGACCTCTATTGGATTTCATGCATTCTGTCATATATGTTAAAGCCTATTGAACCATGTTTGTGTCCCCAAATGTCCCTTTGTGTGAATCCATCCACTGGAACCTAGTCAACCTACTTAGTGTCACTCCCTTAAAAGAACCAACTGAGTAGGATGTTTTTCATACCGCCTAAGCATTATTTATCTGTCCTCTCTCTCCCCTTGTGTAACCCTCCTTCCTCCCTCCCTTGTTTAAGTACCTTCAGTTTCCCATTTATCCCTTGATAACATCTGTCTCCTACTATCTCTGTCCCTACAGCTCCTTCTTCTTATTTATCTCCATGGTTCCTTTCCATTTTCCTGGCTCTTGCTGTTATAGGATATATACTCACATCTAAGGATTTAGATCTCAGATCCACAAATGAGGGAGAACATACCTTGCTTGTTTCTCTGAGTCTGTGTTGCTTTGCTTAGTTTAGCAGCTTCTAGCTCCATCCATTTCCCTACAAATTTGATTTCAATTCATCAGCTAAGGGACATTTTTTACCATTTCTTAGCCTGTTAGTCTGGTTCTCTCCAGCAGCAGCACTGGGAAGGGAATTTATTTATTTTTATTGTGCATATGAGTGCTTTCCCTGCATGTATGTAAGTGCTCCTATGTTGTGTAGTGCCCACAGATGCCAAAAGAGAGTGTGAGATCCCTGGAACTGGAGTTATAGGTGGTTGTTAGCTACCATATGGGTGCTGGGAAACATACCTAGGTCCTCTGCAAGAGCAGCCAGTGCTCTTAACTGATGAACTATCTCCCTAGCCAAACTTTGATGGGTTTTAAAAAAAGAAAGAAGACACTATTTCTGTCTGTAGAGAAGGAGGAAAGAGTTGAAGGAGGGGAGGTGAATGTGATCAAAACACATTGTATGAAATTCTCAAAGAACTAATAAAAAAAAAGAGAAATGAGAAGATTATTCTATGTAATTCCAAATGATTTAGAAACCTGAATGTAATTTTTAGGAATTGTGAAATGAGCCCTATGTGATTTCGTGGTTTTATAGCTTGGCTGTGGCTTTCTCTGTGTTCTCTCTCTGATCTGATCGTTGAATGAAGTTCCTTCCCTGGCTTTTTTATGCTCTTTAAATATCACAGGCAGCTTCCTGTTCTTGGGAGTCCCATATTTTTCAACTGCTTTCCTCTCTGCTTTTCACCTACTCAGTTCTGGTTCCCTCTTCAGAATGGCCTTCCTGAACACATTAGATGATTGTTTTTCTCTTTTATAAACCATAGAACTTTTGTTTGTTAGTAATTATTGTACATGGCACTTAAGTATGGACATACTTACTTTTGCACTATGCATCCCTACCTCTAGATCGTAAGGTCTGTGGATCCTGGGACCTGGTTTGCTTTCTTCTTTTGTGTAATTAATGCTTGGGATAGTGCTTGGCACATATACACACTGCCAGTTGGATGAATTAATTACTAAAGGCAGTCATGTGCTTTTGGTCCATAGATCTAGATGTTGGAACTGTGTATAGGACAGTTCAAGGTAGAGTTTAATTCTGGGTAAAATACAGCCTTTTCTTGGCATGAGACCTGTCTGAGTTGAATAAACTTTCTTAGGAAGTAATGAGTTGTTTACTCCTGAGGTGTGTCTGCAACAGCTGGTAGGTTCTTGAACATTTCTTATAAACTCTGAAGTCATGTATTCTATCGACCTGTTCCTTGGACCTCACTCCATTTAAAGCTCTACCTGTAATGAGAAGTTGGCTTGCATTTTTGTTTATTTAGGGTTTTATGTGATCCTATTTTTAGCTTGAGGACAAATGCTTGTCCCACTGGGCAGCATTGATATCTTTTTCTAAAGGTCAAATTGGAGATTTTCCACATCTTTTGTCTATTGTTTTCATTGTTTTACTGCTCCTCTATTCAGAGATCCATTGGAATTGTAAGAAATACAGTCTTCAATCTATGTACCTTTTCACATTTCAACACTGAGATTCATGAATTGAGAACACCCAGATTTTATAACTAGGGTAAGTCATCCTTATGCACAACCTGGCTGTGTAATTTATATTCCTACTGAGGAATATGAATTCACAATATATTAGTAAGAATTATGTAACTCAGGAACACTAGCTTCCTAAGGGACAAGAGTGTTGTATACTCATAAATAAGGACTGTCCCCTTCTCTCATGTCATATCCAGAACTACAGTATCCTGTTGACAAAGGAACATCAAGCCCATTGAGTCCCATTCCTAATGAAGAAGCCTAGCACATAAGAAAGTATAGAGACAGAACCTTCACAGAGTTGGTTTTGTTTTTTTTTTTTTGTAGAGTATGTTCAAGATTATTTTCCTTTGTGGTTAATTGGGTATGGACATGTCTAGAGTACTGGGAAACCTCACATTAATATTTTCCCACATTCTCCTAAAAAACAAGCTAATGCACTTTCTATTTTGAGAAGTTTTAAGTTTATATAAAAATTCAGTGGAAAATACAGTGTTCCCAAATACCTTCTTCTTCTCTTTCCCATTTCCCCTAACGAGGTGCATTTCTTACAACTGCTGAGTCAATGTCGATGCATTATTACTGGTTGAAGGTCAGAGTTTACTTAGGACTCATTTCTCTTTGTGCAGTGCATTTCATGGGGTTCTGATAAATGTACAAAGACATATATCCATCATTATAGTCTCATGCATAATGGATTCTCTGTGCAAGTTCCCCCACTCTACCAACTCCATTCACTCTTCTTTCTTTTATTTTTTTGTATCAATAACTAAGCAGAAGTTGGGATCATTTTACATCCTCCATGGACCACACTGCCCTCAAATACTCTGTAAGTAGAGTCTATCTGTTCCTTCCCCAGGTCTCTCTTTCATGTATGTGATTTCATATTCTCTCCAATGTCTTGATCCTGATGACTAGTTTATTACAACAATCTTTTGACTTGCCTTTTATTCATCTCTTTTCATTCCATTAAACCTTTGCCCATGTTGCAATGGAAATATCTTGTTAAAAATCCTAACCTTGGTCTCTGACTCATGAATCTTCAGGGGTTCCCTATACTGCTGGGGTTAATGTTGAACTTCCTTAGTAGTTTTTTTTTTGTGACTTTGGGCATTTAGTTTGTAGCTACTTGTATGTGCCTTGGCCCTCGTCAAGTTTTGGTGACTAACTTCTTCTCTTAAGCAGTTCAGGAATTCAAATTTTTCAGAATGTAGGTATGTTTTTTAATCTTACAGTGTTTTCTTTCTTTTTACTATTTTCTATGACAGCTGCTACATAGAACTTTTAAAAATTAATTTTAACCTTTATGTTATTGTTTTGTCTCTATAATTGAACTTAATAAATTAATACTGTTCATTTGCAACTTCTCCTTTTCTTAGGCATGACTTCTTTTTTTTATTCTATTGTATTAGTCACTTTTCTGTTGCTGTGTTAAAACACCATGAGCAAGGGAACTTATAAAAAGAAGAGTTTATTTGAGCTTATGATTTACTGTTCCAGGGAATCAGAGTCCATTGTGGTAGGAGGCATGGTGGCTGGGGCTGGAGCGGCAAACCAAGGGTCACATCTCGCAATCAGCACAGGAAGCAGAGAGAGAGAGAGACTGGAGACCGCAAGGCTTGTTAAACTCTCTAAGCCTGCCCCCAATAACGTACTTCCTCCAGCACAGCCACACCTTCTAAGACCTCCAAGAACAGTGCCACCAACTGGAGACAAAATGTCTGAACACTTAAAGCCTATGGGGGGACACTCTCATTCAAGCCACCACATTCCACTCCCTGGCCCCCATAGGCCATATAAAATGCAAAACGCATTTAGTCCAACCTTAAAAGTCCCCATAGTCTTTACCAGTCTCAATTCTATTCAAAAGTCTATAGTCCAAAATCTCTTCTGAGACATAGGCCAATCTCTTAACTATAAGCTCCTGTAAAATCAAAAGGCAAATTACATACTCCCAACATACAGTGGAACTGAATACACATTCCCATTCCAAAAGGGAGGAATAGAGGCATAGTGAGGAAACAATGGACCAAAACAAGACTGAAAACCAGCAGGGCAAATGCCAAGTCCAGTAGCTCCAAGTGCGACTTCTGGGAATTTACTTCCAAAGGGCTTAGATGGCTCAGCTCTTCCAGGATTGAGTGCAACATGAATCTCTTCCTTAGGCTAGTACCACTCCCTGTATGCAGCTCTCCTTGGCAAATATCTCACAGGTCTGGCATCTCGAATGTCTTCTTGGGGTCTCCGCTGCCAACCAGGTTTCACATTCACAGCTTCACGCAGTGGCCTATCAGGGCCTTCTTTTTTCAGGGATGCCCCTGCTGCACTCTGCCTGGCCTCTGTGGCTTTCTGAAACCATGGAGGAAGAACTGATGACCCCTTCACTCTTGCAAACTTCATGCCTCCAAAGCCAGCACCACGTGAATGAAACTGCCGAGTTTGGCTGCAAGTTTGAGATAGACTCTGGCCTATTTCAACCACATTTGCAATTTTTCTCTGCCCTGGACTTGTTGGAGCAGAAAACCCTTTCAGTATTTTTCTTTCAAAAGTTGGAAGATTAGCTGGGTGTGGTCTTGCTATGAAGGTACTGTTTCTGTTGTTTACTTGTAAATATCCAGGCCTCTCCTTAATCACTTTAATCTCACCTTTCCCATTGTTTACTTGTAAATAGCTAGGCTTCTCCTTAATCAGTTTAATCTCCTTATCAAAAGGAACCTCGCCTTCACATGCCTTGGCCCCACCTTTAATCTTCCTAGTGCAGTTTTCAGATCTAAACTGTACATTCTGCATTTCTTTCTGCCCCTTCTTCTCTTCTTCACTGTAGATCTGCACAATATTCACCATCAGTAGCCACACCACCATTTCTACATTAGATTGTCTTGAAATATCCCCCACCAAAGACATTAGTCCATTGCTTTTCAATTTAGCATCAGGCAAGCATTTGGACTGTGGGCAAAATGCTGCCAGACTCTTTATCAAAATATCCCAGTTGCTGCCTAAGTCTTTATTTTCCTCTGGAACTACATTTTTTGCAGCAATGCTTTCTTCCAGGCTTCTACTAGAATGGCCCCTTAAGCGCTGCTTACAGTAGTCAACAGCTTTTCTAGCCCAAAGTTCCAAAGTCTTCCACATTTCTCCAAACACCCACATGGTCAGGTTCTTCACAGCCAACAGCCCGCTCTCTGGTACCAAATAACTGTATTAGTCACTTTTCTGTTGCTGTGATAAAATATCATGAGCAAGGGAACTTATAAAAGGAAGAGTTTATTTGAGTTTATGATTGACAGTTCCAGGGAATCAGAGTCCATTGTGGTAGGAGGCATGGTGGCCAGGGCTGGAGCAGCAAGCTGAGGGTCACATCTCACAATCAGCACAGGAAGGAGAGAGAGAGAGAGAGAGAGAGAGAGAGAGAGAGAGAGAGAGAGAGAGAGAGAGAGAGAGAGAGAGACTGGAGACCAAATGGCTTGTTAAACTCACTAAGCCTGCCCCCAATAACGTACTTCCTCCAGTACAACCACACCTTCTAAGACCTCCAAGAACAGTACCACCAACTGGAGACAAAATGTCTAAACACTTAAAGCCTATGGGGGGACACTCTCATTCAAACCACCACATCTATAAAGTTATCAATACTTACTTTTTATTTTATATTATTCCAAAATATGCATATATACACTCCATACATAAGTCAAAATTAAAAATTCTGAAAATGAACTGTAGGTTGATTCCTAAGTACATTTAGAGATTCACATTTTAACAGTAAATTTTCATGCAGGTTGTGTAACTTTACGTTCATTTTTTAGAATATGACTACACCTCCTCCATCTATATATGGTAATTACAATGTGTGAGTGTAAGTGGTAGGACAATTCTAGAGCCCATTTATAGATTCAAATTGTAATAGCACAGTTGCTTTGAACAATGAAATATAATAAGAAAGTTGCTCAGTTTAACTGCCAACTGGGGATTTGGTGTTAGCATCCACAAATGAGGGAAACCATTCGTCTTTTTTTTTCTGGGGCTGTGTTACTTCACTTAGTATAATTGTTTCAAGTTCCATTCATTTACCAGCAAAGCTCATTATGTCATCTTTCTTTACTGCTGCATAGAACTCCATTGTGTAGATGTACCACATTTTTGTTATCCAGTCATCTGTTGAGGGGCATTTGGATTGGTTCCAGGTCTTTGCTATTGTGAAGAGAGCTGCAATAAACATAGCTGTGCATGTATCTTTGCGGTAGGATGCGTCTTGTGGGTATATACCCAGGAGTGGTATGTCTGGGTCAGGTGGTAGGCTCATTTTGAGTTTTTTAAGGGTTCTCCACACTGCTTTCCACAGTGGTTGTACCAGTTTACATTCCCACCAGCAGTGGATGAGTGTTCCAAAATTGAAGATCCAAACTTGAGCTCATATAGCTTCAGCCACCTCATATTTGACAAAGGGGCCAAAAAAACTCAATGGAGGAAAGATAGCATCTTCAACAAATGGTGTTGGCAAAACTGGGTCACCATTTGTAGAAGAACAAAATTAAACCCCTACCTCTCACCCTGTACAAAAATAAAGTCCAAGTGGATCAAAGATCTCAGCCTAAAACCTGACACCCTAAAGGTGATAGAAGAAAAAGTTGGCAGCAACCTACAAGACATACGTGTAGGAAAAGACTTTCTAAATCAAACAGCAGCTGCACAGGAAATAAGGACAACAGCTGACAAGTGGGACCTCATCAAACTCAAAAGCTAAAGAAACAATCAAGGAAGTGAAGAGAAAACCTACAGAGTGGGAGGAAACCTTCATCATGGATACATCAGACAAAGCATTAACATCCAGAATATATAAGCTACTTAAAAAGCAAAGAAGAAAACAAATGACCTACTCAAAAGATGGAGTAAAGAGCTGAACAGACACTTCACCAGTAAGGAAGTAAAGATGGCTGAGAAACATCTTAAAATGTGTTCAACATCATTAATAATTAAGGAGATGCAAATTAAAACCACACTAAGGTATCGTCTCACTTCAATAAGACTAGCCGAGTTCAAGAAAACAAAAGGCACCAAATGCTGGAGAGGTTGTGGGAGAAATAGGCATGACTTCTTAAAGGCAGATAGTGGGCATATGTACATTGGAATTTTCCATGCAAAGCAAGTACCTTGGCACTTAGCTATACTTAGTAGAGGTTGGGCCAGTGCATGAATGAGTTGGCAAAAGAGCTAGAGAGACTTGGGTCACCTACAGTCAAGAGATAATTAAATGATGATAAAACAGGCTTTGAAAGGTGAGAGAAGAGAATGCATGTAGGGAGAAATAACATAATAGGAGCTGCTGCTGAGACCTGGGAAAACAGCTGCTCAGGTGCCTCATTGGATTTTGTACCATGTGGTGTGGAAATACTGAGAGGGAAATAGGACTTGAAGTAAGACTACCCACTGCATTGGGTCCCCTGTCCCAGAATCCTCTGAAGCAGGAGCATGGTCTGAGCTGATCAGCACCTCTGATTAGTGATCATGGAACTATTTTTTTAATTTAATTTTTATTGATGCTTTGTGCATTTCATACATCATTTTCCAATTCAGATCAGGCATATTTCCCTTTCCCTCCCCCCCCACCCCCACCCAAGTCCAGGTACTCATCAACTATTCAGTGACTATTCAACATTTAGTGACTGTTTCTAACATGCTCAGCTCAAGTGTCTTGGAAAACAGCCAGAATATTTATGGCAAATTGGATCCTCGTGGATCTGTTTACATTTAAAATATAAGAGAACAACAATAAAAAAACCAATTTGCTGACATTCAAACAATGGGAAATTTGAGAGAAAGAAAGTGGTTTTCTTGAAATGGGCTGTAATAGAGGATAAATAGAAGGCGAAACAGTACATGATTGGCAGTTAGCTCAATGTACAGGAAAGCCTCTGTTTTCTGAGAATTTGGGAAACATGAACTTTCTTAGGTCCAACCATGTGGTTCAAGATGGAAATGTCAAAAATACTGAACCAGTAGTTTCCCTGATCAAAAACAATGACTAATTGGTGAAGACGGGACTGCAGGCAGGTGCCTGGGTTCTCTGTTCAGGGTCTCTTGGCTAAAAGAAAGCATGGAACTGGCTGGGTAGTGATCTGGAAAGAGACAGGACAGTCACCCGAAAGTTTGTGCAAACAGGACCCCATTATAGAATACAATTCAGTTGTAGAAAATTTATGAAAAAAATTAAGGTTTTGGTAGAATTGATCCTAACCTCTAGTTTTGACTAAGAACAATCAGAAGCAAAGAGAAGATCTGTGCTCAAGGAGTGTCGAATAATGTTAATTTATAGTAAAGTAAAACAAAATCACCACTGCCGATTAAAGAGCATGAGGTTCAGCACTAGTGTGCTGCCTGTGTAAGTTCACATGGGGACTGTATGGATTTTTGCTTATTTATCACCTACAAAATAAACACAACCCTACCAATTCAGTGTGTACTGTGCCAGCTAATTAGATTAGATAGCATGGGATCTAAAATGGTGTTGGCATCCAGTTAGTCCTCAATAAATAAATAACTCCCCATCTTTCCCTTGATATGAAAAGTTTCTTCTAGGTTCAATTGGAAGACTGTTCCAAGATGCTGGAATAATTTGCATATATATGCAATTGCCCTCCCGATAACATTTGAAAACTGAGATGCTGTAACTATATTGGAGATGGTTATGCATCTAACTTTTTGAAAGGCAGTTTTGAATTCTTATTGACTTTTTCATTTGCTAGGGCAGTGAGTTGATGTGGAACTGTGGCAACATTTGTAAATGATTTATTTAGAAGGAGATGTGTGAACACTCAGAAAGGGAAAAAAAAAAAAAAAAAGATTCCTAGGTGGTAATACCAATTCCCCAAGAACAAATAATATTGTGTTAAGCTAACCTCTCTCAATTTGTTTTTCTTTGTTTTTGATAGGCTTATTAACCTGGAAAATCAGAATAACTTTCTAAGCCTAGAGTTTCTTGATTTCAGCAATGTTTTTGGTGGCATCACACAGTAAGCTTAAGGCATGGGAAGGAAAATGGGGTCATATGATTAAATTTACTAGCAGTTAAACACAGTCACAGAATATTAATAAACTAATGTTTGCATTAAAGTGGCAGATGGTTGTCAAATTGAATGGCAAAAATATTGACCTTAGAATAGCCTTTGTTTGGCAATAATCAAAGACACCATAAGGATAGCAAATGCATAACAATTCATTTTACAGATGACATAGAAATTGAGGAACATTAGTGTTTTATATCTACTTTATTATTATAAAAGTACTTTATTATTAAATACTTAAATTTAGAGAACTGAAAGAAACTTTACAGAGTATAGAACTACAAAGTTATATATTTCAAGTATAGTTATATTTTATAGCAGATTTAATTACAGTCAGTTCATACAGGCATGGCTTATAAAACCTTTTTCCAAATAATTTTCTTAAATTGGGTACTTTTCTAGTTGATCAGCTTTCTGGAAAATTTGAAAAATAATTTTATATGATGTTTCAATGTATTTGGGTTCATACCATCAATTTAATTCTTGATTGGTTTTCAGTAAGTGTTTTCAATAAGGAAACAGAAATGGGGTTGGAATGAAGGCTCAGTGGTTCATAGCAAGCAGTAGCTTCTCTTACAGGGAACCCAGGTTAAGTTCCCAGCACCCCTCGGTGGCTAACAACCTCCGCCCCCTGGTGGCTAACAACCTCCGCCCTCTTCTGGCCTCCACAAACACTGAGTGCATGGATCCATTTAATACACTTCCAGGAAAAGCATTCATACACAGAAATTTAAACAATAATAATAAACAAGAAAACAGGCATTTCCTTCTAAACTCTTACATTTTGGGCTAGTATGTTTCATGTATGATTCTTTCTATATAAAGGATAACTGTACTGGTTGGATTCAACCTTATATCTTCTACTATGTCGGCATTCCCAAGAAAGAAATGAATGATTCGCTTTGCTTTCTTTGAATCTCTCCTCTTTGCTTAAAAATACATTCCTATAGCATATCTTTTGACATAATTTTGTTAGCATGTGTACACATGCTATTGGCTTCTTTTAACTAGATTTCTTTGGAATGTAGTGAGTTTCTTTAATTTTCATCATCAGTTCTGTTCTATTAGTTATTTTATTGAGCTTAGTGATGACATTTTATTAATTTAAATTGTGTGTGTGTACACACACACACACACACACACACACACACACACACATACACACACACATGAGCAATGCTCACAGAGACCGGAAGAGTACATCATACCCCCCTGTAAAGTTACAGGTGGTTATGAGCCACCTGACCATGGGTGCTGGGAACCGAGTTTGGGTTTTCTGCTAGAGCAGTGTGTGCTCTTAACCACTGAACCATCTCCATAGTGCTTGGTTTTTCTTTAATGCCTTTGATTTTTTTTTTTTTTTTTTTTTTTGTTTTTTTGAGACAGGGTCTCCCTTTTAGTCCCAGCTGTCCTGGAGCTTGCTCTGTAGACCAGGCTGGCCTTGAACTCACAGAGATCTTCCTGCCTCTGCCTCCCAAGTGCTAGGATTAAAGGCATGTGCCACCATGCCTGGCCTAATGCCTTTGATTATTATTCGTATCTTGGTGGTTGGCATATATCTCAGCTGCTTCTATATTTTTGACACTCTGTTCTTTAAACCATGCAATTATCATTTCCTTATTTTCATTTTCTCCCTATTTCTTGATTCTTTTACTCTTAGTCCAGAGTGTGTGTTCTTCATATAATTAATTTTTTTCCCCTGCTGTTCATTGGAGAATACTTGAGCAGTTTCCTCTGTGGTCTTTCATTCTATTGATCTTGTCCTTCAGACTTCACCGTTTACTTTCACCTCTTACTGTTTTCTGTCTGGCTTTCTGAACCAGCCACAGAAATGCTTTTAGAGAAATGGCACATTTGCTGGTTCACAAAATTATAATTTTTGAGAGATGGCATGGTGTTTTATTTTCTTTGTGTTTATTTTATTAGAAATTTCAGAGAATAGAAGCTGCTAGACAGAACCCCTTTTCAACTGGAAAGCCTGATATGCCTAATATGTTGACTGATAGAATCAAGATTATAAATGATATCAACAGGATGGAACAAAGTACTGAAACCAACAAGATGAATAAATGAAATATGACAGGTTGCCTAAAAATAATGTCACATTAAGCCCAGGATGGGGAAGGCTGCCTTGGAGCATCTCCAGGCTTACACATCCTGCTCAGTGGCTCACTTGATGCCTTATCTAGCAATGCTGTCTGTCTGAAGGATTCAATTACATCAGATGTTGCAAATGTCACACCAGGGGCCCGGACCAGGCACCCAAAGCCAACTTGTTCTGTACTGAGCTCATTAGCTCAATCCCAAACCACCAGGCAGCCTTATTCCTTAGTTTAAAAGTGTTACCATCCACCTGATCACTTAGTCCCTCTTAACCCAGGTTGTTCTCATTTCTCACAGGAGATGATTTGCTGCCGAGGGTTTTTTGTCTTCCTCGTAAATACTTTTCAATATTGCTGTATTCTGGGAGCAGGTGTTATATGTTTACATGGTTTCTTCTCTGCCTTTCAAGTGTTTAAACTATCTTTTTCTTGAATCCAGTACCCTCTGAGTATCTTTGATACAGACAAATCTTCCCAGACATCTTTCTACCTCCCACAGTTTCGTAATGATTCTCTGCTAGGAGCTCTTCCAGCAGGTGGGAAGGTAATGCAGACCCTTGCCAGCCTGTGCTCTCTAAAGCTTTCGTACAGACCTAGTGTTCTAGCCATAGCAAGTTGTTGCCTTCCCCAGATTACTTTGCTCCCCTCCTCTTCCTGGAAGAGTCATAATTTTCCATTCGGGAACCTGTTCAAGAGCTCTGTCCTCTGCACAAACCCTTGATGACCTGCCAGACTCTGCACAGTCCCATTTTCTGGGCTTTCTCATCACTTGTCACACACCAGCGCTAATGCCA
Organism: Rhizomys pruinosus; assembly: GCA_009823505.1. NCBI lineage: Eukaryota > Metazoa > Chordata > Mammalia > Rodentia > Spalacidae > Rhizomys > Rhizomys pruinosus. Next base: position 912,903 of record VZQC01002728.1, read on the forward strand.
ACTCCCTCCATAGAAACTGTACTGTTAATGTAGCATATTTCCTACATGTTTAAATATAGTCACGTCACTGTCAGTAAGCCAGTTATTTTCAGGTTAGTCCCCCGCCACCTCCACTCTCTCCCAACACACATTCAGGTCTTTTCCTTCGTTTTGAAATTTCAGTTCTCTTTGAAGTCTCCTTGGGTCTGAGTAAAACCTATTCTTCCTTGAATCCTTCTTCAGCTTTTCCAATGTAGTTGGTATTCTTGTACTTAAATGTCTTTTTGGTTTCTACCATATTATACTTTGTTCTCATGATTATGTTTTAAAGTAATGATTGCACTATTTTTGTTAATTTATCTTACCTTTCCCCCAAATTTCAAATTAGGAAGAATTATCAAAGTTCTTCTCCTTTCCTTACCAGTATAGTCTCTTGAAAAACTGCTTTTAGGTGTGTGGCTTAGTATATTCATGGATAGATATAGAGATATAGTCTGAGAAACAGTAGGATTATAAAATGAACCTATTTTCAGTAAAATTATTGCATTTATTTTTACTTGACCTTGAGGAAAATGAGTGTATATGTAATATAACGTATAAAGCAACTGCTGGTTTGATATGCATTTCTATATTGCAAGCAGTATTTATTTCTAAATTATCCTGTACTTATAAAGTCAAGTCTGAGAAACTGATAGAAGTTGGCAACTTCTACCTGTTTTGATTATTCGAATATCTTCCAGGGAAATAATGGAATTATCATGTGGAGATAGCCTTCTATTTCTAAATATTACTTCCTACACTTAGTTATTATATTTATATGCAAAATTTGAAATTAAATTCCCTTTCTATAACCACAACTAGCACAGATTGTTAAATATTACTTTTATATGTAAATAAATTCAAGGCTGCTCAGTAGCTATAATTTTATCATCTAAATATGTGAAAAATTAAAAAAATCACTAACACTTAAATTTCCATTCCCACATAATGAACATTGTTTAATCAACTGGTTTCAAATTATTCTTTGAAATAAAACATTGTAGGTTTAGTTGAATATCTATTTGAACTTACTGAAACTTAAACAGTTGTAAACATGCTATTTTTCTACAGGTATTTATTTACTTGAATTCAATACATTGAGTTAATTAATATATTTGTGAAATTACCAGACAAATATCTGTCTGTAAATAAAATAATTATGTTATATATATATATATATATATATTTTTGTAACTTTGCATTATTTATTTATTTTTCTAATTAAATTAGTTTCTAATTAAATTAGTTTTATTGATGCTTTGTGCATTCATACATTTTTTTCCAATTCAGTTCAGGCTTATTTTTTTCCCCTCCTTCCCTCCCCCCCCCCCCCATCCAAGATCATGCATTCTTGCCATAACTGTCCTGCATCGTTCTCTCAGTTTTTTTTTTTCATTTTTACCTATAAGTGATAATCCATGAGTACAAGCATCTATCAATGCAAAACCTAATCTGCAGGCTGTTGTGCCCAAACACTACAGGCCCACGCATCCGTGGGGGGTGGAACAGGTTTTTGTTCAATCAAGGTTGATCCAATGAGTGCCCAGTACTACTTGCTGTAGTTTCACCATTCACCCGCACCAATCGCAGCCTTACATCTAATCTACAAGCCCCCCTCTGCTCGCAGGTTTGTCCCTAGGCTGTAGGAAGGGGCACAGGTGGAATAAGGTAAGAACATCCACTCTCTCTTGGAGGCTGTTGACTTGGACTCTGGTCAATTCTGGTCTGTTTCCTTTCATGGGCTGACAGTTGCTTCCAGGAAGTAACCTTTCGATCCTACTAAGAAGAACAAGCATTTTTATTTTGGGAAGATATAATGGTATTTATGCAGCACTAATAGATTTATGGTAGGTTACTTTAGCATAGACACCTGTTTGGATATGTTAATCATGAATATACAATTTTCCCCCCTGTTAATATGACAGGGTCCTTACTGTGAGCTTTATAATCCTCCTAACCTTAGAGGATGTAAGCTGTGGCATCACGCATGGGTTATTTCTCAAGGGGAGAAGCCAATAGCCAATTAGATTGGATATACAGGCACAATGGCTGCCTCTGCTGACGTATGTTCCAGGCAGGTGAAGTGTAGCTGGTGCGTGACGGGGGGTTTTGCTTGACTCAGGTGGACCCGTATTTTGGCTTTATTGGATTTTAGTGGGCCTTTGGACACTTTTCCCCCTCTGGCAATTCCAGAGGCCATCTGTAACACTTGGCATGTGTGGTCTCAATACATCCTCCTGTAACGTCAGGTCTTCGGCAAGCAGGTCTCTATTGCCTCTCCTCCTGTAGGGTATCCCAACTTAGAGGCAAGGAGCCCTTCCCTTTTGTGGGGCCTTGGATCCCCCTGGCCAACATCCACCTGGTAGAAACATCCATTGCTGAGTGTCAGAGCTCTCTGTATTAATGATTGTTGCCTGAGGAAACATAGCCTAGAAAAAAAACTTTTAGTATTATATTTGGTTCTGAACAAGAGTAATCCCTTCCACAGTTCATGTCTATAAGGCAATTAAAGAAGGATAGTTTTACCGGTTTTATAATGAGATTACCTCTAACAATAGTTTGTCTCCAATTTAACAGTGGGGAACGACCCTCATCATCGTCTTATATTTTCCTTGTTCTATGGGGGGGAAGGCAAGAAAGTCTCTATATCAAAACTTTTGTGGCACCTAGAATGTAAGTTTTCATTAGGACTATTATAACTAGTTTTACATGTAGGATCCACAGAAGGGTTCGATGTTTATGGCAATACTGAGGCTTTTCTTCCTTTCAATGGTTCAGACGGGCGCCTTCTTTCTGTTGACACTTTTTGGTTAATCCTACTCATGCAAAGCTGTATCTTTTTTCTTTCTCAGCCATTAAGTTGTGAAGTTTTGTCCTGTTGGAACAAACAAAATCTTTTTCCATAGTTAGTTTTTAAGATTTGAAGTGCCAAGGGTTGATGAGCAAGGTTTCAATGTCTTTCTGTATCCCCCCTTTTTTAGCGTATGAGTCTCGCAGAAGACATTGTTTATACATGACCTATGGGTGGAGTCAAGGCACAGATTCATCAAATTCACCCATGTTGTTTTTGGGTGACTATATATGATTAACTTGGGAAGCAAACTTAATTTTACTTAAATCATCTTAAAGAGAGAATGCTACAAGGGTGATACTGGTCAACAGGGAAATTATAGAGAATATTTGTATGTGTCAATCCCAAATTCTTGCGTCTGACGCATGTTTATGTAAAGCAAAGTGGGGCACACGACTGTATTAACTCCTCATTTATCGATCATTATCATTTTTATCAATGTGTCTGTAAGACCAATGTTGTTTAATATAGCCTGTCTTGCTTTTACTAAGTCTCTAAATACACCGAATCGCTGACTCCCGTGTACGACAGTGTCTAGGCGAAGCTTGGGTACTTGCTGAGGCTCAGTCAATTAAATATGCCTTAATCGAATATACACCCGTGTCCCCTCTCCACCCATCCCCCCTTTCCAATTCACACATTTCGGTCCATTTTCTGATGCAGTCCTTTCTGTTCGTTCTTTTTACTATGCATCCCTCCTCCATGAGAATATTTATATCTGGTTGTTGGTACTAGCATCCAATATGAGTGACACCAATTTGTAGTTGTTTTTCTGGGCATGTGTTTACTTTCACTTTAACATAATGTCTTCCACTCCATCCATTTACCTGCAAAGTCCATGAGTGGTCCCGTCTTTACTGCTTGCATAGTTAAGTTCATGTAAGGATGTACATATACTTTGAATCTCTCATGGCCAATGTAATGCATTCCTTGATCGCATGTGAGGAAGGCACCTAGGCTCAGTTCAGCTTTGCGAAAATCAGCTGAATGGTGAGACAGCAGGCTGCAAATAACCGATCAGCTGTGCATGTGTATCTTTGCAGTAAGTTGTGTCCTTGTGGGTTATACCCAGGAGTGGTATGACTGGGTCAAAGTGGAAGGCTCATATTGGAGTATTTTAAGGGTTCTCCCACTGCCTTCCACAGTGGGGCTGTAATAGTTAACCATTCCACCAGCAATGATGAGTGTTTTCCCCCTTTCCCCACAAACCTTCTCCAGCACTTGGTATCATATTCTGTTCTGATCTTAGCCAGTCTTAATTGGAGTAGGTGATATCTCAGAGTGGTTTTTTAATTTTGCATTTTCCTTAATTACAGAGATGTTGGAACACTTCGTTAAGATGTTTCTCTGGCCATCTCTATCTCCTCCTCTGTTGAAGTCTTATCAGATCTTTGCTTCCATCTTTTGAATGATTCATTTGTTTTCTTTCTTCTTTTGTTTTTTTGAGTAAGCTTTATATTCTGGAAATTATGCTGTTTGTCAAGTAATCTGCTGTGAAAGGTTTTCTACACCACCTTGTGGTATCATTCTCAGTCTCATTACTCTTTTGGCTTCCTTAGATGTGACGAGACAGTTCATGCTTTGTTAGTTTTTAATGAGGTCCCATTTGTCAATTGTCGATCTTTTTTCTTGTGCCAAGGCTGCTGATCCTGATTTAGGAGTTCCTTTTCTACTCCTATATCTTGTATCTGCTGCCAAAGCTTCTATTCCTATCACTCCAGAGTTTGGGGTTTCACGTGAGGTCTTTGGTCCGATCTGAGTTGACCTTTGTACAAGGTGAGAGGTAGGGATTTAAATTCTCTTCTTCTGACAAGTGTTTGTGATCCAGTTTTGCCAGCACCATTGCCGAAGATGCTGTCTTTCTTCCATTGTGTCTTCTTGGCCTCCCTTGTCAAATATGAGGTGGCTGAAAATTGTATGAGCTAGGTTTGGATCTTCAGTTTTATTCCATTGGTCAACTGTTGTTTGTTTTTGTGCCAGTTACCAGGCTGTCTTTAATGACTATAGCCCTGTAGTATATTTTGATGTCTGGTATAGCGAATCACCCCCTGTATTTGCTTCTTTTTCACTCAGGGTTGCCTTTGGCTATTCGGGGTCCTTTTGTTTCCAAATGAAATTGAGGATTTTTTTCCAGGACCTGTGAAGAAACTTTGGGAATTCTGATTGGGATCGCAGTTAAAGTCTGTACACTAGTTTGGGTAGGATGGACAATTTTTACTATATTTTATTTCCCAATCCATGAGCATGGGAGGTTTGTCCCACGTCTGATGTCTTCCTCAAAATTGGTCCTTTTTCAGGGGTTTAAATTTTTGTTGTAGAGATCCTTGGTGTCTTTGGTTAAGGTTTGTTCCTAGGTATTTTTTAATTGTTTTTGAGGCTACTGTGTGAGTGGGAAGGTCTCCTTTGTACGTCTTCTTAATTGCTTGTTGTTGGTGTACAGAAAGGCTAACGATTTTTCTAGGTTTATTTGTATCTCTCTTCGCACTTTAACCCGAAAGTCTTGTCGTTTCTGGAGCTTTTTCTGGTGGAGTTCTTAAGCATCCCTTGGGTAGCACAATATATCCTCAGCCGCAAAGGGTCAGCTTGCCTTTCCCTCTCTTTCCTAATTAGAACTCCCTTTCTAATTTCCTTTTCTCTTGCCTTATATGCCCTGCTGGGTTTTCTAGCCTATATTTGAAGAGGAGTGGTGCCAGGGGGCAGCCCTTGGCCGAGTTTCCTACCTTTAAGGGGAATGCCTTGTCATTTCCGCCCATTTGGTATGTATTGGCTGTGTGGTTTTCTGTCATCTGGCTTTGATTACAATCTGAAGAATGATCCCTCCAAGACCAATTCCCTTAGGACTTTAAACATGACATAGGGTGCTGGATTTTTGTCAAAAGGCTTTCTCCGCATCAATATGAGATGATGGTGTGGTTTTTTTTGTCTTGTTCTGTCATTATAGTGTTTGAATGATTTTTATTGATTTTCGTATGTTTGAACTAAACATCCCTGTCATGTACGGTATGAATCCAACTTGGTGGTGGTGGATGGATTTTTTTGATGTGAGTCTGTATGCGATTTGCCAGAATCCCTGTTTAGAATTTTGTGCATCTGTTTTCATTAGGAGAGATGGGTCTATTAGTTCTCCTTTTTGGTTGTATCTTTCCCTGTTTTTGGTAGTACGTAATGCTGGCTTCATAGAAAGTGATTTGGAGAAAGTCCCTCAATTTGTATCCTTCTAAACATTTAAGTATTAATGGTTGTAAGTCTTTTACGAAATATTTTATAGAATTCAGCAGGTGGCCAATCCATCCGGCCTGGGATTTTTTGGGTTGGGAGGCTACTTTATACCTCTTCGCATTTCCTTCCTGCGATTGGTCTGTTTCAGGCCTGGTTCGATCATCTTCTTGGTGTTGAGCTTTGGGTTGGGATTCCCAGGGATCAGATATTCATCATTTCTTTCTCGGTTTTCAAACTTAGTAGAATATAAGTTTTTGCTAAGTATCCCGTAGATGTGTTCTGGATCTTTTCAGTGTCTGGTTGGTGATATTTCCCCTTTCCATCACAGATTCCTATTGATTTGGAGTTTGTTCTTTGTCTTTTTTTTTTTTTTTTTTTTTTTTGGGCTGAGGTCTGTTGTATCTTGTTTTTCTCTCAAAACCAACTTTGGATTCTTGATGTTTTTGTATGGTTTTCTTTGTTTCTAGTTTGCATTGATCTCGTGCTCTGATTTTTTGTTATTTCTTCTGTCTGCTCCGTTTAGGGTTCATTTGTTGCGGTCTCTCCTCAAGAAGTTTTTTAGCTGCAGTGTTAGATCATTCACTTGTGCTGCTTTCTGTTTTTTTTAATGTGTGGCACTTACAGCTATAAACTTACCCTCTTAGGATTTGCTTTTTAGAGTGTCCATAGATTTTGCTGTGTTGTTTTATCATTGTCATAATGCAGTTCCAGGAATGTTTTTTTTCGTTTTTTTAATTTCTTCTTGACCTTCTTTTTTTTTTTTTTTTTTTTTTTTTTTTTTTTTTTTTTTTTTTTTTTTTTTTTGTTCTGTAGCTATGTAGGGCTCTTATTCTGTTGTTGATATTGAGTTTTTTTATTGCACTGTGGTCTGAGAAGATGCATGAATTATTTCAATCTTTTTAATTTGTTGAGTTTTTTCCTGTGTCCAGTATATGGTCTATTTTGGAGAATGTTCCATGAGGTGCTGAGTAGAAATGTATTCTCTGGTTTTTGGGTGGAATATTCGGTAGATGTCTGTGAGGTCCATTTGGTGTATTGTGTCATTTAGTTCCGATGTCTCTCTGTTTATCCTTTGTCCTGTTGATCTGTCTAGAGGACTAATGGGGTATTGGAAGTCCCCCTATAATTAGTGTGCTGGGGTTTAATCTGTGCCTTGAGATCCTGGAAGAATTGTCTTTATAAAGTTTGGTGCACTGAGATGTTTGGTGCATATATTTTTATGATTGTGAAATCTTCATCTTCATGTCAATGTTTCCTTTAATAGAGGATGTAATGGCCCTCTTTTGTCTCTTTTTGCGTTCTTTTTGCTTTGAGTCTATTTTGCTGGATTTAGAATAGAGCCCACCCTGCTTTCTTTTTGGTACCATTTGCTTGGTCTTCTTCCATCCCTTCACCTAAGTTTGTGCCTATCCTTGAATTGAGTGGGTTTCTTGTGAACAGCATTGTGGGTTTTGTTCCTCCTCCCTTCCCCCCAGTCTACCTTTTGTTGGGGCGTTTGCCCAGTAAATAATAAGGTACAAGGAAAGAATGGATGTGCTTCCTTTCACTTTACTATATCCATTGGGCTTCTAGCCTTTTGCGGTTATGAGCTCCTAGTGGTTTCAGGTTTTTGGTTCGTTTGCCTGTGTTCGGGTGTTGCCCCTCTCTCTTGCCTTTGTTGCTTCAGTTTTTTGAACGTTGGTTTTTTTCCAGCCATGTGTCCCCTCTTGTTTTGTCTGGCAGATTTTTCTCTCCCTCCCGTTAGTCCGAACATTTTTGCTGGGTAGTATCTTCGGGTTGGCATCCATTAGTCCCTTAACAACAGGGAAAGCTTTGGCTCCCGTTCTTCTTTCTTCTTCATGGGTTGAGGCGAGAAGTCAGTTGTAATCTCATGGGTTTCCCGTGGAATGTGACTTGTTTTTCTTTTGTGGCCTCAGAATTTTGTCTTTGTTTGGGCATCTAGCATTTTAACTATGATATGGCGTGGGTGTTTCTTTTTCTTTTCTGACTTGTCTATTTGGGGTGCCTATGTGCTCTGTATTTGTATGGGCTTGTCTATTTTTAGTTTGGGGAAATTTTCATCTATTATTTCTTGGTGAAGATCTGCATCAATACTATTCTCTTGAGATTCTTCTCCTTCCCTCATTCCATGATGCGGAGGTTTGGTCTTTTCATAGTGTCCCAATTTCCTGTTGTTCCACTTTTGTGTATTTTTAAATTTTTCAAACTTTATTTGAGCTTTTTATTGCTCTGTGTTATCTTCCAGGTCTGATATTCTTTGTTCTGCTTCCTCCATTCTACTTCTGAGGCTTTTTCCTTTTCTTTTCTTCTGATTGACTGAGTGTTCTAATCCTTTTTTGTTTCCTCCTGTGGTTTTCTTTAGTACTCCATTTCCTTTTTTGAGCTTCTCAATCTTCTTTGGGCTTCTCAATCTCTTCTTGGTCGCTTTTTCTTCTTCTTTGGTTGCTTCCTTTTTCAGTGTTTCTACTTATTCCATTCAGAGTTTGTTTTTTTCTCCCTCTAGTTCTTTCTGGAGTTTTGTCATTCTGTTCTTTTAGTTTCTTTCCGAAGTTTTGTCATTGTATCCCTCTAGGTCCTTTTTGAGTTTTCATTCTCCTCTCTTTAGTTCATGACTTCTTTATTTCTTTAATTTCTCTGCGTATGCTGCAATTATTCTCTAAGCTCTTGTTCCTTGGGTCTCCTCACAAGGGGATCCAATTGTGGCTATCTCCTCCAGGTTTGGTAGGGGCCCGGTGTGGGAGTATCTGTGCCTTTCCCATGTTTGTCCCTTCGTCGTGTCCCTGGCATTGGATTTCCTTCCTGTATTCCAAAATGCCAAAGCGCTTTTCAACTGTTTTGAGGCTGATGTTTGCTTGCCCCTTCACATCCTTTTTTTTTTTATTATTTTATTTTTTTGATTTGTTTGTGTTTTGATTGTAGTTTTTTTTTCAGGTTTTCAGTTTTGTGTATTATATTGGATGTTGGGAGCCTCAAGTTAGTCTTCATCTTTCCTGTTCTGAAGGTTCTGGAGGCGCCTTGCGCGTTATGGCCGTTTCTCTCCATGTTATATGTTATTTAGTGTCATATATCTGACTTGGGTCCTGTTGATATACATTAAATAGATAATTAAATTCTAAAATATAATTTAAAAAAAAAAAATAAATGTTTATTTTTGGGGCTGGAGAGATAGCCAGCAGCGGTTAAGAGCACCGACGCTCTTATACAGAGGACCCGGGTTCGATCCCCAGCACCCACATGGCGCGGAGAAACCGTCTGTAAACTCCAATGTCAGGAGAACTCCAGTCCAGGGGAAATCC